>CM035166.1:76649187-77249187 GCA_020205615.1 Panax quinquefolius | reverse complement strand
TTTTTGGCATGTCATAAAATTTAAATGACTCAAGATAAAAAGGTCAACTATCACAAGACAAAGCTATTTTAACCACAACACTCATTAATTTTCAATTTTATAATTTTGGGCAGGGTGGTTTTTATGGGGTTTTCAATTGATAATTTAAGAGTAAACACATAAACTCGATAATATTATTAATATATGCGATTCTCAATAGTGTTCTAAGAATTTATTTGAAAAGGTGAAATATAAATAAATTAATATTTAAATTGGGAATAATATGATAAACTTGAGTAATTAATTTTTCAATCTACAAACTAAAAAAACAAAGAAAAAAATATTTTTAAATAAGACAAATAAAAAGAAATGAAGGGGGTAAAATATGGAAATAAATCTACGAGTACTATAAAACCAAACCCCAAACCAAAAACCAAAACCCTAGAACCTAACCAGAAACCACCATCTCCAAAATCGATCTGTATTTCGATAGCAAATCCCCGCCAAATGGTTGAGTAGAAATGCAGTCCGTACTTTCTCTCTCCTCTATGTCACCACACACGCATAGTCTGCATTTTACATCTTTCTTTTAATACACACTCACATTTGCTGAAAAAACTTTTGATATTTCGAATCAATGTATTTTTTGTTGTGCATTGTAAGGGCTTTTCTTTGTAATAAGAAGTTATCTCTGGGTTTTTTGATTTAGTATTATTAGTTATTGTTTTGGAAGGAAAGAGGAGTATCTTCTCAATGAAAGCTTCACTTTGATCCAAAGTCTACGAGCCATTGTTATTTGGGAGTACAGAATAAAACCCATAATTTTTACTTTTCTCCATTTTAAAGGTTTCAAATGCTTTTATTAGAGGAAAAATTGATTCTACATTATTTATTAGGCATGAAAATAAAAATATTATTATTTACAAATATATGTAGATGATATAATTTTTGGTTCTACTAATAATTTCCTTTGTGAGTGGTTTTCTAAGTGTATGCACAAGGAGTTCGATATGAGTCTAATGGGAGAACTTAACTACTTTTTGGGACTTCAAATGAAGCAAACAAAGGAAGAAATCTATATCCATCAAACCAAATATACAAAAGAGGTACTCAAAAGGTTTGGTTTTGAAGGACCCAATTCAAAGGCTACACCAATGAGCACTTCAATAAAGCTTTCAATTGACGAAAAAGGTATAGATATGGAAGTAACTAAATATCGAGGTATGATTGGATGTTTATTATATTTAACTGCATCTAGACCAGATATTATGTATAGTGTATGTCTGTGTACTCGTTTTCAAGCAAAACCTAAAGAATCCCACTTACAAGCTGTTAAAAGAATTTTTAAATATTTAAGTGGTACTATCAATTTGGGGTTATTTTATCCAATCTACAATCATTTTGAACTAATAGGCTACTTAGATGCTGACTATGCAGGATGTCAAATTGATAGAAAAAGCACAAGTGGTGCTTGCACATTTTTAGGTCACAGTCTTGTGATGTGGCATAGTAAAAAGCAAACTTTAGTTGCATTATCAACCACTGAGGGTGAATATCTAGCTGCAGGGAGTTACTGCTCTCAAATTTTATGGTTAAAACAAACTCTATGTGACTTTGATGTTTTATGTGATAATGTGCCTATTTACTGTGATAATTCTAGCACTATTGACATATCAAAAAATCTTGTTTTGCATTCACGCACAAAACATATAGAAGTTAGATATCATTTTCTAAGGGATAATGTTTCAAAAAGCTTAATTAAATTAATTTTTATTCCAATAGAAAAATAATTGGCAGATATTTTTACCAAACCCTTAAGTGAAGAAAGATTTTGCATGCTAAGGAGAGAACTTGGAATGTGCATGGTATAAATATTAATTACGTACTAAAATATTTCATGTATAAAATATTTCAAAACTATAGTATGTGACAACCCCAAAATAGGTCCATTCCATCCAACCCATTGTGAGTCGCCAAATATATGGTATAGAAAACAACTATAACTTTATTACAACAATTGTCGTGCAAAATACAACAACACATATGCTGTGAGTTTGGATACAAATATATACCAACTGTGACTCATGTCTCAACCGTGGACAGCACCTCACAATGACACCTTACATAAAGGTATAGTCAAAAACTGTTTTAGAAATTAGAATATTTGGGAAGTGCTCAAGAAAACTTTGCATACATGGGAGGCCGTGCGATACAGGTTATGATAGATATCATATGGCCACAGAATTATCCTTGGTCAACCCAATAGACCCCAAAGAAAAAACAAGAAGATTACTATCATATTCTTCCCAATGGTAAGTCTTCTCTTGACATATCATTATCTCCACTGTCTCTAATTGAGAATTATACTTCAAACAAATACCAAGATTATATAGGTAGTGCTCATAGATATACTCAGCAAGTGGATGTGCACAACCCTGTCTTATGATGACACGAGGTTGTATGTCATTAGACATCTTGTATGATAGTGACAAAACACCCTTCCAACGTTGGGTTCACCTCACCCTATTTGATTCACCAAATATAACTACTAAATGATGACCACCATTCTATTCCCTTGTTACCCCCGCTCGACCCAGCTACACTCTTATTACCTGAAAGGAATTGTGAAACAGAAGGGTGAGCACAACTAGCCCAGTAAAGAATATCATGACCAAAGATAATTAAATTATCAATATCCTTCATCAGAATAAATCAGAGATTTAGAACATATGGTAGATGACAAAACTTTTCAACCATAGTTGCAGCGGAACGAGCAATCCATTAGAAGAGTCAAATAGACCATAAAATCTATTATCTTCTCCATGTTAAAATTCCCCCAATAATGTGTTTTATCCCTGTAACATCAATCAACAATTCCTATCCACAATCACGTGTATAACTCATAATCGTAATTGTAGTTCTAAATTCTTTTTCTCATCTAGGATAAAGATAATTTTCATCACCTGAAACATCAAAGATTATGGTTATACCAAATCACAGTTCATATTCATAATCATACTAATAAATTCATCTTTGCACTACGGCCCAAAGATATTCATCAACAAGTCATCTTTGCACTACAGGCCAAAGATATTCAATAACAGGTCATCTTTGCATTACGAACCAAAGATATTCATCAACAACTCATCTTTGCACTACAGGCTAAAGATATTCATTATCATTTCATCTTTTGACTACGGTGAAAAAAGATATTCAACAAAGTCGTCATCTTTGCTTCTACAGCCAAAGATATTCAACAACAGTCATCTTTGCACTACGGGCCAAAGATATTCATCAACAATTCATATTCGCACTACAGCCAAATATATTCATATCTCAAAGAAATATATAATCATTTTCGAATTTATATAAACAATAATTATAACCATGTTAATCAATTCATCTTTACACTTAAGCTAAAGATATTCAATTATAAATTCAATGGTCATGATAATACCAGTTAACAATTCATCTTTGCACTACAGGCCAAAGATATTCCTCAGTCACGATCATACCAATAATTTACCCATCTTTATACTCAAGTGAAAGAGAAATTCAACATCAGAGTTATAAAAATGTTATATATGATAATAAAAACAATATGAATAACAACTGCATTTATTTTCAAGAGCAACAATCATAAATCAACGATAATTTGGTCAGAAAAAGAAACCAATTTTTGTCATGAATAGTAACTCATAAATAGTAACTCGTGAATAGTAACTCGTGAATAGTAACTTATGAATAGTAATTCTTAAATAGTAACTCGTATTCGTAGATATAAAATCAAAAGTATCGTAAATAATGTCATATACGTAAATAAATGTCATATATACATGAATAGTGTCGTATACGTGAATAGTGCCGTAGTATAAGTGTATAGTAACCCCAGGCAAAAAAAGGTAGAAATTCTACAATAAAATCCATACCAATATTTCAAATTATAATGATATTGAAAGAATAACATCATTATGAAGAATATAACATCCCTTAATATCCCTTACTATCTCTTACCTCAAAAAGCAAGATTACTTGATTTGGATATCGGATATTTAATATTTGGAAACTTGCAGCGATAAATAGCAACTCACCAAGTATCTAAATACTCACAAAATACACTCGATAATCTAGAGAAAACTTATGAATTCTGGTGTGATTTTTAATTCTAACTTAGCCCTCTATTTATAGGAAAATATTAGCACACTGAAGCAGACTTACCCTATAACCTGATGGCTTTACCTGCTACTATTCTACCCACCAAAAATCAGCCACCATCCCCAATAACCAAAAGTGGGGCCCACCCATTTCTAGAATTTTCCACCAAAATTATTTATAAACCTAATTTCCGAATCAGTCACCTCTTAAAATAAATAACAAATTATACGTTTATTTTTAACGGTTAAAAATTTGTGGACATATACTCAACTCATATATGTATAACATATCCAAAAATCATAATGATCCAACGATAGGATCAAAATTATAACTCACACAATAAAGCTGTAAGAACACCGATTTGATCTTTTAATACCTCAAATCCAACAAAATACTGATAAAACACCTCAACATTAACTCTTTCATTTAAAACCACATAAATAAATCCATCATTTATATCCACATCAAATAAATATTTCCTTATCATATAAATTAATAATTAATTATTCACAAATAATATTACAGAATCACAATAATGACAACCAGGCAGTTCCCAAGAAAGAGAGGGCTTTCCGATAAGGATTTCTCCTTACTGTCGCGCAATTAGGTGACCAAACCTCTCCTTGATAGAACTTTTTAGACATTGCCAATAATTCTATCAAATAATATTATTCCAAATAAAATGAATTATTGATCTGATAATGGAGATGCTGTGAAGTGATAATTATTGAGCAACAATAATATAAAATATCAACGCATCAATTATTGAATCAATAAAATAAAATATTGAATAGTAACTATTGTAACAATTATTGAGTAGTGTCTTCTTACGTAAGAATCAATAATTCAAAAATAATGTGCAACACCGTGTGCTACTGTGCAACAACGCGTATTACTTTACTTTACCCACCAGGTATTCCAACAGTGTTAACGGTAACAACTACACCGTTATTTGTAAAAACTCAAATTTATCATTTTCTTCATCCACAGTTTATTACATTATGGGGCCCTAAATGGTTGCAGTCAATGCACGAATATTCCCAAGCGAAAGAATATTCCACGACCAAACGAATATTCCCCGACAAAAATAAGTATTTTATAGCCACTTGCTTATTTTGAAAAATTTCAAATATCACCCTTAACTTTAACTTTTATCAATTTAACTATTTACTAAATAGAAAAATTGAATACTTTTATTTCATAAAATTCAGGGTCTTACATAGTATATCTGAATGTTATGATTTTAAATGCGTCCTGTTGATATACATTATCTGTTCATAAACGAAGGCTAAGGGAGACGTATCTGTTTGGCACAATTTACGGTAGATATAATTATGGGTTTTGAAATTTGAAAAGACAAGAGCTGAGGGTTATTTATCTTTTTAAGGAGTTTGTTCGGCGTCCAACACTCTCTTATTAAACACAGAACTCCTCTTCTTCTCACGCATACTCAGAAATTTTCTATTGTTCTTGAGCACTTTAATTTCTGCAACGATTATGAAGACTCGCACCAACAAACGATCACCTGGAATTACCATTAAAGAAGGAAAAAAGTCTAGATCTTCTTACACAGTAAGATCGCTGAAGAAGTCCAAAAGACAAACTCGCTAAACATCTGTGCATGTCTCGTCCGATGACTCTGATGGGTCTTATTCTAGTTTTTCCTTCCTGAAGTTTTCTGCTTCTAGTCAAAAAGAGAAACCCCCACAATCTCTTGGTTTGGAGCCTCCTTCGTCTCAACCAAAGTCGTCATCTAATCTGGTAAACCCTTTCTCTGCTACTTCCGATTTACCAGATAATTTCTTTTGGGGTCAAAGTTTTGAAGCCCGCTTCAAAACTTCTATTGATACCAAACAGTTTGTTTATGAAAAAATTATGGATTTATTCTATTTCAAAAATTATTCTTTAGAAAAACTTTTCACTTCTTATGGTATTTCTGCTATGCTCTTTCCCCCCACTAGGGCTTATCCTCGGTTGATACAACAGTTTTATACTAATCTAGAATGTAATGGGGATTGTTACACGTCTTTTATGAAGGGAAAATCTCTGTTTTTCAAAGTTGTTGATTTTGGAAGTATTTTTGATATTCCTTCTTCGGGTCCTTGTCCTTTTACCCTCAAGGGTGCTGCTAATATACCCTTTCCTCCTCTTGAGCAACTTCGCACTATGATGAATGATTCATCCTTGACTACTCTGTTCACTCCCAAAACCGTTGATGTCTGTCCAACCGTATGCATCTTACATAAATTGATTCGTTATAATCTATTTCCACGAGTAGGTGGTGGAGCAGATTTTACTTATCAAGATCTTGTGGTTGTTGCTATGATTTTAAAAGGAGTTAGTTTTAATTATTCTCTCATGATGTTGTCCCACATACTCAGTTTCATTTAACAAGTCAAAAAATGTCTTCCTTATGATTTATTTCTGACAAAAATGTTTCAGCATTTTAAAAATTTTCTTGATGATGAAATAGTGGTTTCACACAATGAATTCATTGACTCTGCAAATTTAAAACAATCTCATATCACGTTTTTTGATGGTCTGTTTGTTCAGATTGCTCCTGATCCTATCCCTATTCCACCAAGTTCTATATCATCTGACTTACCATCTGATACTCCTACTTCCTCTACTCTTCCCAGTTCATCAGTCTCATCTCCAGAAGTAGTCCATTTATTGACTCAAATTCTTAAGAATCAAGAGTTCATGTGTACTGATATTCTTGATATTAAACACAGACTTTTGGTTTTGGAAAAAGGGAAATTTCCCATTCAAGCTAATGATTTGAAACAATGTTTTCCCAAATAGAAGATGAGTTTGTTGATTTACAAGCTGGTTTTGAGTTACAAACAGTTGCTATGGTTGAAGCCCTTCAAAAGAAGATCAAAAGGAATTCTTGTCAATTAAGACAAGAACTTAAGTTTGTTAGCTATCAAATTGGTGAATTTGCTGATTTTATATATGTTCGTATGAATGACGTTGGTAGGAAGCTGCATTTTGACAGGATGCACTCTCCATTTCCGGAATGGCCTCAATGCAATTGGATGGCCGAGTACGTTGGAGATTTACTAGACTTGCCTCTACCAAATGAGACTTTTATTCCTCGTCCACCTAGGTTTTCTTATGAATTTTCTATGGAAGAAAGGCTTCATCATCTTCTGCATCATCACTATTTCACTTCTCGCCCGTCTCTACCCGTGGTACATGTTGACGACATTGACATATGATGCTCTTTTTGTTGATGACAAAGGGGGAGATTGTGAGATCCCAAATTTTATGAAATGAAAGTATTCAATTTTCTTATAATTATTATTTTATTTAGTAAATGGTTAAATTGAGAAAAGGTTAAAGTTAAGGGTGATATTTGAAAATTTTACAAAGTAAGCAAGTTGTTATTCGTTGTGTCGGGGAATATTCGATTGGTCGGGGAATATTCATTTTCACGAGAATATTCGATTCGACAAAGATAATCATTGGTGGACCCCCAACGGAAGTATTGTCGTATTTAAAAAACGAAAGATTTATCTTTTATTAAAAATAACGGCGAAAGTGTTACCATTAGAACTGTTGAACTACCCGGTAGTAAAAGTACATTAATACGCATGGTTGCATAGTAGCACACGGTATTGATTATTGATGCTTACGTAAGAAGTCACTCGGTTATACTCAATTATTGCTTTCTGAGAATTCTTTGATCATATCTCTCATATTATTGATTCAATTATTGTCACAATATCATCTGTATAATATGTTATATTATTAAATCAATAATTGAGACTACAAAGTTATTCATATTATTATTTGTAATATTGACAATGTCTAGAAGTTTTGTCAAAGAGAGGTTTGGTCACCTAATTGCGGCATGATAAGGAGAAATCCTTATTGAAAGCCCCTCTTTCACAGGAACGATTTTGGTTGTTAAATATTAAGAGTTATAATATTAATGATGAATAAGTTCGTGTTGATTAAAGATGAAATTGATAGTTCCATTGTGTTGGGATTATTAGTGTTAGTGGAAATCGACATTTATTTCGATAATAATTGATGTCTGGAAGTTATATTGACCAATCGGGTAATTAATCGGATAAATGAGCAATTAATTGCTATTAATTCACATGATTATAACTATTTGTTCACATGTGTGTACTATTGAATCACATTCATTTACTATTAGGGGAGTTGGTGCAAGTTTGATAATACTTGCATGACTAAGTTAAAAATGGAGGTATAGATGAAGGTACTATACTATAATTATTTTTTTCACATGTTTAGAACTATTGAGTCACATGATTTACTATTGATTCACATGATTTACTATTAGGGGAGGTGGTGCAAGTTTGATAATACTTGCATGACTAAATTAAAAATGAAGGAAAAGATGAAGGCATTATACTATAATATTTTGAGCCCCAATATATGCAATTATGGAAACTATATTTTTCTATAAATAGAAGCTCATTCCTTCATTATTTTTCACCAATTCACTAAAGTTAAAGAGCAATTATTATAGAGAGAAAGAAGAAGAGAAGTACGCTACCTCACTATTCCAAAGATATCCGCTTTTCTTACAGGTAAGGGGTATTATTTCTTTTGGTATTCATGAAGAGAGTTATTGTTATTCCATTCCTTATTATTATGTTGGAATAACTTTGTCTATCCAAGTACCACATACATGGTGAAATTCTTACATTATTCCATTCTTTATTATTATGTTAGAATAACTTTCGCTCTCATGCAAGCAATCTGCATACATGGTGAAATTCTTCTATTATTCCATTCTTTATTATTCGGTTTGAATAACACATGCATGCGGATTACGCATGACTGGTTCCATTCTTAATTATTACATTGGAATATCCTATGCATGCGAATTACGCATGACTGGTTCCATTCGTTATTATTACATTGGGAATAACTTTATGCATGCGATCTATCGCATGCATGGTGAATTCTTCTGTTATTCTATTCTTTATTATTCTGTTGGAATAACATGTCTATGTGGATTACCGCATGCATGGTGAATGATCCTTCGTATTCATTCTTTATTAAATTGATGAAATGATCTGTCTACGTGGATTATCGCATGGCGAATGAAAATCCATTTGCAGTTTCGTATATTCTATTATACTCGTATGAGATATCATTTCTTTTGTACTCGTCATGGAATATCATTTTCTTTGGTATTTTTTTATGAGTTACTATTCACCCGATTACTATTCACTCTAGTATTATTCACTCGGGTATTCGGGGCACTTTTCGTGTCGGAGTACTATTCATGAGTTACTATTCACGGGTTAGTATTCACCCAAATTACTATTCACCCGAATATTCTGTTAGGTTTATAATATTCATGAACGCAATCAAATTGCAAAATAAGCGCGAAAACGTGTAAAAATCAGAGTTTAAAATTTTACAAACCATATACCCGAATCACCCTTTATGCATAATTATTAATTAAATGAAAAGATATGAAGAACAAACATACCCTTGAAGATCCGAGCTTCCTCAGGTACAAGTTCACCTCCAATCCTTTTCGCGTTTAACTTGAATCCACCGGGTTTGGTTCCTTCCTTTGATCAACGTTAGCCACCCAAGTGTTTGGCCTCTAGAGGTGATCCACCAAGGAAGAATAAGAATTCAAGAAGATGGGTATTTGGCTCAAACCCTAGTTTTTTATCTCTATAGAAAAGGAGCTTACTCTCCCAACTATTGGAATTACGTATGTTCTAAAAGTCAACAACCACATCACCCATAATAAGACTCCTCTTATTTATAGATGTGGGCAACCCACCTTAACAATTAAGGAATTGAGTTTTATTTAATTAATTAAATTCTTTTAATTAATTAAGCTCCCTAATCTTATTAGGGATAATTAATTAAACTCCTTTAACTAATTTTCCTTCCTAATCCAATTAGGAATAAATGAGAGTACTTATATTAAATTAATTCCTAAACTCTTTTAGAAATTAAAATAATAATAATAATTGTAATAATATTAATAAGACTCCTCTTATTAATTTATATTTAATATTTCTAAAATATTAAATAATAAATATTAAGCTATTTAATTTATTCTATCACCATAGATTAAATTAAATATACATAATATATTATTACGATTATGCCATTAACTTCTTAAATAATTATTCTTTCTTTTTTATGGTGTGACCCTTTAGGTTCTCCATATTAAACCAGGTTGTGAATAAATCAATTAGAACAATTTAATCTTATTTAAATAAATAAATTAAACAATTAATTTATTTAAATAAATAATATTTATTCTACAATAGGGATAAGCCTCCCTAGTGATTAACGACTTTCCGGATAATATAGATTTCAACATTAATCATAAAAGAACCTTTGAGTAAATAGTTTCTTACCGTATAATTCAATCCTTCCACAATACAATGTCCCAATTAAATATAAGACATGGAATTCTTTGTCAAGTCTTATTTTATTTAATTATATGTATTTCGATCCTTAAATGCACAACTCAAATAATGCAAATTAGAAACTCCTTTCTAATTTCATTATGCTTTTACCCAAGGACTCTTGGGTTGTCATTTATCGAATCACATAGGACATTTCTCTTCTTTTTTTAATAAGTGGTAGATTCTTTATTGATCATACATTATCTCCATATACAACTTATTATACCCAAGCATACCCTTTGATATACCCTTAGGGTCTTAAGGAATAAGTCAAAGTATAACTCATCATACACGAGATACTATGATGATCTCAAGTCCAAGGATCACTTGACTTACTATCACTCTGAGAATTCTATTGATGAGCAAGTAAAACTCCATTAGGTATTCCTTAGTGAGCCACGTTCGGTGAAACTTATTCTCTAATAAGCACCTACATACTTGCTTTAGTGTCTCCACACAAATGATCATGAGATCAATCATCCTCATCCAATGAGCAAGCAACGTATGTACCAATCTATCCCGGATTCACTAATCCCCAATTTAGTAATCCAATGATTGGGAACTATTTTAGTTTTAAGCTTTCTAAGAATTTAGATCTCATTAGAATGATCATCATCATTATTCTAAAAGCATTGCTTAAAACTATGGGTTTATCACATATTATAAAAACAACATCATGTAGATAATTAAAAGCCTTTAATAAATTAATACTTTTTATTAATAAATGAATAAGATTGTTACAAAGTATATGCTTTATCATCAAACATGATTGGCTTATGTGCATACTACTTTCATTCTCCCACTTGCACTAAAGCCAATCGTCATGGTATCTCATACTCTTCTTCTCTAAGTGACGATTATCCTGTTTGTTGGATAAGCTTTAGTTAATGGATATGTAATGTTGTTCACGAGAGTCCACTATCTCTATAGTGATTTCCCATCTTTCAATGATTCTAATAATCAAATGAAAGTGCCACAACACATGTTTAGATCCAAGAGCGAGACTTATGAACTATTCCTAGTTACGTAATGAACTTTTAATCTAAACAATCAACTTGCGACTTCATTTATAGCTATATACTTTGTCTTTATCACTAAACCAAAGAACTCTTTCTTTGTTTGGAACCTTTCAATTCTTTGCACCTTTGTTTAAGGTAACCCTTTACCTTAAAGTGGATTTTTCGTCGTCTTGAGTGCATGCGAAAAGCTTGAGTGCATTAAGCCCTCTAGTTTTAATTAAGACCCACCATGAATATGATCACATATTTAGTCTTAGGTTAAGCACTTTAAGATGTTTTTCAGCGACTCATAGTGAACTTCTCCATAATATGACCGATCAACATCAGGTCTCATACATTTCATTGCATACATGATTGTCACTCACATCGACCTCTCTTTTCGAGAGTCTGTGGGGACTATTAATTAAGAGATACACTCCATAGCTCATCAACATGAGACATCTCTTGGAGTTTGCCATGCTAAACAACTTTAGCATCAAATGAATATACGTTCCTTGGGTTAAGCTGAGCATCCTTTTAAATCTATCTATATAGATTTATATCCCCAATTTAGATACTCTTCCAAATCATTCATGGAGGTTATGTTTAGACAACTTTATCTTTACTGATTGTAGCATTGGTATGTAATTCCTCATCCGTAGTATATCAACATATAATACTAGAAATTTTACGACGCTCCCACTGACCCTTTTGTTCACACTAGAAGTCTTACCTCATCGAATGTAACTCTGGATCATCATCTTCTATGATGTGTACCTCATCATCATCATTCATGATGAATCCATACCTCCTAGGTATCTTGAAGATTATTCGGTTATGATTCGATTTGCAGGCACAATAGGTCTATCTACAGGTTCCTCTTATTTGACTTATAGTGTTTTGTAGATCATGAACTCTTTAAGATCTATAATCCTCCCACTAGCCCCTTCAATGATAAACAACTTTATCTTAGAAGGTAGCGTGTTTCACAATAAACACCTTTTGCTAAGTAGAATTATAGAACATTTACCCTAAACTTACTTTAGGATGTCCCATAAATCTGTATTTGTCAAATCTTGTCCCAAGCTTATCCTTTAAAACCGTTTCACATAAGTTGGACAACCCCTTATCTTAACATACTTAAGATTAGGAATCCTCCCACATCCATAACTTTTATGGAGTCTTGAAATTTGGATTTTGAGGTTACCTTTTAAGTAGATATGCACCATTTCTAGGACATGATCCTAGAAAGGATCTTTGGAATGTCGGTAAAATCATTTTGGATCGTACCATGTTCAACAAGGTATGATTTTTCCTTTCAGATACATATATCAATTATTACGTATCATGAGGTGTCCATTATGAGAAAAACCATTTGAGATGATCTAGAAACTTATTGCACAAGTATTTATTCCTTGATCTAATCAAAGAATCTTAATACTTTGCCAATTTGTTTCACTTCCAGAATTCTTTGAACCTTTCAAATAATTCACACTTGTATTCAACAAATACATACATTCAACTCTTTGAATGATCATCTCCTTTTCTTATACTAGTTTGTTCAATTTACAAAATAATTTTTCACGTAAGTCAGTATACAAAATCCATTAAGTAATCTTTTCATTCTATACTGAAACATTATTATTATAAATAGAACAACAATTATTCTTAATTATAATACCAAAAATTTTATTGTCAACAATAAAATGGAAATAATGTTTCTCTAAAGAATTGGAATACAATAACAACTTATTGACTTAATAGATTTTCCCGTAGGCGTTGCTAAACTATAAGTTTCTATATCTAATCGCAAAGAACCTTTGCTTCATTTTCCACACATAGGATTACTTATCTTTGTTTAACTTTCTACTTACGCTTGGTCCTTCATAAATCTATATTTATGATAACCAAAGTCGGTATCCAATACCCAAGTAGAACCTTGACTTAAAGAAAAATATTTTAAATCATGAAAATTTTTGTATTTGTAACCAAAACTTCACTAAGCTTTTTTGGTTAGCCTCGCAAGATGCTTCTTGCAGTTTCTTTTCGATGTCGAGCTTATAGTAGTGGAAGCAAACTCCTTTGCTATCCGTATCAGTTTTGTTCTTATTATCCTTTGTTTTTGCCTTTCTATATACCTCCTTTGAATCGTTCTTCTTTTCAGAAGATCCTTTGGCCCCTACCAGTAAGACTTGATCTTTCTTGGTTGGAAAGTGACTCTCAACATTTTTCAATATGTTAAGCAAATCAATGAGGCGATATCTAGCTTGTTCATATTGAAAAATTCACAACAATTAATGAAAGGAGTCAGGGAGTGAGTGCAAGATCAAATCTTGGCTAAACTCTCCATCCATGACAAAACTCGTTGTCCTAATTGATCAATCAAATTGATAATGTTAAGGACTTTTATACATCTTCAGTGTAAGTGTCACTTCTGGTCATTCTAGATCGGAAGAGCTCCTAGATATATCTCGATATCTATCGGTCCTACTTTCTTCACCATCAACTACTTGATGTGCGGGAATATAGTAGGAGCATCCATAGTTTCATCTTGTGGCTGAAGCTCGTTACTCATGGATGCTAGCATGATGCATTGAGCCAATGTGCATCATCTTGCCACTTTCTAAAAGTAGCAATGTCTTCCTCGGAGGCATTGTCGCAACCATTCATTGAGAGATAGGCGTATTAAGGACATAAGATAACTTTTCGACCATGAGAACTATTCTCAAATTCCTTAACCAATCCGATTTAATTTGGTGCGGTTAATTTAGCATCTAATATGCTTCGCGATGATAGTAATTTTAGACATTGTAAAATTACGTAAATGAATTTGTAATTAACAACATTTTAACATACATTCTTTTATTAATTACCAAAATAAATTAGGTCTTGTTTTAAATTGGTATCTCCCACTATTTTCTTCAAACTATATTACCCTCACTTATATAGTTAAAGCAAAATCTAATTAAAGATTTGCTAGTGAGAATAAGGATCCCATTTCAAATGTATATAGCCTTGTGGTGACACAACAAACTATATATAAATAAATAGGTAGACAACTTTTGTCAATTACATCAACTATGCAACTCCTTTTCTTTTGCCTCTTAGATTATTTTGATCAAGTGGTGGCACATGTAGAATCAAAATTATCCAAGTTAAGTCCGAACCTAGCACTCCATATATTCAAAAAAGAAAATATCATCCTTGTGGTGACACAACAAAATAATATTGTTCAATTTTCTTTATAAGCATCAAATGTGATAAATTAACATCTTAAATACTTAATACTTGCCTTGTAGTGACACAACAAACTCATATTAAATATTTAATACTCTATTAATTTTATCATGCTGAAAGCGATGTTCGATATTCCAAATATCTTTGAACGCTTAGGACTTAATATAAAAATTGAGGGGTTTGTTATTAATTTATCTCATCTTGTTTAGCGCATTATATATATATATA
This sequence comes from Panax quinquefolius, assembly GCA_020205615.1. Classification (NCBI taxonomy): domain Eukaryota; kingdom Viridiplantae; phylum Streptophyta; class Magnoliopsida; order Apiales; family Araliaceae; genus Panax; species Panax quinquefolius. Next base: position 77,234,162 of record CM035166.1, on the reverse strand, counting down.
AAATACGCGTCATATTAATGAACATGCGAAGCATGTTTGCATAATATATAATATATATAGTATAAGCATGCACATATAGAAATACTATATTCTACTCGGATTGATTATGGACTTTTATTCTAGTTTGGTTCACTAGAGCCACCAAGTGAACCAAAAGGTCAAACCCCAAAAGTGCAAGAAATAATATTTAAATATAACTATTACATTTAAACCCGGGCTCCATTACAAAGCGGGTCTTCAAGCGCTCCTTGTTCCTTGATCTCCAATTCTTCAAAATTAATTCTAACTATTCCTATTACAAAACTATTTAAAATAAATAGAAACCTTGATCGTGATCGAGGGAAGTACATAGGAGGAGATAGAATTTACATTAAAAAATTAGAGAAAGGCGAGGTCTGCGCAGACCCCATTTAATAAAACCCATACATTCATGCATCCAACTAAAATAAAATCCAATCATATTGGTCGATAGTCCATAATCAATCCCATTTATTATCATACACATCATCATATGCATCAATAAATAACATTCATCTTATGAATAATAAACATTTAATATATATATTGATATCATTTAATGGGCAAATTTAGTTAGTATAAAATCTATTTTTGAATCAAAATAAACTCCTTTATTTTAATCCAAATTTAAATCAAAATAAAACTATTTTATTTTAATTTATCCAATTTTGAATAAAATAAACTATTTTATTTTAATCAAAATCTTTAATCAAAATAAACTCCTTTATTTTAATTAATTATGGAATCCAATTCCATGTAAAAAAAAATTATTAAAGGAAACACGGATTATCTTTCCTATTTACAAATAAACTCCTTTATTTTGAATAATATGAAATCTTATTTCATATTTAAATAAACTCCTTTATTTAAGGAAACAAGGATTTTCTTTTCCTATTCACAAATAAACTCCTTTATTTTGAATAATATGAAATCTTATTTCATATTTAAATAAACTCCTTTATTTAAGGAAACATGATTTTCTTTCCTATTCACAAATAAACTCCTTTATTTTGAATAATATGAAATCTTATTTCATATTTAAATAAACTCCTTTATTTAAGAAAAGATCAATTTCAACTCCAATTAGTTATCATGGAATCCAATTCCAACTCTAATTATTTAGCATGAAATTCTAATTTTAAAATTAAAATAAACTTTATATTTTAATATTAAAATTATTAAGAATAATATATATATATATATAACTATTATATATATATATATATAATAACCGTATATTATTAATTTGGTTAAAATGCGTAAAAGGAATCGGTGATTACCTACCATCATCTTAAGTAGCCATCAGCGTGGTACTTATATATATATATATATAATATATAAGCATGTTATTTATATATATATATATATAATATATATAAATAAGATTGAATCCATGTTCCTTGGGTTATACACGTGGATTAGAATATGGAATGGGCCACGTGATTGAAACAAAAGGTTATCCTGCAAAAAAAAAATTGGTCCACGTTTATTTTTTTTTTTTTAAATAAATTTTATACAATAAAATTATGCCCAATTAAATTGTTCTAAACACATATCAATATACATATTAAATTAAAATAATTAATAATTAGCATAAAGGTTTGGCTCGATGCCTTTGTTAGGTTTATAATATTCATGAAGCCTTGATCAAATTGCAAAATTATGCGGAAGCGATGTAAAAATCATAGTTTTAAAATTTTACAAACCATATACCCGGATCACCCTTTATGCACAATTATTAATTAAGCGAAAAGATAAAGAATAAAATCATACACTTGAAGATCGAGCTTCCTCAGGTACAAGTTCACCTCCAAATCCTTTCGCGTTCAACTTGAATCTACCGGGTTTGGTTCATTCCTTTGATCAACGTTAGCCACCCAAGTGTTTGGCCTCTAGAGGTGATCCACCAAGGAATAATATGAATTCAAGAAGATGTGTATTTGGCTCAAACCCTAGTTTTCTATCTCTATAGAAAAGAACGTACTCTCCAACAAATTGGAATTATTACGTATGTTGTAAAAGTCAACAACCACATCACCCATAATAAGACTCCTCTTATTTATAGATGTGGGCAACCCACCTTAACAATTAAGGAATTGGGTTTTATTTAATTAATTAAATTCTTTTAATTAATTAAGCTCCCTAATCTTATTAGGGATAATTAATTAAACTCTTTTAACTAATTTTCCTTCCTAATCCAATTAGGAATAAATGAGAGTACTTATATTAAATTAATTCCTAAACTCTTTTAGAAATTAAAATAATAATAATAATTGTAATAATATTAATAAGACTCCTCTTATTAATTTATATTTAATATTTCTAAAATATTAAATAATAAATATTAAGCTATTTAATTTATTCTATCACCATAGATTAAATTAAATATACATAACTATATTATTACAATTATGCCATTAACTTCTTAAATAATTATTCTTTCTTTTATGGTGTGACCCTTTAGGTTCTCCATATTAAACCGGTTGTGAATAAATCAATTAGAACAATTCTAATCTTATTTAAATAAATAAATTAAACAATTAATTTATTTAAATAAATAATATTTATTCTATAATAGGGATAAGCCTCCCTAGCGATCAACGACTTTCCAGATAATATAGATTTCAACATTAATCATAAAAGAACCTTTGAGTAAATAGTTACCAAATACAATTCAATCCTTCCACCATCTGATGTCCCAATTAAATATAAGGCATGGAATTCTTGTCAAGTCTTATTTTATTTAATTATATGTATTTCGATCCTTAAATGCACAACTCAAATAATGCAAATTAGAAACTTCTTTCTAATTTCATTCTTCCTTAACCGAGGACTCTTTGGGTTGTCATTTATCGAATCACATAGGACATTTCTCTTCTTTTAATAGAAGTGGTAGATTCTTTATTGATCATACATTATCTCCATATACAACTTATTATACCCAAGCATACCCTTTGATATACCCTAAGGGTCTTAAGGAATAAGTCAAAGTATAACTCATCATACACACGAGATCTTATGATGATCTCAAGTCAAGGATCACTTGTCTACTACTATCACTTCTGAGAATTCCTATTGATGGTGCAAGTAAAACTCCATTAGGTATTCCTTAGCGAGCCACGTTCGATGAACTTATTCTCCAATAAGCACCTACATACTTGTTTTAGTGTCTCCACACAAATGATCGTGAGATCAATCATCCTCATCCGATGAAAGCAAACAACGTATGTACCAATCTATCCGGATTCACTAATCCCCGATTTAGTAATCCAATGATTGGGAACTATTTTAGTTTTAAGCTTTCTAAGAATTTAGATCTCATTAGAATGATCATCATCATTATTCTAAAAGCATTGCTTAAAACTATGAGTTTATCACATATTATAAAAGCGACATCGTGTAGATAATTAAAAGCCTTTAATAAATTAATACTTTTTATTAATAAATGAATAAGATTGTTACAAAGTATATGCTTTATCATCAAACATGATTGGCTTATATGCATACTACTTTCAATCTCCACTTGCACTAAAGCCGATCGTCATGGTATCTCATACTCTTCTTCTCTAAGTGGCGATTATCCTGCTTTATTGGATAAGCTTTAGTTAATGGATATGTAATGTTGTTCATGAGAGTCCACTATCTCTATAGTGATTTCCCATCTTTCAATGATTCTAATAATCAAATGAAAGTGCCACAACACATGTTTAGATCCAAGATGAGACTTAGGAACTATTCCTAGTTTTGTAATGAACTTTTAATCCAAACAATCAACTTGAAGCTTCATTTGTAGCTATATACTTTGTCTTTATCACTAAACCAGCAACTCTTTGCTATTTGGAACCTTTCAATTCACTGCACCACTATTCAAGATAACGCTTTACCTTAAAGTGGATTTTACATCATCTTGAGTGCGTGCGAAAAACTTGAGTGCATTAAGCCCTCTAGTTTTAATTTAGACCCACCATAAATATGATCACATCCTTAGTGCCAGTAAAGTACTTTAAGATGTTTTTCACTGTCTTACAGTGATCTTCTCCAGAATATGACCGATCAACATTAGATCTTGTATATTTCATTGCATACATGATAGTCACTCATGCGATCTCTCTTTTCAGGAGTCCGTGGGGACTATAAAGAGAGATACACTCCATAGCTCATCAACATGAGACATCTCTTGGAGTTTGCCATGCTAAACGACTTTAGCATCAAATGAATATCGTTCCTTGGGTTAAGTTGAGCATCCTTTTAAATCTATCTATATAGATTTGCATCCCCAATAATGACACTCTTCCCAAATCATTCATGTAGGATTGTTTAGACAACTTTATCTTTCTTGATTATAGTATTGGTATGTAATTCCTCATCCGTAGTAGTATATCAACATATAATACTAGAAATTTCACGACGCTCCACTTGACCTTTTTTACACACACTAGAACTCTTACCTCATCGTATATAACTGGATCATCATCTTCTATGATGTGTACCTCATCATCATCATCATGATGAATCCATACCTCCTAGGTATCTTGATACTATTTCAGATTTCTGATTGGTTGTGGTACAATAGAATTATCTCTCTGAGTTCCTCTTATTTGACTTATAGTGTTTTGTGGTTCTTGAACTCTTCAAGATCTATTATCCTCCACTAGCCCCTTCAATGATAAACACCTTTATCTTAGAAGGCAACGTGTTTCATAACAAACACCTTTTGCTAAGTAGAATTATAGAACATATACCCTAAACTTACTTTAGGATGTCCCACAAATCGACACTTGTCAAATCTTGTCCCAAGCTTATCCTTTTGAAACCTTTTCACATAAGTTGGAACCCCTTATCTTAACAAACTTAAGATTAGGAATCCTCCCCATCCATAACTTTTATGGAGTCTTGAAAGTAGGATTTTGAGGTTACCATTTTTTTAGAGAATGTCTGACCATTTCTAGGACATTATCCCGAGAAGGATCTTTGGAATGTCGGTAAAATCATTATGGACCGCACCATGTCCAACAAGGTACGATTTTTCATTTAGATACATCAATCAATTATTGCGTACCAGGATGTGTCCATTATGAGAAAACCATTTGAGATGATCTAGAAACTTATTGCACAAGTATTTATTCCTTGATCTAATCAAAGAATCTTAATACATTGCCAATTTGTTTCACTTCTGAATTCTTTGAACCTTTCAAATAATTCACACTTGTATTTTAGTAAATACACACATTCAACTCTTTGAATGATCATCTCCTTTTCTTATACTAATTTGTTCAATATGCAAAATTATTTTCATGTAAGTCAAGTATACAAAATTTATTAAGTAATATTCGGTTCTTCTATACAAAACATTATTATTATAAATAGAACAACAATTGTTCTTAATTATAATACCAAAGATTTCATTGTCCAACAATAAAATGGAAATAATATTTTTAACAAGAAGCTGGAATACAATAACAACTTATTGACTTAATAGATTTGCTCGTGTAGGCATTGCTAAACTATAAGTTTCTATAGCTAATATCTGACAACCTTTGCTTCATTTTCCACACATAGGATTACTTATCTTTGTTTAACTTTCTACTTACGCTTGGTCCTTCATAAATCTATATTTATGATAACCAAAGTCGGTATCCAATACCCAAGTAGAACCTTGACTTAAAGAAAATTTTATTTTAAATCATGAACAAATTTGTATTTATAACAGAAACTTCACTAAGCTTCTTTGGTTAGCCTCTGCAAGATACTTCTCGCATGATTTCTTTCCGATTGTCGGGCTTATTGCGGTGGAAGCAAACTCCTTACATCTATCCGTATCGAGTTTTGTTCTTATTATCCTTTGTTTTTGCCTTTCTACTTACCTTCTTTGAATCGTTCTTCTTTTCAGAAGATCCTTTGGCCCCTACCAGTAAGACTTGGTCTTTCTTGGTTGGAAAGTGACTCTCAACATTTTTCAACATGTTAAGCAAATCAGCGAGACTGATATCTAGCTTGTTCATATGAAAAATTCACAACAATTTGTGAAAGGAGTCCGGGAGTGAATGCAAGATCAAATCTTGGCTCAACTCTCCATCCATGACAAAATCCGTTGTCCTAATTGATCAATCAAATTAATTATCATTAGGACATGTGTCTGTACTGTAGTGCCTTCGGTCATTCTAGATCGGAAGAGCTCCTTAGATATCTGATATCTATCAATCCTACTTTCTTCGCCATCAACTACTTGATGTGTAGGAATATAGTAGAAGCATCCATAGTTTCATCTTGTATTTGAAGCTCGTTACTTTCATAGATCTGAGCATGATCATTGAGCCAATTGTGCATTATCTTACCACTTTCTAAAAGTAGCAATCTCTTCCTCAGAGGCATTGTTTGCAACCATTGCAGGGATAGGCGTATTAAGGACATAAGATAGCTTTTCAGCTATGAGAACTATTCTCAAATTCCTTAACCAATCCGTTTAATTGATGCAGTTAATTTAGCATCTAATATGCTGCGCAAATGATAGTAATTTTAGACATTGTAAAATTACGTAAATGAATTTGTAATTAACAACATTTTAACATACATTCTTTTATTAATTACCAAAATAAATTAGGTCTTGTTTTAAATTGGTATCTCCCACTAATTTCTTCAAACTATATTACCCTCAATATATATAGTTCGGCAAAATCTAATTAAAGATTTGCTAGTGAGAATAAGGATCCCATTTCAAATGTATATAGCCTTGTGGTGACACAACAAACTATATATAAATAAATAGGTAGACAACTTTTGTCAATTACATCAACTATCTGACTCCTTTTCTTTTGCCTCTTAGATTATTTTGATCAGTGGTGGCACATCCAGAATCAAAATTATCCAAGTTAAGTCCGACCTAGCACTCCATATATTCAAAAAGAAAAATATCATCCTTGTGGTGACACAACAAAACAATATTGTTCAATTTTCTTTATAAGCATCAAATGTGATAAATTAACATCTTAAATACTTAATACTTGCCTTGTGGTGACATAACAAACTCATATTAAATATTTAATACTCTATTAATTTTATCATGCTAGAAGGCGACGTTCGATATTCCAAATATCTTTGAACGCTTAGGACTTAATATAAAAATTGAGGGGTTTGTTATTAATTTGTCTCATCTTGTTTTTCGCGCATGCACATATATATATAAAATACGCGTTATATTAATAAACATGCGAAGCATGTTTGCATAATATATAATATATATAGTATAAGCATGCACATATAGAATACTATATTCTACTCGGATTGATTATGGACTTTTATTCTAGTTTGGTTCACTAGAGCCACCAAGTGAACCAAAAGGTCAAACCCTAGGGGTGCGAGAAATAATATTTAAATATAACTATTACATTTAAACCCGAAGCTTCATTACAAAGCGGGTCTTCTTGCGCTCCTTGCTCCTTGATCTCCAATTTTTCAAAATTAATTCTAACTATTCCTATTACAAAACTAATTAAAATAAATAGAAACCTTGATCGTGATCGAGGGAAGTACATAGGAGGAGATAGAATTTACATTAGGAAAAATTAGAGAAGGCGAGTATGCAGAACCCCATTTAATAAAACCCATACATTCATGCATCCAACTAAAATAAAATCCAATCACATTGGTCAATAGTCCATAATCAATCTCATTTATTATCATACACATCATCATATGCATCGATAAATAACATTCATCTCATGAATAATAATCATTTAATATATATATTGATATCATTTAATGGGCAAATTTAGTTAGTATAAAATCTAATTTTGAATCAAAATAAACTCCTTTATTTTAATCCAAATTTAAATCAAAATAAAACTATTTTATTTTAATTTATCAATTTTGAATAAAATAAACTATTTTATTTTAATCAAAATCTTTAATCAAAATAAACTCCTTTATTTTAATTAATTATGGAATCCAATTCCATGTAAAAAAATAAACTCCATTATTAAAGGAAACATGATTCTTTTTCCTATTCATAAATAAACTCCTTTATTTTGAATAATATGAAATCATATTTCATATCTAAATAAACTCCTTTATTTATGAAAATTAGGATTCTCTTTCCTATTCACAAATAAACTCCTTTATTTTTGAATAATATGAAATCTTATTTCATATCTAAATAAACTCCTTTATTTAAGGAAAGATGGATTTACTTCCTATTCACAAATAAACTCCTTTATTTTAGAAAAATAAAATCCAATTTCAACTCCAATTAGTTATCATGGAATCCAATTCCAACTCTAATTAGTTAGCATGAAATCTAATTTTAAAATTAAAATAAACTTTTTATTTAAAATTAAAATAAACCTTTTATTTTAAAATTAAAATAAATTCTTTATTTTAATTATACAATTATTAATCTATATATATATATATATATAATATTAGTAATACATTATATCACGTGAATGCCCTTTTATCAAGGTTACTCGGGAGATGGTTAGTAAAACCAAAACTTATATCCTGTAACTTTTAAAATGAGGAATATGATTACTAATATATATATATATATATATATATATATATATATATATATATTTAGTCGAGATTCACCCAAATCAGCTAATTCACGTGACCAACACCAATTGAAAAAGCAACAATGAACATCCACGTTTTATGACTAATCCATGTAATTTCAAAGATGGTCAGAAAAAAAAAAATCCATGACAATTGCGAATTAAATAACAGATTTTACATATGATTCATGACGACTTTTAATTTCCGCTTTTTTTTTAATTTTAAATAAATTTTTATACAATAAAATTATGCCCAATTAAATTGTTCTAAATACATATCAATATACATATCAAATTAATAATTTGCATAAAGGTTTGGCTCGATGCCACTTTATTAGGGTTTGTAATATTCATGAACTTGATCAAATTGCAAAATAAAGCGGAAGCGTGTAAAAATCGAGTTTAAAATTTTATAAACCATATACCCGGATCACCCTTTATGCACAATTATTAATTAAACAAAAAATATGAAGAACAAACATACCCTTGAAGATCCGAGCTTCCTCAGGTACAAGTTCACCTCCAATCCTTTTCGCGTTCAACTTGAATCCACCGGGTTTGGTTCCTTCCTTTGATCAACGTTAGCCACCCAAGTGTTTGGCCTCTAGAGGTGATCCACCAAGGAAGAATAAGAATTCAAGAAGATGGGTATTTGGCTCAAACCCTAGTTTTCTATCTCTATAGAAAAGGAGCGTACTCTCCCAACTATTGGAATTACGTATGTTCTAAAAGTCAACAACCACATCACCCATAATAAGACTCCTCTTATTTATAAATGTGGGCAACCCACCTTAACAATTAAGGAATTGGGTTTTATTTAATTAATTAAATTCTTTTAATTAATTAAGCTCCCTAATCTTATTAGGGATAATTAATTAAACTCCTTTAACTAATTTTCCTTCCTAATCCATTTAGGAATAAATGAGAGTACTTATATTAAATTAATTCCTAAACTCTTTTAGAAATTAAAATAATAATAATAATTGTAATAATATTAATAAGACTCCTCTTATTAATTTATATTTAATATTTCTAAAATATTAAATAATAAATATTAAGCTATTTAATTTATTCTATCATAGTAGATTAAATTAAATATACATAATATATTATTACGATTATGCCATTAACTTCTTAAATAATTATTCTTCCTTTTATGGTGTGACCCTTTAGGTTCTCCATATTAAACCGGTTGTGAATAAATCAATTAGAACAATTCTAATCTTATTTAAATAAATAAATTAAACAATTAATTTATTTAAATAAATAATATTTATTCTACAATAGGGATAAGCCTCCTAGCGATCAGCGACTTTCCGAGATAATATAGATTTCAACATTAATCATAAAAGAACCTTTGAGTAAATAGTTTATCGTACAATTCAATCCTTCCACCATCAATGTCCCAATTAAATATAAGACATGGAATTCTTTGTCAAGTCTTATTTTATTTAATTATATGTATTTTGATCCTTAAATGCCTGACTCAAATAATGCAAATTAGAAACTCCTTTCTAATTTCATTTCATATTGGCCAAGGACTCTTTGGGTTGTCATTTATCGAATCACATTGGACATTTCTCTTCTTTTAATAGAAGTGGTAGATTTTTTATTGATCATACATTATCTCCATATACAACTTATTATACCCAAGCATACCCTTTGATATACCCTAAGGGTCTTAAGGAATAAGTCAAAGTATAACTCATCATACACAAGATACTATGATGATCTCAAGTCCAAGGATCACTTGTACTACTATCACTACATGAATTCCTATTGATGAGACAGTAAAAAACTCCATTAGGTATTCCTTAGCGAGCCACGTTCGATTGAAACTTATTCTCTAATAAGCACCTACATACTTGCTTTTAGTGTCTCCACACAAATGATCATGAGATCAATCATCCTCATCCAATGAGCAAGCAACGTATGTACTAATCTATCCGGATTCACTAATCCCCAATTTAGTAATCCAATGATTGGGAACTATTTTAGTTTTAAGCTTTCTAAGAATTTAGATCTCATTAGAATGATCATCATCATTATTCTAAAAGCATTGCTTAAAACTATGGGTTTATCACATATTATAAAACAGCATCATGTAGATAATTAAAAGCCTTTAATAAATTAATACTTTTTATTAATAAATGAATAAGATTGTTACAAAGTATATGCTTTATCATCAAACATGATTGGCTTGTGTGCATACTACTTTCATTATTCACTCGGGTATTTGGGGTACTTTTCATGTCGGGATACTATTCACGAGGTACTATTCTCGAAGTACTATTCATAGGGTACTATTGTGGGATACTATTTACCCGAAAAATATATTTCTTTTCTGTCCGAATTATTTTTGGTACATGAATATTATTCTTGAATTTTACTCCACAAAGCAGTATCATGTTGACAATTTGGATATTTTTAAACTTTGGATAAATTTAAAGTCTTTAATATTTATCCTTGATTTCATTTTATTAATGCTTATATCATTGTCATCATCCTCATGTTTATATTATGATGAAAGTCATCTTTGGCTTACGTGCATAGATGGACAATTGATTATTGGTTTTACAGTTGTATATCTTTGGCTTACGTGCAAAGATGGACTGTTGATTATTGGTTTTATAGTTGTATATCTTTGGCTTATGTGCAAAGATGGACTGTTGATTATTGGTTTTACAGTTGTATATCTTTGGCTTACGTACAAAGATGAACTATTGATTGATGAGTATCTTTGGCTTATGTGCATAGATGAACTGTTTATTGGTATGATTATGACCAGGGATCATTCGGTATATACATGACCCGTAATGTTATAGATGATGTGGTAAAAGTCCTTATTGGCCCGTAGTGCATTGATGGACAGTTATTGGTATGATTATAACCAGGGATTATTCGGTATAATCATGACCATTGATGATTACATGAATATCCTTGGTCGTAGTGTAGGGATGATTCGATGATGTGGATTATTTATTAAGCTGAGTCTCAGCGATAAAATATTGATTATACACTTTTAATTCGTAAAAGATGGTAGATATCATGCTCTACTTGACTCTTCTAAAATACAGTTGTATGTCTTTGGCATGTAGTGCAAAGATGAATTGTTAATGAATATCTTTAGCTGTAGTGCAAAGATGAATTTATTAGAATGATTATGAAAGCGAGGAATTGTGATTTGGTATAACCATGATTTTTGATGTTTTGGTGAAGATAGGTGATGAAAATTATCTTCATACAGGTGTAAAAGAGGAATTTAGAATCACAATTATAATTATGAGTTATTCATATAATTGTGGACAAGAATTGTTAATTGATGTTACAGGGGTAAAACATTATTGGTGGACTTTTAACATGGAGAAGATAATAGACCTGATGGTCTATTTGACTCTTCTAATGGATTGCGTCGTTCACCGCAACTATGGTTGAAAAGTTTTATCATCTACTATATGTTCTAAATCTCGATTTATTATGATAAAGGCTATTGATGATGTAAATTATCTTTAGTCATGATATCCTTTCTTGGACTAGTTGTGCTCACCCTTTTGCTTCATAATTCCTTTACGGTAATAAGAGTGTATTTGGAATTGAGCGGCGGGGGTAATGAGGAGAATAGAACGGTGGTCTATAGCTATTGAGGTTCTCCCTAAATAGTATGGAAATAATTTTATTGAGAACTTTAGATAAGTGTGCGGTATTGTATATGTCATTTGATATTTAATTTTGGTGAACCGAATAGGGTGAGGTGAACCCAACTTTAGAAGGGTGTTTTGCCACTATCATACAAGATGTCTAATGACATACAACCTCGTGTTATCATAAGACAGGGATGTGCACATCCACTTACTGAGTATATCTACGAGTACTACCTATATGATCTTGGAGTTTGGTTGAAATAAAATTTTCAATTGCAGACAATGGAGATAGTTATATGTCAAGAGAAGACTCACCATTGGAAAGAACATGATAGTAATCTTCTCATTTTTCTTTGGGGTCTATTGGGTCAACCAAGGATAATTCTGTGGACATATGATATCTATCATAACCTAGACGCATGGCCTCCCATGTACGAAGGTTTCCTTGAGCACTTCCCAAAGATTTTAATTTCTAAAACAGTTTTTGACTGTACTTTTATGTAAAGTACCATTGTAAGGTTGTGGTCGAGGCACCATGAGAGTTACATACATTTGTATTAAAACTCACAGTTTAACTGTGGTCGTATTCTGCACGACAGTTCAACAGTTGTATAAATGAAGTTTGTATTTGATTTTTATAGTATGATATCTGGCGACTCAGAATGGGTCGTGTGGACCTATTTTGGGGCGTCACAAATGGTATCAGAGCTTAGGGATATTGTCGCTGGCGGAGATATGAGTCTAGGATTAGGAGGGGAGAGACAAGTAATATACTTCGCTAGTGTGTGACTTACCTAAGCTGAAATTGTTTACTTGATAAGTTGACAATTTGTGATATGTCAATTAACCTTTGTTTTGAAGATATATTCTAGAATGATATCTGAAATACAGGAGATGAGCAATGGGAAAATCATGATACAGAGGAAATAACCGGGAAGGTACAATCCGAAAAGGAAGCAAGGTATTCTCATCTCTTCGAACTACCAGGTACGTAAATTTCGAGGGCGAAACTTCATAAAGAGTGGAGATTGTGAGATCCCAAATTTTATGAAATAAAAGTATTCAGTTTTCTTATAATTATTATTTTATTTAGTAAATGGTTAAATTGAGAAAGGGTTAAAGTTAAGGGTGATATTTGAAAATTTTACAAAGTAAGCAAGTTGTTATTCGTTGTGTCGGGAAATATTCGTTTTCACAGAGAATATTCGTTCGACGGCATAATCATTGTTGGACCCCCCCAACAGAAGTATTGTCGTATTTAGAAAATGACAGATTTATCTTTTATTAAAAATAACGGCGAAAGTGTTACCGTTAGAACTGTTGAACTACCCGGTAGTAAAAGTACATTAATACGCGTGGTTGCATAGTAGCACACGGTATTGATTATTGATACTTACGTAAGAAGTCACTCAGTTATACTCAATTATTGCTATAGTAATTGCTGCATCATATCTCTCATATTATTGATTCAATTATTGTCACAAAGATCATACGTAATGTGACTAGACGATATTTTCTATATAAACAAATAAGAAATTTTTGCGTATAAATTTTTTTTTATTATTATTTTAAGGAGGAGGATTTGTACAAGATAATGTGTATATGTATTTATGTGGTAAATAAAATATATTTATTACATAAATGTTTACAAATAATTTTATTTTAGAATTATTAATTTTTATAAAGTATATTCTTATAATAATTAATTTATAGTAGAAATGTTTTTATTAATTATTTTCCATGAAAATATAATCATATATTATTTAAATAATATATGAAATGATTTTTAGAATAAATTATAATAATTATTTTTTCTATATGAATTTTAGTACTGATTATTAAGTTAATTATTTTACCTTAATTATTAAGGTTAAATATGGAAGAATAAATCGAGATGTGGAATCCAAACCCTAATTTTGGATTATTATCAAGGAATGAGAATAATAATATAATATTAATTATATTTTGATTTTTTAGTGCTATAATTATGTACTGTATGTACGTAGTAATGATGGTTGGTCAATTATGGTGTTAAATTTCAAAAACCCTAATATTAATTAGTTAAACCCTAGTTTTACTGGGGAAAACCCTAATTTGAAAATCAATTGTGAGTTTAAGACTGTTATATAACTGTGTTATATGTTTTATGTTGTGTATTATATAATGCTTTGATTAATTAGATAAACCCTAATTAAATCTAGAAACCCTGAATAATTTTTAGAAAACCCTAATTATAATTTGATAACCCTAATTATCAAAAGAATAAACCTTAATTGCTATTTTAGCAATGTTAATTATAATTAGTGATATTAAACCCTAATGTTCATGTATAGTGTAATTAGAAAATTAAACATAATTAGGAAACCCTAATTTTAAAATTTTAGAAACTAAAATTTATTTAATATTAATTTTGAGCAAACCCTAAATTGGAAATCCTATATTTGATTTGTGCTAAACCTTAGGGTTAAACACTAAGGGTCAAACCCTAAGAGTTTGCAAGGATGACAAGAATGCCCTTAAAATTTTAAGCCAAATGACCTTTTTACCCTTAGTTGTATTATTGAAGCTAGTATAGGTTTTGACATTAGGGGAGGTTGGTGACCAAATCCAACAACCCCATGTGATGAAAATTGACAGAAATCAGCCACTAGGATCAGCCATTACATTACACCTTGCTCTATATATAGATTAAAGAGAGAGAAAAATTCATTTGTTACCCCCATTTGGCACAAGTGCTCAACCTAGACTCTCTCTCTCTCTCTTAAACCAACGAAATCATAATACAAATCAGTCCCATATTCAAGCCCCACGAACACCATAACCAAATCAGAAGCCAGAAATCAAGATTCGTTCATAAGAGGTATAAAACTCTAGCATGATTTCTGTCCAAAAATTTGATGTTTGATGTTGTTTTTTTGTGTTAAACATGTTAGATATAGTGTCTAAGGATGATCTGGGTTGCTAGATGTTAACTCCATAACATCTAGAGGCTCGGATTTGAAGATTTACAAACTCTGTAAAATGTTCAAACTATGGTCCGACAACCAATGTCAGTGACCACAGATCATTGTTCATGTATGATTTTTGTTGTTTAAAGGTTTAAATATGTAGTCTGACATGTAGTCTTTTATCTGGAACAAGAATCAGACTTAGATCGGGTCTATATTGCACGATATTGTTAGTCAAAAGTCGTTGATCGACCATGACTAGACAAAATTTGGGTATCCCAGATCTTGCCCAGAAATGGTCTAACAAGACTTTAGACACCTATGATCTCGTAACGTATTGTTTCTTTGTGATTGTTGTTGTGATATGGTTATTGTATGGTAGTTATACTACATGTTGATGCTCTTAGATCATTTTTATCACAAACATACTGGAATTAGGGGATGGTCAAACCAGGCAGAAAGTCCACGAGCTTTCTAGGTAACCCAGAAAGTTCATGAACGTGGATTCTGACATGGTTTGACCGGACCTGTTTTGGCTATTCTTGTGACGCCCCCAAAATAGGTATACACAACACCCATTCTGAGTCGCCAAATACATGGTACAAAAAGCAAACTACAACTTCAATAATACAAATGTCGTGTGAAATACGACAATATATACTGTGAGTTTAAATATATTATTGTCTTCTAGACAATATCTATACTCAAATAAATCCCCATCATAATTATTGATTCATTATTTTACAAAAATGGTGAGGACTACTAAACAACTCTCTCTAGAACCTTCATTCCATACCCGACTAGTACTCGCTATATTCTCGCCTCCCGAGAAGAAAAATGGAACAACAAGGAAAAGGGTGAGCTCAACTAGTCCAATAAAGAATATTATGACTAAGATAATATACAACAAATTATCGTTAGTCTTCAACAGGAAAAATCGATAGAATACAATAGACAACAAGTTTGAGATCAATATTCGCATGTAATGAAATAATAATTCATAGAAGAGTTACGTAGAGAATGAAATCTACTATAATCTATGAATTTAACGGTCCATCATCAATATTTTATCCTGTAACATCAATCAATATGCATCGGAATCAAATATTCATCTTTGCACTACTGCCAAAGATATTCATCGATTAGTCATGTTCATTTAAACACTGTTCATCTTTGCACTCACAGGCCAAAGATATTAATCAATCGGTCATATTCATCTCAACTTTGTTCATCTTTGCACTACAAGCCAAAGATATTCTTGAAATCATTCATCTTTGCACTACTACAGCAAAAGATATTCAATAATATCATCATTTAAGACCGAGGATGATGAAAATATTTTAAAGAAAGCGAATCCGGTGAAACAAAATGACAAGGATTAAGGATTAAGGATTCGTACTTGGTTTTATCCACGCCCAAAAATACCTCAAAAATAATCATAGTGGTGTAAAATTCAAGAATGATCAAAACATGGATACAATCAGAGTTAGTATCCAGAATAGATATTTTGGACAAAAAGAAGAAATTTTATTTTTCTATTGAATAGTCTGTCAGTATCGTGAATAGTGTCAGATATCGTGAATAGTGCCGATATCGTGAATAGTAACTCCGACACCAAAAGATAGAAATTCCACAAAAACATCTTCACGCTTCATGAATAGTACTCGTGAATAGTAACTCGTGAATAGTAACTCATGAATAGTAACTCGTGAATAGTAACTCATGAATAGTAACCCATAAATAGTAACCCCGACATGAAAAAGTTCCAAATTTGATAAAACTTCAGATCAACATTTCAGCATAATGATATTGAAGAAATAATATCATTACAAAAAAAAATAATATCCCTTACCTCGAAAGATCAGTACTTCTAGCTGAAACACCGGATATAGGCTATGACTTGGACTTGCACCGTATAGCAATACTCAAAGTATACTCAAAATACTCACAAGAATACATTTCGATAATATAGAGAGAAAACTTGGATTTACGGTGTGATTTTCAATTCTAACCTAAGCACCCTATTTATAGGAAATTGCTTAGAACACCAAAGCAGAAAATTTAATATAATATTAATATTTATTTTCCAAAACCTCATACGCACACTTGCCAACTGAATTCAGCTCCTACACATGTTAAATGAGACCACCTAACATTCCAAAAACGTTTTTCCTATTTTAAATATTTTAAACTTCCAAAAATCAATTATTTCGGAGCTTCGGAACTTCAATAATTCATAATAAATAGCCCTTTCATCAGAAAATTTGAATCTCGTGAGTTTTTATAGGAAATTCAATTCTCTACAACTTTGCAGAAGAAAGTTTTTCCAAATTCCAAATAGAAATTGGCCGAAATCCACAAGCAGGCGATTTTACTGTGGTATAATCAAATTTCGATCAATAAATGGGATCCAATGACATGTTTAACATGTTTTAAACATTTATTGCAACAAAAATACTCTTCCTCCTCGTATACTCATATATCCCACATTCGTTGTAAAAAATATCACCGTTAATATATTATTAAAATAATATATTTAAATGAATTATTTTATCGAAAAAGATAAAATATTAATTTTCAACAATTGTCATTTTAAAAATTTTCTCCATCTATATCCACATAAAATCAATATTTTCCTCATCATATAAATCAATAATTAATTATTCACAAATAATATTACAGAATCACAATATTGACAACCGTGCAGGTTCAGGAAAGAGGGGCTTTCAATAAGAATTTCTTCTTCTGCTTTGGCGCATGATTAGGTGACCAAACCTCTCCTTGATGTAACTTTCTAGACATTGCCAATAATGTTATCTAATAATATTATTAGGATAATATGAATTATTGCTTCGATAATGAAAGATCTTTGTGTAATGACAATTATTGAAACAACAATGAATATAAAATATCAACGAGCAATTATTAACTCAATAAAATTTGAGCAAGTAATTCACGTAACCATTATTGAGTAGTGCCTTCTTACGTAAGAATCAATAATTGGTGAAATACCGAGTGCTACTGTTCAACAACGCGTATTAGTGTGTTTTAACCACCGGGTATTTCAACAATATTAACTGTAACAACTACGCCGTTATTTAAAAACAACTTATATTTGTCGTTTTCTTCATCCAATCACTTTTTAGTTATGGGGCCCCATACATGCATTTGGCGGTTGTACGAATATTCACAAGACGAAGACGAATATTCCACGACCAAACGAATATTTCTGACGATAATGAATATTTTATAACCACTTGCTTAATTTGAAATATTTGCATATTTAACCCTTAACTATCCACATTAATCAAATCAACCCTTACTATTTCAAAATAATAAATAAAGGAAATTCCTTTTTATTTAAAAATTTCGGGGTCTTACAACCTCCCTCCTTATGAAATTTCGTCCTCGAAATTGACGACGCACTGGTGTTTTGAAAAGGTGAGGATACCTCGCTTTCATTTAGTTTCCAACTCCCGTGTCATTTCCTCTATAGCATGATTCCTCCACAAAACTTTAACTTGTGGTATAACCTTTCTTAGCGTAGGACATGCTCCTTCCTATCCAACATCTTGACAGTACCTCCTCATACGTTAAGTCTTGGCTATCTCGTCCGGTTTCTAACTCAATAACGTGGTTGGGTCTTTCACATATTTATTTAAATACAGATATGTGAAACACATTATGAACACGAGACATACTCGGAGGTAACGCAAGTCTATAGGCTACATTTCCTACTCGGTCAAGAATTTGAAATGGACCGATAAATCGTGGATTGAGCTTTCCTCTCTTCCCAAATCTTGTAACTCCCTTCCATGGAGCAACTCGCAACAATACATGATCCCCTACATTAAATTCCACGTCCTTTCGATGAAGATCCGCATAACTCTTTTGTCGATCTTGTGCCGTTTGTATACGTTGTCGAATCATTTGGATCTTTTTCGGTAGTCATACGTACTAACTCGGGTCCCAACAATGTTGCTTCACCCACCTCATCCCAACATATTGGAGAACGACATTTTCGTCCATATAATGCTTCGAATGGAACCATGCCTATATTTGTTTAATAACTATTGTTGTATGAGAATTCCACCAATGGCAAGTACTTATCCCAACTTCCTTTGAAATCTAGGACACAGAGTTTTAATATATCTTCAAGAGTTTGAGTAGTCCTTTCGGATTGCCCATCCGTTTGAGGATGGTATGCCAAACTGAATCGTAAATTCGTGCCCATAGCTTTCTAACCCAAAATCATGAAGTGAATCTTGGGTCACGATCTAAAACTATGGATACTGGCATGCCATGCAATCTCACAATCTCATTTACGTACATACGAGAAAGACGTTTAAGGGAATAAGTCTCTCGTATCGGTAAGAAATGAGCAGACTTGGTTAATCTATCAACAATAACCCAAATAGCATTGATGTCTTGAGAAACCGCAGGAAGACCCGTAACGAAATCCATAGTAATGTGTTCCCACTTCCATTCCGGAATCTCAAGTGGTTGCAACGGACCCTTAGGTACAAGATGCTCCGCCTTTACACGTTGACAAGTTAAACATCTCGAGATAAACTACGAGATCTCTCTCCTCATATTGCTCCACCAAAATGTATGTTGAAGATCATAATACATTTTGGTACTCCCGAGATGGATTGCAAATGGCGATTGTGTGCCTCCATCATAATCTTGTACTTCAAATCGAGTCGTTAGGAACACAAAGTCAGAGTGGACTCAAGTATTCCTTCTTCATCAATTCTCGCTTAGAATAGCTCCTTCTTGTACTTTCTTCTTCATACGCATCATTCCCGATTCGGTGGCTTGAGCAACCTTAACTCTTTCTATTAAAGTTGGCTCTCTATGCGTATACTTGACATCATCGCACTCGTTCGCGATATAATCTTCTACTCATCGCCGTCACTACCACGTTCGCTTTTCCAGGATGGCATGATCGTAACATGTCTTTGAAATGAGTCTCCTCTTGAGTTCTTCAAGCTCTTCCCACATTCCTTGCTCCATTCGATTTTGTATCTCTACGAGTCGATTTGCGTTAATGGAATAGCGATTCGAGAATATCCTTCAACTAATCTCCGATAATAACCAACTAAGCCTGAAAGCTACGTCTTTCGATAACCCGACTTAGGTTGCTCTCAATTGTGACTCATATCCCAATCTTGGATAGACGTCACAATGACACCTATCGATTTACTATCGCACGAATATGACGTCCCCTACAGAGTTCGGCTTAGGTGAATTCCACAAAGGAAGTCACAAGATAAAGGCTCAAGTACCAAATTTATAGTTGAATTTTTAACTCACGAAGTTCAATAGAGCCATTCGATATGAGATTTTAGAAATGAGTTTTGTCACCGGGTTCAAAGTCGATACAAAATTTAATATCGAGCTTTGGGAGTAAGCCAAGAAATTCTTCAGAAATACGTCGGGAAAAATCAATACAAACAGGAATATTATTCAAATCGGCGTGTCTTTATTCAAATCCATAACATGGACTAAGAAAACTTGACATCCGTAATAAATGAATGACTTCATGCGATATGATATGAAAATGTTTGACTACAATGGTTTGATTGCTTGAATTGAATAACAAGGTTGCTTAGGAATATGAAAACTAACAACCTTACAAAAGCAATCAATTTGGCATGATGAGTAGTTAACCTTAAAATCACATCAAAAGCAAATATCTCTATAGAAATAAGGTTAACAGTAATGTGATAGTGCCAACTTGAATCAAGCAAGATTTTTAAACAACGGATGTAATGAAAGTTTCTCTAATGGAGTCTCCACAGATAGGTCAAAGTTTAATTTCTCCGTAGTCAAGTTCAAACGTTGAGCGCAAAGTAAGAGAGATAAAAGAATGGGTAGAACCAATATCTAGTAAGGTATATACTTAGCAAGAATTTATAATTAACTAACCCGTGCTAACTTCGTTCGGGTTCCTCGCATTTTGACCGGTCACGACAAACGCTCTTCCAAGAACCGTTGACTTTGACTTTTACGGGACATCCTTTTGAGTCACCATTCCCGCATTGGATCGGGTTTTTCGATATCGCATCTGATCTCGGCGATATGTCCTTCTTTTCCACAATTATAGCATACCTTAAACTGTTGTGGGCGGTTAGAGGCGATATGTCCTCTTTCCGCATTTGTAGCATATATGACCGGTGGTCGTTCTCCTCCCTTAAAACTAGTTGCATCTCTTTGCCGACGTCTTCACATGGTCGTTGTTGAATCTCCTCTTTTAAAATCTCCTCCAGGACTCGCTTCTTCTATTTTCATGGCCACGATTACCACCAGAGTGGTTACCGCCTTTGTCCGTATTCTTCTTTCTCCGTTGGTTATCGTTATTCTGATGACTGCTATCTTCGGTATGATCCTGGTTATGGTCCCTCGGTTGAACGTACTCGTTATCTCGCTCTAACAACTGAGCCTTGTTGACAACATCTGAATAGAGAGAAAATTTATGAGAAATGAGATATTGACGTATGTCGGGTTTCAAACTCTCAAGAAACATCCGCGTCATACGTTCCTCATTCTCCACCAAATGAGGTGCAAACCTGGATAACTCCGCGAACTTCGCCTCGTACTGGGACACCGTCATGTTATTCTGCTCTAGTCTAATAAACTCCACTTCCTTCATATGACGAATACTTTCAGGGAAGTACTTGTCATTGAACTATTTCTGAAACGTCTCCCATGACATCTTTGAGTGCGGTGGATGGATGGGTACGCTTACTGATTCCCACCGATGTCTGCTCGCCACGGAACATAAAGGTGGCGAATGGAACTTTCTGTTCCTCCGTTCATCCCAAGACATCGAATATCTTGGTAATTTGTTTGACCCACGTCTCGCCTTTAATCGGATCCGCTTTCCCCAATTCGGTGGTCCCAACTCTTTGAAGCGCTTGGTTGTGACCACCCGTGAATTGCTATCATCATTTCCTCTCGTATTTTGAACACGAGTCTCCACAAATGCGATTTTGCATGAACTACAAAAAGCTTCTAAACATCCCCGTTCATCATCTCGCTTTCGGTGGTGTTGTTCACGGGAGGAACATTGCCACTGTTGCACGTTCTCCTCGTTGGTAAAGCACAGCATCTCCACGGTCTCATTTACTCCTTCGTTAATATTCTCATTCGACATTCTCAAATCTTGTCATAAAACAAGGGTTAATTAAGGAAATCAATATATCACATAATATCCCTATATATCTTGACCAACTAACAAATAAGCTTAGGTAGGACACACTAGCGAAGGATTTACTCGTCTCTCCCCTCCTAGTTCTATTCCCCGATCTCCGCCAGAGATCATATCCCTAAGCTCTGATACCAACTGTGACGCCCCCAAAATAGGTATACACAACACCCATTCTGAGTCGCCAAATACATGGTACAAAAAGAAAACTACAACTTCAATAATACAAATGTCGTGTGAAATACGACAATATATACTGTGAGTTTAAATATAATATTGTCTTCTAGACAATATCTATACTCAAATAAATCCCCATCATAATTATTGATTCATTATTTTACAAAATGGTGAGGACTACTAAACAACTCTCTCTAGAACCTTCATTCCATACCCCAGACTAGTACTCGCTACATTCTCGCCTCACGAGAAGAAAAATGGAACAACAAGGAAAAGGGTGAGCTCAACTAGCCCCAGTAAAGAATATTATGACTAAGATAATATACAACAAATTATCGTTAGTCTTCAACAGGAAAATCGATAGAATACAATAGATAACAAGTTTCGGATCAATATTCGCGAATGAAATAATAATTCATAGAAGAGTTACGTAGAGAATGAAATCTACTATAATCTATGAATTTAACGGTCCATCATCAATATTTTATCCTGTAACATCAATCAATATGCATCGGAATCAAATATTCATCTTTGCACTACTGAGGCCAAAGATATTCATCATTAGTCATGTTCATTTAAACACTGTTCATCTTTGCACTACAGCCAAAGATATTAATCAATCGGTCATGTTCATCTCAACACTGTTCATCTTTGCACACTGGGCCAAAGATATTCTTCAGAAATCATTCATCTTTGACACTACGAGCCAAAGATATTCAATAATATCATCATTTAAGACCGAGGATGATGAAAATATTTTTAAAGAAACGAATCGAGTGAAACAAAATGACAAGGATTAAGGATTGAGGATTCGTACTTGGTTTTATCCACGCCCAAAAATACCTCAAAAATAATCATAGTGGTGTAAAATTCAAGAATGATCAAAACATGGATACAATCGAGTTAGTATCCGTAAATAGATATTTTGGACAAAAAGAAGAAATTTTATTTTAATTGAATAGTGCCAGATATCGTGAATAGTGTCAGATATCGTGAATAAGGTCATAAATATCGTGAATAGTAACTCTCGACACCAAAAGATAGAAATTCCACAAAAACATCTTCACGCTTTCATGAATAGTACTCGTGAATAAGTAACTCGTGAATAGTAACTCATGAATAGTAACTCGTGAATAAGTAACTCATGAATAAGAAACCATGAATAGTAACCTTGACATGAAAAAGTTCCAAATTTGATAAAACTTCAGATCAACATTTCAAAGATAATGATATTGAAGAAATAATATCATTACAAAAAAAAAATATCCCTTACCTCGAAAGATCAAGATTTCTAAATTGAAACACAGGATATAGGCTATGACTTGGACTTTGCATCAGTATAGCAATACTCAAAGTATACTCAAAATACTCACAAGAATACGCTCGATAATATAGAGAGAAAACTTGAGTTTCGGTGTGATTTTCAATTCTAACCTAAGCACCTATTTATAGGAAATTGCTTAGAACACCAAAGCGAAAATTTAATATAATATTAATATTTATTTTCCAAAACCTCATACGCTTACACTTGCCAACTGAATTCAGCTCCTACACATGTTAAATGAGACCACCTAACATTCCAAAAACGTTTTTCCTATTTTAAATATTTTAAACTTCCAAAAATCAATTATTTCGGAGCTTCGAAACTTCAATAATTCATAATAAATAGCCCTTTCATCAGAAAATTCGAATCTCGCGAGTTTTTATAGGAAATTCAATTCTCTACAACTTTGCAGAAGAAAGTTTTTCCAAATTCCAAATAGAAATTGACCGAAATCCATAAACAGACGATTTTACAGGCTATAATCAAATTTCAGTCAATAAATGGGGTCCACCGACATGTTTAACATGTTTTAAACATTTATTGCAACAAAAATACTCTTCCTCCTCGTATACTCATATATCCCACATTCGTTGTAAAAATATCACCGTTAATATATTATTAAAATAATATATTTAAATGAATTATTTTATCGAGAAAAAGATAAAATATTAATTTTCAACAATTGT
Organism: Panax quinquefolius; assembly: GCA_020205615.1. NCBI lineage: Eukaryota > Viridiplantae > Streptophyta > Magnoliopsida > Apiales > Araliaceae > Panax > Panax quinquefolius. Next base: position 77,209,609 of record CM035166.1, on the reverse strand, counting down.
CATTTTAAAAATTTTCATCTATCTATATCCACATAAAATCAATATTTTCCTCATCATATAAATCAATAATTAATTATTCACAAATAATATTCTGAGAATCACAATATTGACAACTGAGGCGGTTCCTCAGAAAGAGGGGCTTTCAATAAGAATTTCTTCTTCTTGCGCGCAATGATTAGGTGACCAAACCTCTCCTTAGGCAGAACTTTCTAGACATTGCCAATAATGTTATCTAATAATATTATTCGGGATAATATGAATTATTGCTTCGATAATGAAAGATACTCGTGTAATGACAATTATTGAAACAACAAAGAATATAAAATATCAACGCAAAGAATTATTAACTCAATAAAAAATCTTGAAAGTAATTACTCGTAACCATTATTGAGTAGTGCCTTCTTTACGTAAGAATCAATAATTGGTTAAATACCGAAGTGTCTCTGCTCAACAACGCGTATTAGTGTGTTTTAACCACTTAGGGTATTCCAACAATATTAACTGTGAATAACTACGTAGATTATTTAAAAATAACTTATATTTGTCGTTTTCTTCATCCAATCACTTTCCAAGTTATGGGGCCCACATGGTCACATTTTGTGGTTATGCGAATATTCCCGAAGCGATCATTGAATATTCCACGACCAAACGAATATTCCCCGACGATAATGAATATTTTATAACCACTTGCTTAATTTGAAATATTTGCATATTTAACCCTTAACTATCCACATTAATCAAATCAACCCTTACTATTTCAAAATAATAAATAAAGGAAATTTCTTTTTATTTAAAAATTTCGGGGTCTTACAATTCTGTTGTTGTTAGGATGATTGGATGTAATAGACCTGTTCATGTGTATGTTGGCTACACACTGCAATCTTTAAATCACTAAAACATTGTAAGGATCACAAGTTGTGGAAGCCTAATTATGAGCAGTCCAACTGTTCTTCATTTCTAGGTAACCTAGAAAATGAATAACAGCTCTGACAACTTATTTAGGCCCTCAGATCTCGTTGGTTATGCAAGTTATAATGATGTTTATTGTTGGATCGTGTAGTCTTGTACTTGTACTACATAATCTGACAAACAACAGGCCCAGAAACACAACACACATTAAATTAAGCTTGGTCAAACAAGGAACCTCGAAACTGTCTATGGAGTTCTGGGTTTAGCTAAGAACAGCTCAAGAACACCTATAGTGACAGTTTCGTCGCTATAGGGCCCTTTAGCGACAGATATTTTCAGAAATTAATTATTTTAATTAAATAATTATGAAAAATAATTTTTTAATTATTAAAAATACAAAATAAATTATTTTAAATTCCGAAAATTAGTTTTTAATTATTTTAAATATATTTCATAAATATTTAATATTTTTGGAATATTAAAGGTATTTAATTTATTTAATTCTAATATCAAATAAATTATTTAAAAATGATTTTAATACTTGAAAAATCATTTAAAATTATATTTTGATATAAGAAAATATTTTAAGTTATTTTTAATGACTTTTAATATTTTGTGATGAAATTCATTAATAAATTAATATTAATGATAATTAAGTTATTTACTAAATGAATTAAATAAATTAATCAAAAATCATTTTATTATATTAAAAATCATTTTAAATAATAATAAGGTATTTAAAATATTTTATGTTATAAAATATAACTTTTAATATTTAAAGTTAAATTTCATTAATTAATTATTATTAATGATATTAAAGTTATTTAATAATTTTATTTAGTTTAAAAATGATTTTAATATTATAATAATCATTTTAAATGAAAATAAAGTGTTTAAAGATATTTTAAGTTATAAAATATAACTTTTCATATTTAAAGGATAATTTCATTAATAATTTAATATTAATAATTATTAATTTATTATTAATGATATTAAATTTATTTAATAGTTATATTAAATAAATAGTTTATAAATGGTTTTATTAATTTAAAAATCATTTAAAAGGGATATAAAATGAATTAAAAATATTTTAAGTTATACTTAATGACTTTTAATATTTTGATAAATAAAACATTAATACTTTAATATTAATGATAATTATTTAAAAATGATTTTAAATATTTTAAAAATCATTTAAGGGTAATATTAATACTTTTAAAAGTATTTTAAGTTATTATAAATAACTTTAATATTTTAGAAATGATTTCATTAATAGTTTAATATTAATTAAATATTAATGATAATAGGATTGTTTAATACTTAAATCATTTAAGAATGATTCCGATGTTTGAAAATTCATGATAAATTATAATAAATGTTTTAAAATTATATTAGTCATCATAAAAAAAATATTATGGTGATACTAAGTTACGTGACGTAGTCTTAGACTCGATAATTACTCCGATAAAGTCGCTTTGACAATGCAAGCATGTTTTAAAAATTTATCTGGACTTAGATAATTTAATTAGATATGTGATTATTTGTGATTTAATGGTTGTTAAACATGAGTAATGTGGTTAGGTTATGTGTTGACTGCGAAATGCAGTACTATGTGTTATAGTATATTGTTCTAATCGAACGAATGATCTGAATAATGATAGGTCGTGATATAAAAGATAAAACTAAGTTGTGAACTATAAGCGGTAGATCAAAAAAAGTATCTTACCTTTGCATTTTCTTTTGTCTGAATGGACATGAGTAAGAATATTTATGAATTATATTATTACCGCATGATTATTAACCTTATATTATATACGCTCATTGATTATCAACATGTTAGTATATGGTAAATTCGGATATATATTATGTTCGTTAATTTCTATAAATGGTTATCAAGTGTCCCCACTTGGATAATCATCAGTATTTAATCACATGTTGATATACCTTGGTCAATATATATATATATATATATATATATATATATATATATATATATATATATATATATATATGTGTGTGTGTGTGTGTGTGTGTGTGTGTGTGTGTGTGTGTGTGTGTGTGTCAATTATAGATTATTGTTGAACAAGATAAAACCTTTGATTTGGAACCCAGACTAGTATGAACATCCCTTACACGAGAAAACTTTTTATGCACCCAAGGTGGACAGAGTGAACGATACCCTCGTTCTTGCACGTAGTATTGATCAATGCAGGGCATAACGGGCTGATCACCCCCCGTGCCCGTAAGTTATGACGGTTTGTAGATGAATTTCTGTTTAACCTTTTCGAAAATGAAAACAATGTTCATAGTATGTCATATTAACCTTATTTATAATAAGTGCGTAGTTTCAAAAATTTGGTATAGAATTTATATATTATTATCATTGGTACAGATTACTTCACAACTATTGAAATCGTTGTAGAAGGGTAGTATAAAGAAAACATTTAAATTCTTTCAGCTTATATATATAATTACTATTATTTGCTAGGCACTCAAATGCTCATCCTTGCTTAATTTAAATGTTTTCAGCTAAGTGTGAACGACCAGAGAGCTCTTCTAAGAACAAGGGAAAGGGAAAGGTTGTTGAATGAATGAATGTTATCTTATGTAATAGTTAACTTTAGTAAGACAATGATATTAAATTATCTATCACGTATTGTAATGAATGCTTAAAGGTCTCGTACCTGGGGATTAGACTCTGATGATATGTAAATTAATTTGATCTTTATATTATTGTTATTATTATTAGTATTATTCCGCTCATAGAAATGGTATCGTGATGCACCGAGTTCGGGTTTCAAGTACCCGGATTTGGGGGCTTTACAGGTTGGTATCAGAGCTTAGGGTTAAAAAACTTAGGTGGGATAGACCATAGGCTATAACCTTAGAACAGAGGGAAACGTTGAAAATATAAATAACTCATATAAAGTTTAAAAAGAGATGAATTGAATAAATTCATCATCAAACAAAATAAAAGATAATTTATAAAAAACTCTTATTTGTTGTGTGTATATACTATATGCTAATCAGGATAAATTATATGTGTAGATGTCTGGTGGAAAAGGCTTGTTATCTGCTTATAGCATGAAGAAGGGTCAAACTCATACACCCGAGCTGATATCGAAGCCAATAGCTGAAATAGAGGCTCACAATGTAAACAACTCGGACGATGTGGTTATCATAGAAAATGTAGTACCAGATCCGGAGATGGTGGAGCTGACAGATAGCGATTCAGACACTAAAGTTGAAGCTGATCAAGCATCAACGGAGGTGCAGGATCTGAGGAACAAGGTTTCTTCTCTGGAAAGGCTGTGGGAAATAGAAAAGTTGTTGAATAGTCAGTTGCGTCAGGCATTAATAGAAACAAAGGAAGAACAAGATAAGCTTAAAATCCAAATTGATCATATAGGAGCCACAAGCAACACATCGTGTGCAGCTCCGAGTAAGAAGGGGAAAAGAAAGATAGTAGACCATGACTTAGGAAAATCCGACAAGAAAAAAGGGAAAAAAATATATTATCTTTGCGGTTATGAAGGACATACTACTCTGTATTGTCCGGACTACAAACCAGGAGCATGTTTTATCTGTGGGATAGAAGGTCATCAGGCGAAAAGTTGTCCAAGAAAGAGGTCTAATAAATAAGTAGTTTAGGTTCTGTGATGTAGGTGTGTTTAATGTAATATATAGGATAAGTATGTCTGTGTAATGTAATGTTCCTAACTTTTGTATTAGTCAAGATTATAAATCCCGACTTTTGTAGTCAGAAAGGGATGAATGATGTTTAAAGCATTATGTGTTATGCTATGTAAAATATTCGTTAAATGAATATAAATCTAAGTTTGAGAAATGAAACAAGTTTAATATATTAAACTTATGTGATAAAGTTTAGAATGTAAGTTAAATTTATGATTTTATTTGATCAGATAATGCCACCAAGACGTCGAACTCGAAATCAAAGGGCAGAAGAATCTGTCAACAACGTTGAGGGACAACAACAAGCCGACCCAATGCAGCACTTTGCAAACATGGTAGCACAAGCTATGCAACAGGGAATACCAGTTGCTGGAAATCAGCCGAATAACCGCTTAGCGAATTTCAAAGACTTCAAAGCTGTAGGACCACCAGAATTCAAAGGTACAACTGACCCTGTTGAAGCCCAAACTTGGGTTAAGGAGATTGAGAAGGCCTTCGTAATAGCTAGAGTAGCTGAGGGGCAAAAGACCGCTTTTGCCACCTACATGATGAAGGGTGAGGCAAATTTTTGGTGGGAAGCAAATCAGGCAAGGGCAGGAGAAGGAGTAGTTACATGGGATAGGTTCAAAACACTATTTTTCAAAAATTATTTTTCACCTAGTATGCAGGCTAGGATGGAGGTAAAATTTTTAGAGTTGAAGCAGGAAAATATGACGGTGTCAAAATACGCCGCCAAATTCAATGAGTTTGCTAGGTTTGCTCCGCATCAAGTTGATACGGAGGCTAGGAAAGCGAGAAGGTTTGAGCTGGGATTAAAACCCTGGCTCTATAACAAGGTAGCAGTGTTGCAAATCCCTACATTTGTAGCACTCATGGAGAAAGCGATCATAGCTGAGGAGGGGAGCGAGGCCATGAGCCTCTACAACAAGGAGAGGAAGAATAAGGGTAAGACCGAAGGAACTAGGAAGGTGGAAATTAATAGTGGGGGAAGGAGTGGAGATAGCAAGAGGAAGGGGAGCAATTTCGGAAGTATTCAGGTGAAGCAAGAAGGAGTTAAGAAGCAGATGGTGCCATGTAAGACTTGTGGAAAGAACCACTCTGGGGAATGTTTGAAGGGGAAGTTCGTGTGCTATAAGTGAGGGCAGGAGGGTCATATCTCTCCCAACTACCCCAATCCTAGGATGAATAGTGGGTGTTTTCTGTGCGGATCGACTAAGCACAAGGTGAAAGATTGTCCGAAGAGGAGGACGGAGGCAGGAAGTGTGAATACTGGCACAGGCAGCGGGACGTTAGCAATCACTGGACCTACGTCATCCAGCAAACCCACAAAATCTACTACAAGGGCCTACAACATGACATCCGAGATACTGGCATACTAATTTGGAAATGGAACTCCAGGTATTATTCGTATAACTTTTATTTTCTTATATACATGATTTTCCTATATATAGTAAATTATTTTATAAAGAAATTTGGAAGGAGGAATTTGAGTTCTTTTAAGAAATTAAATTTCCGTTTAATCAGAAAGACAAGCTTTATATGATTAGTTAAAGATCAGTTTGATCAAAATATGATCGAGATCTATTTGCAATGATTGTGTATGTTATGTACCCGTGTATGTATAGGTTTTAAAACGGTGATTCCGGGGACAGAAATTTATAAAGGAGGGTGAATGTAACAACCAGATATTTTTTATATAAATAAATAAGAAATTTTGCGTATAAATTTTTTATTTTTTATTTTAAGGATGAGGATTTGTACAAGATAATGTGTATATGTATTTATGTGATAAATAAAAATATATTTATTACATAAATGTTTACAAATAATTTTATTTTAGAATTATTAATTTTTATAAAGTATATTCTTATAATAATTAATTTATAGTAGAAATGTTTTTATTAATTATTTTCCATGAAAATATAATCATATATTATTTAAATAATATATGAAATGATTTTAGAATAAATTATAATCATTATTTTTTGTTATATGAATTTTAGTACAGATTATTAAGTTAATTATTTTACCTTAATTATTAAGGTTAAATATGGAAGAATAAATCGGATATGGAATCCAAACCCTAATTTTGGATTATTATCAATGAATGAGAATAATAATATAATATTAATTATATTTTGATTTTTCAGTGCTATAATTATGTACTGTATGTACGTAGTAATGATGGTTGGTCAATTATGGTGTTAAATTTCAAAAACCCTAATATTAATTGATTAAACCTTAGTTTTACTAGGGGGAAACCCTAATTTGAAAATCAATTGTGAGTTTAAGACTGTTATATAACTGTGTTACATGTTTTATGTTGTGTATATAATGCTTTGATTAATTAGGTAAACCCTAATTAAAATCTAGAAACCCTAAAAAAATTTTAGAAAACCCTAATTATAATTTGATAACCCTAATTACCAAAAGAATAAACCCTAATTGCTATTTTAGCAATGTTAATTATAATTAGTGATATTAAACCCTAATGTTCATGTATAGTGTAATTAGAAAATTAAACATAATTAGGCAACCCTATTTTCAAAATTTTAGAAACTAAAATTTATTTAATATTAATTTTGAGCACACCCTAAATTGGAAATCCTATATTTGATTTGTGCTAAACCCTAAGGGTTAAACCCTGAGGGTCAAACCCTAAGGGTTTGCAAGGATGACAAGAATGCCCTTAAAATTTCAAGCCAAAAAACCTTTTTACCCTTAGTTGTATTATTGAAGCTAGTATAGGTTTTGACATTAGGGGAGGTTGGTGACCAAATCCAACAACCCCATGTGATGAAATTGACAGAAATCAGCCACTAGGATCAGCCATTACATTACACCTTGCTCTATATATAGATTAAAGAGAGAGAAAAATTCATTTGTTACCCCCATTTGGCACAAGTGCTCAACCTAGACTCTCTCTCTCTTAAACCAACGAAATCATAATACAAATCAGTCCCATAATCAAGACCAACGAACACCATTACCAAATCAGAAGCCAGAAATCAAGATTCGTTCATAAGAGGTATAAAACCCTAACATGATTTCTGTCCAAAAATCTGATGTTTGATGTTGTTTTTTTGTGTTAAACATGTTAGATATAGTGTCTAAAGATAATCTGGGTTGCTAGATGTTAGATCCATAACATCTAGAGGCTTGAATTTGAAGATTTACAAAATCCAGAAAATGTTCAAACTGTGGTCTGACAACCAATGTCAGTGGCCACAGATCCTTGTTCATGTATGATTTTTGTTGTTTAAAGGTTTAAATATGTAGTCTGACATGTAGTCTTTTATCTGGAACAAGAATCAGACTTAGATCGGGTTTATATTGCAAGATATTGTTAGTCAAAAGTCGTTGACCGACCATGACTGGACAAAATCTGGGTAACCCAGATCTTGCCTAGAAATGGTCTGACAAGACTTTAGACGCCTCTGATGATCTCGTAACGTATTGTTGCTTTGTGTTTGTTGTTGTGATATGGTTATTGTATGGTAGTTATACTACATGTTGATGCTCTTAGATCATTTTTATCACAAACATACTGGAATTGGGGGATGGTCAAACCAGGCAGAAAGTCCACGGATGAGCTTTCTGGGTAACCTAGAAAGTTCATGAGCGTGGCTTCTGACATGGTTTGGCCAGGACTATTTAGCTATTCGTTGTTGTTAGCATGATTAGATGTAATAGATCTGTTCATGTGTATGTTGGCTACACACTGCAATCTTTAAATCACTAAAACATTGCAAGGATTACAAATTGTGGAAGCCCAATTATGAGCAGTCGAACTGTTCTTCATTTCTGGGTAACCCAGAAAATGAAGAACAGCTCTGACAGCTTATTTAGGCCCTCAGATCTCGTTGGTTATGCAAGTTATGATAATGTTTATTGTTGGATCGTGTAGTCTTGTATTTGTACTACATAATCTGACAAACAACAGACCCAGAAACACAACACACACTAAATTAAGCTTGGTCAAACAAGGAACCTCGAAACTGTCTATGGAGTTCTGGGTTTGGCCAAGAACACCTATAGCGACAGTTTCGTCGCTATAGGGCCCTTTAGCGATAGATATTTTCGAAAATTAATTATTTTTATTAAATAATTATGAAAAATCAGTTTTTAATTATTAAAAATACAAAATAAATTATTAAAAATTATTTTAAATTTCAAAAATTAGTTTTTAATTATTTTAAATATATTTCATAAATATTTAATATTTTTGGAATATTAAAGGTATTTAATTTATTTAATTATAATATTAAATAAATTATTTAAAAATAATTTAATACTTGAAAAATCATTTAAAATTATATTTTGATATAAGAAAATATTTTAAGTTATTTTTAATGACTTTTAATATTTTGTGATGAAATTCATTAATAAATTAATATTAATGATAATTAAGTTATTTACTAAATGAATTAAATAAATTAATTAAAAATGATATTATTATATTAAAAATCATTTTAAATAATAATAAGGTATGAAAAAATATTTTAAGTTATAAAATATAACTTTTAATATTTAAAGTTAAATTTAGTTAATTAATTATTATTAATGATATTAAAGTTATTTAATAATTTTATTTAGTTTAAAAATGATTTTAATATTATAATAATCATTTTAAATGAAAATAAAGTGTTTAAAGATATTTTAAGTTATAAAATATAACTTTTAATATTTAAAGGATAATTTCATTAATAATTTAATATTAATAATTATTAATTTATTATTAATGATATTAAATTTATTTAATAATTATATTAAATAAATAGTTTATAAATGGTTTTATTAATTTAAAAATCATTTAAAAGGGATATAAATGAATTAAAATATTTTAAGTTATACTTAATGACTTTTAATATTTTGATAAATAAAACATTAATACTTTAATATTAATGATAATTATTTAAAAATGATTTTAAAAGTTTTAAAAATCATTTAAGGGTAATATTAATACTTTAAAAAAGTATTTTAAGTTATTATAAATAACTTTAATATTTTGAAATGATTTCATTAATAGTTTAATATTAATTAAATATTAATGATAATAGGATTATTTAATACTTAAATCATTTAAGAATGATTCCGATATTTGAAAATTCATGATAAATTATAATAAATATTTTAAAATTATATTAAGTCATTTAAAAATAATATGATCGATATTTTAAGTTACATAATACGAGTCTTAGACTCGATAATTACTCGATAAAAGGTTGTAGATAATCGAGCATATTTTAAAATTGATCTAGACTTAGATAATTTAATTAGATATGTGATTATTTGTGATTCAATGGTTATTAAACATGGGTAATAATGTGATTAGGTTATGTGCTGACTGCGAAATGCAGTATTATGTGTTATAGTATATTGTTCTAATCGAACGAATGATCTGATTAATGATAGGTCGTGATATAAAAGATAAAACTAAGTTGTGAACTGTAAGCAACGCATCAGGCAAGTATCTTACCTTTGCATTTTCTTTATGCAATGGACATGAGTAAGAATATTTATGAATTATATTATTACTGTACAGATTATTAACCTTATATTATATACACTCATTGATTATCAACATATTAATATATGCTAAATTCAGGATATATATATATATATATATATATATATTATGTTCGTTAATTTTTATAAATGGTTATACAAGTGTCCCCACTTGGATAATCATTGTATTTAATCACATATTGATATACCTTGGTCAATTACCCGTGTATATATATATATATATATATATATATATATATATATATATGTTGAATTATAGATTATTGTTGAACAAGATAAAACCTTTGATTTGGAACCCGGACTAAGTATGAACATCCCTTCACGGAAAAACTTTTTATGCACCTAAGGTGGAATGAGAGTGAACGATACCCTCGTTCTTTCACGTAGTATTGATCAATGCAGGCATAACGGGTTGATCACCCCCGTGCGTCGTAAGTTATGACGATTTGCAGATGAATTTCTGTTTAACCTTTTCGAAAATAAAAATAATGTTCATAGTATGTCATATTAACCTTGTTTATAGTCAGTACGTAATTTCAAAAATTTGGTATAGAATTTATATATTATTATCATTGGTACAGATTACTTCACAACTATTGAAATCGTTGTAGAAGGATAGTATAAAGAAAACATTTAAATTCTTTCAGCTTATATATATAATTGTTATTACTTGTTGGGCACTCAAATGCTCATCCTTGCTTAATTTAAATGTTTTCAGCTAAGTGTGAACGACCTGAGAGCTCTGCTAAGAACAAGGGAAAGGGAAAGGTTGCTGAATGAATGAATGTTATCTTATGTAATAGTTAACTTTAGTAAGACAATGATATTAAATTATCTATCACGTATTGTAATGAATGTTTAAAGGTCTCGTACCTGGGGATTAAACTCTGATGATATGTAAATTAAGTTAATTTTTATATTATTTTTATTATTATTAGTATTATTCCGCTCATAGAAATGGTATCGTGAAGTACCGAGTTCGGGTTTCAAGTACCCGGATTTAGGGGCTTTACAGGTTGGTATCAGAGATTAGGGTTAAAAACCTTAGGTGGGATAGACCTTAGGCTATAACCTTAGACCTTACACATTGACATATGATGCTCTTTTTGTTGATGACAAAGGGGGAGACTGTGAGATCCCAAATTTTATGAAATGAAAGTATTCAATTTTCTTATAATTATTATTTTATTTAGTAAATGGTTAAATTGAGAAAGGGTTAAAGTTAAGGGTGATATTTGAAAATTTTACAAAGTAAGCAAGTTGTTATTCGTTGTGTCGGGGAATATTCGATTGGTCAGGGAATATTCATTTTTACAGAGAATATTCGTTCGACGGCAAAATCATTGGTGGACCACCCCCCATCAGTAAGTATCATCGTATTTAGAAAGCATGATTTATCTTTTATTAAAAATAACGGCGAAAGTGTTACCGTTAGAACTGTTGAACTACCCGGTAGTAAAAGTACATTAATACGCATGGTTACATAGTAGCACACGGTATTGATTATTGATGCTTACATAAGAAGTCACTCAGGTATACTCAATTATTGCTACAGTGATTGTTGCATCATATCTCTCATATTATTGATTCAATTATTGTCACAATATCATCTGTATAATATGTTATATTATTAAATCAATAATTGAGACGACAAAATTATTCATATTATTATTGCAATAATATTGACAATGTCTAGAAGTTCTGTCAAGGAGAGGTTAGGTCACCTAATTGCGCGCCAATAAGGAGAAATCCTTATTGGAAAGCCCCCTCTTTCCTGGGAACGACCTGGTTGTTAAATATTGAGAGTTATAATATTAATGATGAATAAGTTCGTGTTGATTAAAGATGAAATTGATAGTTCCATTATGTTGGGATTATTAGTGTTAGTGGAAATCAACATTTATTTCGATAATAATTGATGTCTGGAAGTTATAATGACCAATCGGATAAATAAGCAATTAATTGCTATTAATTCATATTATTATAACTATTTGTTCACATGTGTGTACTATTGAATCACATTCATTTACTATTAGGGGAGTTGGTGCAAGTTTGATAATACTTGCATGACTAAGTTAAAAATGGAGGTATAGATAAAGGTACTATACTATAATTATTTTTTTCACATGTTTAGAACTATTGAGTCACATGATTTACTATTGATTCACATGATTTACTATTAGGGGAGGTGGTGCAAGTTTGATAATACTTGCATGACTAAATTAAAAATGAAGGAAAAGAGGAAGGTATTATACTGTAATATTTTGAGCCCCAATATGTGCAATTATGAAAACTATATTTTTCTATAAATAGAAGCTCATTCCTTCATTATTTTTCACCAATTCACTAAAGCTATAGAGTAATTATTATAGAGAAAAATTATAGAGAGAAAGAAGAAGAGAAGTCTGCTACCTCACTATTCCAGTATTCAATTTTCTTCTAAGGTAAGGGGTATTATTTTTTCGTATTCATGAAGAGAGTTATTGTTATTTCATTCTTTATTATTCTGTTGGAATAACCTGTCTATGTGGATTATCGCATGCATAGTGAATGACCCTTCGTATTCATTCTTTATTAAATTATGGAAATGATCTGTCTACGTAGATTACCGCATGGCGGGTGAAAATCCATTTGCAGTTTCGTATATTCTATTATACTCGTATGAGATATCATTTCTTTTGTACTTGTCATGGAATATCATTTTCTTTGGTATTTTTTTTACTTGTTACTATTCACCCGGTTACTATTCACTCTAGTATTATTCACTCGGGTATTCGGGGCACTTTTCGTGTCGGAGTACTATTCATAAGTTACTATTCATGAGTTACTATTCACCCAAATTACTATTCACCCGAATATTATTCACTCGGGTATTTGGGGTACTTTTATGTCGGGGTACTATTCCCAAAGTACTATTCATAGGGTACTATTGCGGGGTACTATTTACCCGAAAAATATATTTCTTTTATGTCCAAATTATTTTTGGTACATGAATATTATTCTTGAATTTTACTCCACAAAGAAGTATCATGTTGACAATTTGGATATTTTTAAACTCTGGATAAATTTAAAGTCTTTAATATTTATCATTGATTTCATTTAATTAATGTTTATATCATTGTCATCATCCTCATGCTTATATTATGATGAAAGACATCTTTGGCTTACGTGCATAGATGGACTGTTGATTATTAGTTTTCTGATTGTATAATTTTGGCTTACGTGCAAAGATGGATCTGTTGATTATTGGTTTTGATTTGTATATCTTTGGCTTTGCGTGCAAAGATGGACTGTTGATTATTGGTTTTACAGTTGTATATCTTTGGCTTACGTGCAAAGATGAACTATTGATTGATGAGTATCTTTGGCTTATGTGCATAGATGAACTATTTATTGGTATGATTATGACCAGGGATCATTCGGTATAATCGTGACCCGTAATGTTATAGATGATGTGGTAAAAGTCCTCGTTGGCCTGTAGTGCATTGATGGACAGTTATTGGTATGATTATAACCAGGGATTATTCGGTATAATCATGACCATTGATGATTACATGAATATCATTGGCCGTAGTGCAGGGATGATTCGATGATGTTGATTATTTATTAAGCTGAGTCTCAGCGATAAACTATTGATTATACACTTTTAATTCGTAAAAGATAGTAGATATCATGCTCTACTTGACTCTTCAAAAATACAGTTGTATGTCTTTGGCTTATAGTGCAAAGATGAATTGTTAATGAATATCTTTGGTCGTAGTGCAAAGATGAATTTATTAGAATGATTATGAGCACGAATTGTGATTTGGTATAACCATGATTTTTGATGTTTCAGGTGAAGATAGGTGATGAAAATTATCTTCGTCCTGGGTGCGAAGAGGAATTTAGAATCACAATTATGATTATGAGTTATTCATATAATTGTGGACAAGAATTGTTGATTGATGTTACAGGGATAAAACATTATTGGTGGACTTTTAACATGGGAAAATAATAGACCTGATGGTTTATTTGAATCTTCTAATGGATTGCTCGTTCCGTTGCAACTATGGTTGAAAAGTTTTATCATCTACCATATGTTCTAAATCTCTGATTTATTACTGATAAAGGCTATTGATTATGTAAATTATCTTTAGTCATGATATCCTTTATTGGGTTAGTTGTGCTCACCCTTTTTGCTTCACAATTCCTTTCGTGTAATAAGAGTGTAGGTTGGGTCGGCTGCGGGGTAATGAGGAGAATAGAAGCGGTGGTCTATAGCTCTTGAGGTTCTCCTAAATAGTATGAAAATAATTTTATTGAGAACTTTAGATAAGTGTGTCGTCGATTATTATACGTCATTTGATATTTAATTTTGGTGAACCGAATAGGTGAGGTGAACCCAACTTTAGAAGGGTGTTTTGCCACTATCATACAAGATATCTAATGACATACAACCTCGTGTTATCATAAGATGTGGTTGTGCACATCCACTTCTTCGAGTATATCTACGAGCACTACCTATATGATCTTGGAGTTTGGTTGAAATAAAATTTTCAATTGCGGAGCCGGTGGAGATAGTTATATGTCAAGAAAAGACTCACCATTGAAAAAAGAACATGATAGTAATCTTCTCATTTTTCTTTGGGGTCTATTGGGTCAACCAAGAATAATTACGTGGACATATGATATCTATCATAACCTGCACGCAGCGTGGCCTCCCATATACGAAGGTTTCTTGAGCACTTCTCAAATATTTTAATCTCTAAAAGCAGTTTTTGATTGTACTTTTATGTAAAAAAGTACCATTGTAAGGTTGTGGTCGAGGCACCATGAGAGTTACATACATTTTATTAAAACTCACGGTTTAAGCGTGGTCGTCGATTCTCGCACGATAGTTCAACAGTTGTATAAATGAAGTTTGTATTTGATTTTTAAAGTATGATATCTGGCGACTCAGAATGGGTCGTGTGGACCTATTTTGGGGGCGTCACAAAGACACTAGACGAGTTGCTGTGAAGAAGTATGAAGAATGTTGAGTTTGTTAAGTTTATATTTTTGGACGATTGGTTAACATAACCAGTATTAGATAAGTTGATAGTATGTTGCAAAAAGTTTTTGTTTATCTAATATTTGTTAAAGCTAACAAATTTGCAGGATTAATAATGCCTAAACAAGAGGCATGACGATAATCTGTTTGGATATTGTTTATTTTATCCTAAAATTTTTGAATATGCATGAATTTAGGGGGAGTTATAATTTTTGGTGTTGTCATCATCAAAAAGGGAGAGAATGTTGACTCAATATTCTAACCTTATTATTTTGATGATGACTTAATATTTTGTACTAATTTGTTTATTATAAAATTTTAAGAAGTTGATGAAAGGATTATTGTCAAAAGACTTTAAAGATTTGAGTCTTAAAAATTTTATGTAAGGTCATTGCAAATATTCGATTTTTCAATACAATGCTCTAGGATATTTTTTTTGTGCATTTAACATGATTATCTATTCATGCATGCTTTAAGTTATGGTAAAATAATACTTATCTTATTGTCCGAATTAATTGATTTATGATTGCCATGTGTTAAATGAGAGTCTTGATAATTCTATATACATGTGCACTAGTGTTGTTGGAAACTTAAAAGTTGTGGCTGTCAAGAGTAATGATTATTATCAAGAGTCATGATTGCTTAAAACATCGGTATTCTCATATTTTATTTGTTGGCTTAAGATAAACTTTGCATAATTTACGTAACTAACACTCCTATATTTAATGTGATATCTTTCATGTTGCTTGTACTTCAGAAGTGATATATATATTGGATGTGCATTGAGATAAGAGGCAACAGACGTTAACAGTCATAATTAATATAGGAAGTTGAAAAGTCTATGCAGAGAACATAACCTATATAAATTTGTTTCTTACTAGATCATTTTTTTTAAAGAGTCCAACAAATATCTGTTACAATTGAAGATATCTTGGATTGTTTATCAGTATAGTTCTAACGGAAATATTTGTTTTCAACGTAAATATTTTTATGCATCGGAACTCTATAAGCAACGGTAATAAATTGGGCTATAAAAAGAGAACTGAGATATCAGTGAAACACACAACATTTGAATTAATTTTTGCACTCATATACTTGAAAATCTATTCCACTATTCTTGGTGCAAATTTTGAGTACGATATCTGATTCATATTCAAATTACTCTCAGCTAATTTTCGTGAGCTTAATATTGGTGATATCTCTCTCTTTTACTACTTGATCATTACATTCATTAGTTGGGCCTTGCATTGTTAAATTGCTTATTTGCTTTGATCATTAGACCTCTATATTTGTAATCTTATATTTTTAGACTAAGTCTTTGTCTAAAGGAATTTAATCCAGTTGGATTAAGGGTTGGTGCTTAAAGGGTGCATTGGTGCACAAGGAGCAAGTGTGCTCTCTGAATAATTGTAATTCAAATTTGATAGAATTTGTTTTGTAACAAGAGTCAATTTAAAGAATAAAAGTGAGTCTCAATACTAGTTAATATTGGGACGTGGACTAGGCTATTATTATAGAAGGTAATAGTTGAACAACGTAAAAAATCTTAGTGTTGATTTTATTACACGCTTAACTTTAATTACTCACAAAAACTAGTTAATTATCTAAATAGTTAAAATTTAAATATTTGCATTGTCTTGTGATAATTCATTAACACCAAATATTTTTACTAAGTTATAATTTCAAAGAAAATATTTTCATAAAATCAAATAGTCGATTAAATGGTCGTATTCATTCAAAGAAGTTGCATTCATCGATATAATAGTCGTATTCGATAGTTTGGTTTAAAGTTTAAAAATTAGTCATAGTTTGTTCCACACTTATTCAACCCCTTCTAAGTGTAGTGTGCCTTAATCAGCTTGCTTAAATTCCCATGTGTGTGGTGATGTCTTTGGCATGCTCACCCTTTGAAAAGAGATTGCGGATTATGCCTTTCCTTGACCATGCTGACATTAAATTTTGATAATTCCAAGTCTTTTATTTGTTTTGAATGAATGAATGAGCTTGCGCGCAAGTGATGGTATCTGTATGATCTTTGAAATAGTTCGATTATATGAATGACAGACTCCATGAGTACCGTCTTAATGCGGGCATGTTGAATTTTAATCGATGAAATATCACCGTACTTGGCAAATATTTGCTCGATTATTGGTGCATGGTCGCCTTAATCTCCTCGAGGAGGTTACGCCTTCCGCATGATCTAAACAGAGAGCCACCGATTTTCCTCGAAGCGATCATTTGGCATCCACCACCGTGTGTTTCGAAACCGATGATCGTGTCCTATCCAGAACCGATTGATCGCGTGCCCTATCAAGTAGCATTCGTAATTTTATCAAAAAATTTCTCACAATTTTTTTCTCGGACATTCGATTTTTCTTGGTTTTTTACGTGCAAAGGCGTATGCCCATCCATAATTGGTGTCAAATTTACCCTTTCCCTTGCGACTTCACACTTTTTGCGAAAGAATTAACACATTGCCTCAAAACAAAAAGAGTGTTCATCACACCATAACCATCTAATCCCCCCTTCTTGAACTCAAGAAATTGTATCTACATTATGTTAAAAAGCAGGAATCCATGCTACTACAAGATTTTAGCCCTCTTATGAAAAATCCAAGTATCTACATCATAACAAAATTAAACAAGAAAATAGCAAGTTAATAACTTGAGCGAAAGGTTAAACATCCGAAAGTAAAAAATCCATGAGCACTTCATCCCTCGAAGTCGAAATGCCTAGTATCCACCGGCATGAAATTTATCATGGTTCCTCAACCATTGCGCAATAACTAGCGAAGGAGCACCAATCTCACAAATATCATACAAAAATTTAGATTACTAAATAATTCATCGATTGGGAGATTAAAACTTCAAGGTAATTTAGAACATCAAATAAATTCTAAGCGGAAAGAATCTGGTCCATTTTCTTTTTGTTGATAAGTAGGGAAAGAATACTTTTCATAATAAAAAATCACTTCGGAGTATTTAATCCACAAAAAATGACCACTCAACCTTTCGTACAAGGCCCTTGGAGCTTGCTTTAGCCCATAGAGAGCTTTCTTTAACTTATAGACATGGTTTGGATACCTCTCATGTTCAAATCTAGGAGGCTTTTTTACATATACCTCTTCATTGATGTATCCGTTGAGGAAGGCGCTCTTTACGTCAATTTGATAAAGTGTGAACTTCTTGTAACAAACAAATGCTAACAGGATTCGAATGGACTCTAGTCTAGCAACTGGGGCGTAAGTTTCTTCGTAGTCAATCCCTTTTTGTTGATTGTATCCTTGAGCTACTAGCCTTGCTTTGTTATGCGTGATTGTGCCATACTCGTCAAGCTTATTCTTGAATACCCACTTCTTTCCAATGATAGAAACATCTTTAGGAGGGGCATAAGTTCCCAGACTTGGCATCATTCAAATTGTTGAAGTTATTCTTGCATTTCCATTAGCCAACTTTCAGCTAGGATAACTTCTTTAGCATTCTTTGGCTCCACTTGTGATAGAAATGCAGAGAATGCACATTGATTTTGCAATCCTCTCTTTATGATGATTCCTTTGTTTATATCTCCAATGATGTTTTCTGGTGGATGATTTTTGAGATATCTAGTTGTCTTTGGCATTTTTACATCATGTATTACCTCTTCTTGTTAAGGGAAATCTGCTTCAAGCTCTTGTGTTGTTCCTTGTTCTACTCCTTGCGAGTTTTCCAAATTAGCTTGCTGGATTTGTTCATTCGGCTTGCTGAATAGATTTTTTTGGTTTACTGGATTCATTGAAATCTCCAAATTTCCTGCATCCTCATCTCTTTCTTTTGGAAGATCATTGTGAGTTTCATTAAATGTAATGTGAACATACTCTTCAACACAAAACTTGTTAATATTAAATACACGATAAGCTTTACTATTTTGTGAATAACCAATGAAAATGTCTTCATAAGATTTAGCATCAAATTTTCCCAAGTTATCACTAGTATTTAGTATAAAACATTTAGATCCAAAAACTTTGAAATAACTTATATTAGGAATTTTGTTATTTAAAAGTTCATAAGGAGTTTTCAAAATGATTGGACGAATACGTACTCTATTCAAAACATAGCAAGAGGTGTTTATGACCCATTTAAAACTTTTAGGAAGTTTACTTTCTTGTAATAAAGTTCTAGGCATTTATTGTAATGCCCCATTCTTTCTTTTTATACAACACAATTTTGTTGAGGGGTTCTAGAAATTTGAAAATTCATGACTAATTCCTTTTTATCACAAAATATTATAAAGTCTTTTGGAATTCAGTACCATGATCACTTCTTATCTTTACAAGTTTGAGACAATACTTTGTTTCTAAATTTCTTATCAATTTCTCAAATTCTTTAAATGCTCCATCTTTAGTTCTCAAAAATAGTACCATGTATATCTAGAGAAATCATCTACTATTACAAATGCATAAAACTTACCATTTATACTAACATATCTTTCTGGTCCAAATAGATCAAGATGAAGTAATTGTAAAGGAGAAGAAGTTGATACCATGTTCTTTCCTGTAAACGAAGTTCTTACTTGTTTCCCAAGTTGACAAGGAACACAAATTTCCTTCTTTTCATACTTTATCTTAAGCAACCCTTTAACAAAATTCTTTGAGGATAATTTCTTGATTAAATCCACGTGAACATGTCCCATTCTCTTATGCCATAAATTAGGCTCATCTTGTACAGATGCAAGACATAGTTCTTCATCATGTTGCTCAAAATCAATAGTATATATATTTCCTTCTCTTTGTGCAACTAGAGTAACATTGTTTGTACCATAAGAAATAGTGCATTTTTCTTTTTCAAAACTAACTTGATGACCATTATCCATCAATTGACTGATACTAATAAGATTAAATTCAAGTCCATTGACAAGATGTACATTATCAATAATGATTTCCTATTTTACCTTTTCCGATTATTTCGCAGGTTCGATTATCTCCAAATGTAACTGTCCCATTTTTCTTCTTAATTTTTAGCTCCATGAACTTTGATTTATCACCAGTCATGTGACGAGAGTATCCACTATCAAGAATCTATTTTTGAGATGGAACCTTTTCCTTGAGACATACCTGTTAAGAAAAGATAAATCATCCTTTTGGTACCCACATCTTTTTGGGTCCTTTAATGTTAGTTGCACGTAAATCATTCTTTTTAACCCATACCTTTTTAATCTTATTTTTATTAAAACAGTTTATGTCCAAGTGACCTTTAATACCACAATTTCTACACGTTGTAAACGGTGAGCAATAATTTAATCTAAAACGTGATTTTGATTTTAAAATTTTCATATCACCCTTTTTATGCATAGGATTATAACCAATTCTGTCAGGAATAAACATGTGAATGATATTCCTATTTATATATATTATTTGATTATAATATACATGTGAATGAATATGCAAGTATGCTTGCATTAAAAAAAGTTGTAAAGTACTCTGATAGATTATAGAAACATATGTACAAGAACTTAGAATGAATTGATAAAATATGTTAGGTTGATCCTACATAAGCAAAACAACTTTGTAAAGTCCTTAAAAAGAAATGATGTACAAGGACTACAAATATAGAAAGATCAAGCATGTTAGGTTGATCTTATAATGAATAGATAGGCTTGTCTGATCGTCGATCACTGCACCAGAAATCGTAGTCTTCCAGGAGAGTCAAGGATAACTCGAGAGCTATCAAGGCAGAATCGTAGTCTGCAAGATAGTAGATCTCGGAGTTAAGTGAGACCGCCAAGAGAAAGCGAGGAAGGATCAGTAATTAATGAGGAGCACTTCCTCGGGAGCCGTAGAGTCTGGCGAGGAAGTTATGTTCGAGAATCGTGAGAGACGACACGCCACTGAGTCGACCAAGCATCTGCCGAAGCCAAGTCAATAATCGTAGACTACACTCGGAGTTGTAGAGTCTACTAATCGCATAAAAGGCAGAGATCGTAGTCGAGCAAGATCAGATGAAGACAACAAGCACAACGACAGAAATCATAGTGTTAAGATCTGATCTCGGAGTCGTAGTGTTTGCACAGTCGAAGCTGAATCATAGAATGCAGAGCTAAGATCTCAACAAATGTGCTCACAAAGCCTAGGGAGAATCGTAGAGCAAAAACGATTCTCAACAATTGAGCACTCCCAGAATATCCATAGGAATGAAGCTTCTGGTTGGTACTACAAAGATGCATCTAACCTAAAGGAAGCCAGAGAGCATTCAATGAATGGCATGCAAGATCTAAGCATCAACCCAATCAGCATCCAGATTGAGTTGTGAAACCATTCAAGATGAAGTCTTCCACAAGATGATCATAAGAAGACTTCAGTAGCTGACTAAAGAAGGTCAGCATATGCAGTAGCTGTCAAGTGGAAAGATGCCAATTATCTTTGAAGTAACCAGGATCGTAGTGTTTGCCATACAAAGAAGAAACTGATGGAGTATACACAAAGATACTGGTCTGCCTCTGAATAACAAGGCTAAAGTTGTTAAGCATTGGGTCAGCCATTGATGATAAGTGAACGGGAGATCACAAGGGGAAAGCGAGCTAGACACGCCACAAATCTGAAGTGTCTTGTTATTCAGAAGGGGCCAGAGCAAGAAGTCAAGCCATCAGTATCGGAAAACAGTTGAGGTAAAATGAAATCTTGAAAGCAATTGCACTAGAAAAGGAAGAGGTGTTCCACATTAGAGATCTAATGAGCAATCTTCAAGATCATAGTGTTAACTCTATAAGTCAAGAAGAAACAGTCAACAAGACACTACGATCAAGTCCAAGAAGATATGCATCTGAATCATAGAGTTCGAACAACTGAAGGTTGAGGCAGTGGCAACGGCTCAATCTGGAGATTGATATTCGAATAGAGCTTATCGAGAGCATCGATGCAAAAGGACAACCTCTGACTTAGAAATTAGAAGGAAGAAATAAAGTTGACTACCTGCCCGAGACATGAAAGTGACATCTCTGATGGGGTAGGTGAAACAGTAGACTACAGTGTCAGAAAGTCAGAAAAAGATGTCATGTCACATCTGCAGTCTGCACCAAAAAACTCGAGATCTGCGAGGAAATTTGAATAGATTTCAACGGCTACTTTCCAACGGGAAGATTGGGAAGTAGTATAAATCAACAGAGCCTCAAAGATTAAGAAGAGCTGATGATTGCCATGTTGCAGAATTATTGAGTTGTTGAATGCTATTATTGACTCTACGAGTTCCACCAAAGAACAACAGAACAAGTCTTAGTGATAGTGAGACTACATAGGTGGAAGTGAAGCAGCTTTGAAGAAGGACTTAAACAGATTTGAGCTTCACTCAACAAAGATGAGAATGCCATTAAAGATGGCAGCTAAGTTGAGAGCCGAGAAGGCCAAAGAAATAACATTCAGAAAAGTGGCAGAGCGCAAAGAAGATCAGGAGAGCCACTCTACGAATCACCATGAACCTAAAGATGGAACTAAACAAGTGCATAACTATGTCTGCAAAACATTCAAGAAGGGTTCAGGATTTGCTAAGTGCCAGACGAAGTCTACTAAAAGCTCAGAGACTTAGCAAATCCAGATGGTGATAGTGCACAGCTGACATCATATGAAAATGAGCAGAAAAGAGTAAAGATCAGCTGCACCAAAGAAGATGTGGTCCAAACTCGAAGTAGAATGCAAAGAGGACCACACCAAGCTGCTAAGTATAAAAAATGATCCGAGCTTAATGACATCTTAGCAGCTCAGCACCAACAACATCAACAACTACAACAACAAGAAGCCAGGGCCTGAGGGGTCCTTGTTTAAAAGGACTAAATGAAGATTCCAAGCCGGCTGGGCTTGAAGAGTTCCTAGGGAACTAGAGAAGTTCCAAGGCTACTGGCCTTAAAGAGTTCTTAGTGAACTGAAGTCCCAAAGGTCAGCCGGCCTTCAAGGAATCTTAGTGATCTGTGGTCTTGCCTTCCTTAGTGAAAACTCTGCTAGTTGAAAGCGAAGAGTGGATTAGGAGCTTGAGTCTCTGAACCACTTAAAACCCTTTGTGTCTTTTATTTTATGTCATTTACATTATGTACATTAACTGCTATAACTGCTATGTATGTTTTAACTGCTTACTACTAAAGTAACTCTACGAGCAATGTATGTGTGATTATGAATATATCAATGAAGGGGATCTTTTACTTATTCCGCTGTGTTTGAAAAGATTCTTATATTTTTCATTTGCTACTTAATGAGCAATACAACTTAATCAAGAAAAAGTATTTGAAATTCTAAGGATCTATTCTACCCCCCTTCTAGATCTATATTGTGCCTACTTGGAACTAACAATTGGTATCAGAGCAGGTTCTCATGCTATATTCAAAAGCTTATCGCTTAAAGTCTGATCCTAGGCACAAATATTGGTCTAAACTTAGTTTAGTAGTAAGTCACTTGTTATATGTAGATGAGCTTATATGTTGGAAATATTGTGTACACGCAAATGTGTATATACACTTGAAGCTGCTCAGACTGGTCCATGTTCTTAATTGCCACATCAACAAGGCCAATCCTTGCTCGCGGTCAATCTTGTAGTCTGAAGACCAGGCTAGAAAGCTCAAGAGTTAAACATCCACCAGCCATAAAAGATGAAAAGTCCATACATGCTAAGAAACGCTTATTCAGAGAAGAAAGAAGAACTTCTCAAATAAGTATCTGGCCAACCAGCAGCTGGATGGAAACCTTGTGAACTCAAGGATGTCAAAAGACTAAAGATGCTTATATTCTCTTAGCTTGTATATTCAAGACCACGACTGATTGGTTGAAGGTCAACTAGAGCAAATAGCTGTCAGGAGCAAATAAGAAACTATGCACATCAATGCCTAAACTCAGTATATCTAAGATAAATGACTGTTAAGAAACTGACAGTAAAAAGGTATGGTTCCTCACCTATATAAGTATGTACATCATGATTGCATCTCCTTATGAACCATAACAGTATTCTTTAAAGGAACCATAATCTACCTAAAAAGGTGAAGAGAGAAAGTACACTGAGGGTGGAAACTCAAATGACTATAAATTTCTCTCCATCCAAGTTTTAGGTTGAATATGACATCTTGAAAGTAATCTAAAATGGGTCATAGGAGCATCATATGTTAAATTAATTCTATGTGAAGTAATCCTTGCTGATGGGTTAGTATGTATGTACCTCCTATGGTCTAAGTGTTTAATAACACGCAGAGTATGATCAGTTCTACAAGAGTATCTTGAAGATTCATAGAAACTGATCACCTCCATGAATCAACCAGATACTAATAAATCGTAGGGTTGATTCTCACTCTGTGAATATTTAAACCCTGTGAACATAACCTAGCAAATGATGAAACCTTCAAAGAAAGAGAGAGTTTTATTAAAATAGCAAATCTCACACACACTCACCATCATGCATCTCAAAATGTATTATCTAAATTAGTTACATGCATGAAAATGAATGGTGATGATCAATATGATGATTATCCAATTATATGAGGAACTGGGGTTTAGAAAACTAACCTAGCAGGACTCATCTAACCATGGGTACCAGAAATAGAAATTCATAACCTGCAGGTACTTGGTTTATCTGGCCACTCTAAGGAATATTAAAGCAAAAGACTTCAGTCAAGAAGATTCAACCAGCAGAAGGCTTAAGACTGTTCAAAAATAATTATGATAAAACTCCTATATGTCAAAGCCTGTCCTTGAAGACCTGCTGAGCTAAGCTGAACGAAGCTCACATAGCTGCTGATCTTTATATGAAAGCAGGCCATTCAACCAAAGAAGAAAAGGGTCGTATATGCTCAATCATGCAAAGCATGTCATAAGAGAAGAATCCTTAAGGAAGCTGACTACAGAGTCATCGAGCATCAAACATGAGGAACTCATTTTGGGAGCAGAACCCAGCAAACACAAACTGACAAGAAAGACTACGTTTGTAGTACTATCAAAGGATCGTAGAATGATCAACCCTAAAAATACCCATTTCAACTATACAAGAAGATTCAATGACTTCAGCCAAAATGAGATATACATGGCTGCCTTCTGCTACACATGAAGAAGAAAAACTTATGTTTCTCTGAGAAGACAGTATCAACTATGGGGGGGCAGTAATTTGCTAATAGTACAGAAGCTCTAAATCATCAGAAGATATACTATGAAGCAGTGTACCAGTTACAGAGTCCCAAAATTTTGTGGCTGATGAACCAAATAAAGATCCATAGTAAATAGGAACGTCTTAAAATGTGCTACTGATAACCTTTCAGCCACCCAACTCGAAATCGTGGAGTGCCTTCGATCAAACATCTGATCGCAGTGCTAAAGCAGGAGGACACCACAATTATAGCCAGTACAAATGTCTAAAGTTGGAAGAGGGACTCCCCAATAGAAAAGGTCAAATAAGATATCAGTGCAAATCACTTCTCAAAGTATTTCATCTGGAAAGCGCCTCAGGGACAAACCTGATCCTTAGTTCACTCTAAGAGGTTGGCCCTTCCTGAGCTACCTTGACCCAGAAGGAATACTTAGTAAAGTTCATCTCAAGGACCAAGTAAGTCAACGATCGTAGTATAAAGAGAACTCAACGATTGTGATGAAATCTCAACGATCGAAGTGCAAACTCAACGATCGTAGAAGTAGACTCGACGATCGTAGTCTCACCAGAAGATACTCTAGCTAATGAGGAGTTTGAAAGAACGAGACAACTGATCTACCATTTTGAAGTCTGAGGCACAGTCTGGAAAGACATCGTGCAAACACACATCAGAACTTAAGTGCCCAAACTGGTTTGGGGTACATCAGTGATCAAGCTATGCAGTTACAAGATAAGGACTAATGTCAAAACCATCCACTATAACCTCTCTCAAAAGTTGATCGTTGAGTCAACAAAGGAAAACGTAGAGTTCATAGCTTCTTTACCATGCTACTCTACTAACTAGAGAGGTCAACGGTCAATCCACGTCAATCAAACGTCTACTCTTCTAAAAGAGATATCTAACTGAAAAGTTAATGGGGAGTTACAACTCGTTACTGGGCATCGTGCAACCAATGGCTAGTTGACACGTCATAACGTATGCAGTGTAAGAATGAACTACCTTAATGACAAATTCAAAATTTGCAAACAGCTATTAGAAACTATCGAACCTCTCTCCCTCCCATTTTCAAACCCTAGAATCCTCTTCGAAGCCTAAATTAATTAAACCTTTAGAACCTAAATAACAATTAGATGTCTCTCATAAATCTCTCTGAATCAATACCCATACTCCTTGAATCCTCAAATGGCAGACTGACGAGTAATCACTGGTATTCAACTCGGAACCAAGTCATTTGAGAAATCCGAAAAGAAGTTCAGAGACATTCTTGAACTCGTAAAGAAAGCTGGATTCTCAGAATGTCTTGAGGCAAGCACTCAAGTGTACACTGAACTGGTTAAGGAATTCTACACAAATGCATCCTCAAATGTCGGAACCCTCTCAACCAAGGTTAAAGGTCAGTCTCTAAAACTGAAATCATCTGATATCAACTAATGCTTAGGTTTTCCTGACCCAGGACTGAAAAACCTCGATGAAATCGACACTGAGAAAACAAAGGAGATTATGGGGTACCAAAGAAACCCTAGTCTGAAGGACATGAAGAAAAAGGAGTTTCTAGAAGAATTCGAGTTCCTCGCTGAAATAGTGGGCAAATGTATACTATGCAAGGATACTGCACATGACATTGTGCTTGATCAACAGTTGAAGATTATGTCTGCCATAGTTCTGAAGAAGCAAATCAACTTTGGAGTTATCCTGTTCGATCAAATCTCCAAATGGATAAAAAAAGCTGAGTTGAAGAAATTCACAGACAAACTACTTACAAAAGTGTTTCATGGAAGACTGCTAAGCATAGCGATTCAGAAGAAGCTAGGAAGCAAGATCAAGGACAATAAGGGAAAACCTCTGAATGTGCACAAAATAATGTCTCCACAACTGTTTGTGAATTGGAAGAAAAACCCAAAGGAAAATAGGAGGCTAACACAAACTGGAAGCAGCAGAAAAGTCTCTGCAAAGAAGAGAAAAGCAAAGGAGGTGGAAAGCTCTGAGTCCGATGACTCTGTATCAGTTAATGTCACACCAACAAAGAAGAAGTCTAAGAATGTGAAGAATGAAAAGGCTTCGTCAAGCTATGTCTCCACTGATGAGAAGAAATAAGGAACAGAAGAAGAACCAAGTTCAACTGCTGTAAACCCAAAAAGGAGAAGAAGCAATAGATTGCTTCAGGAGCCTTCAAGAAAGAAAGCTAAGGTGGTAAACAAACCAGCCCCAGTTCCTCAGGAAAGTTCATTTAACAAAGAAGAACATGAAGAGTCTGAAGATGGGAAGGGAACTGAAAGTTCAAAGATTGAACCCTCAAGGAGCAAGTTCAACAATGAAGAAGAAGTTGAATCTATGGAAGAAAGAATCAAGGTTGATGATGAAGAAAAGGAATATGCAAGTCCTGTGACCAACTCTCAAAGTACTCACTCTGAAGATGAAAAGAAGCTACAAGATGACCCATCTGAGTCTCCAAATGCAAATGCTCCAGCAAGCCCTCATGATGACTCAAAAGATGATGAATTTGAAAAAGAAACACCTGCCTCTGTCAATGATGAAAATCAAGAAAGCTTGCCTGATGACTTAAAGGCCTCAGAGTCTGAAGAGGAAGAAGAGTCTGACTCTCTTATAGCTGAACCTCCAAGAAGAAGGAGGAGCCACAAATTGATAGCTCAATTTACCTCCAAAAGGAGAAGTGATCACTCTAATACTGTCATTGAATTAAGTGATGATGAATCTGAATCACAAGAAGAGGATGCTGAAGATGGGACTAGCAATGAAGAAGATGAATCCAAGGAAGATCTTTCTGAAGAAGGTTCTGAAAATGAAATTCAGCAAGAAGAATTCATGGATAAATCTGAGGAAATGAGCCAACAAGATTCGGGCTCAAAAAGAGAAGAAATAGAGAAAGATTCTGATTCTGCACATCAGTAATCAGAAGAACCAGAAGATCCTCCTGTCATCTCTCCAGCTAGGAGTAACAGAAGAATAGAAGTGGAAGCCTCAAATGAACCACCAGAAGTACTTCCAGAAACTCCAAGACTAGAACTGGTGGCTCAGAACTTCTCAAAGTTAAAAAGTGATGTAATAATAATGATCAAAGACAAGCCCCACTACAAAGTCAACAGACATGCTGGCAACCACTATATTCCTTATGATCGTAGAGTGGACTCTGAAGGCAGAAGGATTATGACCAAGGAAATAATCATAGGGTCAATTCACTCTATCATTGATGATATGCAAATCCAAAATGAGAAGTCTCCATTTGCTCAAACTTAATTGCCTGACATTTCTTCATCTTCCAATAGCTATTGGTACTCAACGATTTTTTAGATTCTCAACACCTTCGAAAATCTGTCCAAGGATGAAAATCGTAGAGTCCAATCTAGTGCTCAACAAGAGATTGCCCAACCAGCTGACCAAATTCCCACAGAGCAGGAGCTACTAAAGAATTTTGATGAGTTGGTCAAGAAGATGTCTATCATCACTGAAGAAGCAAAGATGTTGACAGAAACAAGAGATAATGCGGTTCAAGACAGACTCCACGCCGTTATGTCTGACATATCTCTCAAAATCACAGAGAGAGATCAAATCTATCTGAGGACCATGAATGAACAGAAGGAAGAAGCTCTACGAGCACAAAAGGATAACAAAGAGCAAATCCAAGTCCTCTCTGATAAGATTGACAACATGAATCAGTCTCTCTCTATGCAACTTGAGTTAAGCCAACAAGAACTCAAGATTGAAGTCGGTAACTCTTATTTAATGGAGCAGCTCATGTCCAACATGGAACAACTCTCTCAAGTGATTAATGACAAAAAGGGGGAGAAAAAGAGGCATAGAAAAAGACAGAGTAAGAGGCTTTCAAGAAAAGGCAAGAAAAGCAGAAGCAAACAAGACAGGAAGACAAAGAAGAAGAAAACAAAGAAGAAGATGGTTCATCATCCGAGGGGGAGTCAAAAGATGATGAGCCTAAAGTTGAGGGGAAGCCAGAAGAAGAGGAGAAGGAGGAGCAAACAAGACAAACAGACGAGTAGATAATCAACAGACATCCTGGAAACATACATGGAGCCAAAAAGGTACATCTCTAACTAATTAGGTATGTTCTGGATCCATGATGTAAAATGTCAGTATATTAAAATTCCATATTATTATAAATGGCATTCATGATTATCTGTTTTAGAAATACAGCAGCTCACTGTATATAAGATTCATTCATAACATGCATATGCACTTATTATTTTTGTCATAATCAAATATGGGAGATTGTCAGGAACAAATATATGAATGATATTCCTATTTATATATATGATTTGATTATGATATACATGTGAATGAATATGAAAGTATGCTTGCATTAAAAAAAGCTGTAAAGTCCTCTGATAGATTATAGAAACATATGTACAAGGACTTAGAATGAATTGATCAAATATGTTAGGTTGATCCTACATAAGCAAAACAACTTTGTAAAGTCCTTAAAAAGAAATGATGTATAAGGACTACAAATATATAAAGATCAAGCATGTTAGGTTGATCTTATAATTAATAGATAGGCTTGTTTGATCGTCGATCACTGCACCAGAAATCGTAGTCTGCCAGGAAAGTCAAGGATAACTCGAGAGCTATCAAGGTAGAATCATAGTCTGCAAGATAGTAGATCTCGGAGTTCGAAGACTGCCAGGAGAAACGAGGAAGGATCGTAGTGTGTCGAGGAGCACTTCCTCGGAGCCGTAGTCTGCTGAGGAAGTCATGTTCAGAATCGTAGAGACAGCCTGCCTACGAGACACCAAGAATCATATACTACACTCGGAGTCGTAGATTATACTAATTGCATCAAAGGCAGAGATCGTAGTCGAGCAAGATCCGATGAAGACAACAAGCACAATGATAGAAATCATAGTGTCAAGATCTGATCTCGGAGTCGTAGTGTCTGCACAGTCGAAGCTGAATCGTAGAATGCAGAGCTAAGATCTCAACTGATGTGCTCACAAAGCCTAGGGAGAATCGTTGAGCAAAAATGATTCTCAACAATTGAGCACTCCCAGAATATCCATAGGAATGAAGCTTCTGGTTGGTACTACAAAGATGCATCTAACCTAAAGGAAGCCAGAGAGTATTCAATGAATGGCATGCAAGATCTAAGTATCAACCCAATCAGCATCTAGATTGAGTTGTGAAACCATTTAAGATGAAGTCTTCCATAAGATAATCATAAGAAGACTTCAGTAGCTGACTAAGGAAGGTCAGAATATGCAGTAGCTGTCAAGTGGAAAGATGACAATTATCTTTGAAGTAACCAGGATCGTAGTGTTTACCATACAAAGAAGAAACTGATGGAGTATACACAAAGATACTGGTTTGCCTCTGAATAACAAGGCTAAAGTGGTTAAGCATTGGGTCAGTCCATTGATGATAAGTGAACGGGAGATCACAAGGGGAAAGCGAGCTAGACACGCCACAAATCTGAAGTGTCTTGTTATTCAGAAGGGGCCAGAGCAAGAAGTCAAGCCATCAGTATCGGAGAACAGTTGAGGTAAACAGAAGTACTGAAGCACTGCACTAGAAAAGGAAGAGGTGTTCCACATTAGAGATCTAATGAGCAATCTTCAAGATTGTAGTGTTAACTCTACAAGTCAAGAAGCAACAGTCAACAAGACACTACGATCAAGTCCAAGAAGATATGCATCTGAATCATAGAGTTCGAACAACTGAAGGTTGAGGCAGTGGCAACGGCTCAATCTGGAGATTGATATTCGAATAGAGCTTATCGAGAGCATCGATGCAAAAGGACAACCTCTGACTTAGAAATCAGAAGGAAGAAATAAAGTTGACTACCTGCCCGAGACATGAAAGTGACATCTCTGATGGGGTAGGTGAAACAGTAGACTGCAGTGACAGAAAGTCAGAAAAAGATATCATGTCACATCTGCAGTCCGCACCAAAAAACTCGAGATCTGCGAGGAAATTTGAATAGATTTCAACGGCTACTTTCCAACGGGAAGATTGGGAAGTAGTATAAATCAACAGAGCCTCAAAGATTAAGAAGAGCTGATGATTGCCATGTTGCAGAATTGTTGAGTTGTTGAATGCTATTATTGACTCTACGAGTTCCACTAATGAACAACAGAACAAGTCTTAGTGACAGTGAGACTACATAGGTGGAAGTGAAGCAGCTTTGAAGAAGGACATAAACGGATTTGAGCTTCACTCAACAAAGATGAGAATGCCATTAAAGATGGCAGCTAAGCTGAGAGCCGAGAAGGCCAAAGAAATAACATTCAGAAAAGTGGCAGAGCGCAAAGAAGATCAGGAGAGCCACTCTACGAATCACCATGAACCTAAAGATGGAACTAAACAAGTGCATAACCTTGTCTGAAAAACATTCAAGAAGGGTTTAGGATTTGCTAAGTGCCAGACGAAGTCTACTAAAAGCTCAGAGACTTAGAAAATTCAGATGGTGATGGTGCACAGCTGACATCATATGAAAATGAGAAGAAAAGAGTAAAGATCAGCTGCACCAAAGAAGATGTGGTCCAAACTCAAAGTAGAATGCAAAGAGGACCACACCAAGCTGCTAAGTACAAAAGATGATAATAGCTTAATGACATCTTAGCAGCTCAGCACAAACAACATCAACAACTACAACAATAAGAAGCCAGGGCCTGAGGGGTCCTTGTCCAGAAGGACTAAATGAAGATTCCAAGCCTGCTGGGCTTGAAGAATTCCTAGGGAACTAGAGAAGTTCCAAGGCTGCTATCCTTGAAGAGTTCTTAGTGAACTGAAGTCACAAGGCTGCTGGCTTTGAAGGAATCTTAGTGATTCAGGGTGTTGCCCTTCCTTAGTGGAAATCCTGCTAGTTGAAAGAAGAAGAGTGGATTAGGAGCTTGAGTCTCTAAACCACTTAAAACCCTTTGTGTCTTTTATTTTATGTCATTTACATTATGTACATTAACTGCTATAACTGCTATGTATGTTTTAACTGCTTACTACTAAAGTAACTCTACGAGCAATGTATGTGTGATTATGAATATATCAATGAAGGAAATCTTTTACTTATTCTGCTGTGCTTGAAAAGATTCTTATGTTTGTCATTTGCTACTTAATGAGCAATACAACTTAATCAAGAAAAAGTATTTGAAATTCTAAGGATCTATTCAACCCCCATTCTAGATCTATATTGTGCCTACTGGGAACTAACAAATCCCTTATCTATCAAAGCTAGGTCTTTGTTTACCCAATATGACATTTAAATTTTCTTCACCTTGAACAAATTTAGCAAGAGATATTTTTAGTGAATCTATTTCTTTTTGAAGTTCATTATTAGGAAGAGTTTTATCAAGTGATTTATCACTAAATTCATCAATACACACATCTCTCATTTTTAATTCATTAGTTTAATTTTGTACTTCATTATTCAAATAATTTACCTTATTAAAAAGTATCTTATTATAATTATATCTAAATAATCAATTTTAGCAATCAAAACCTTTTCTTCTTTGCATGTAGATTCCTTTTCAATATCCTTCTTTTCATCCATTAAAGAATCAACCTCACTCATTAATGTATTTACCAAGTATTTCAAATATGCATTCTTTTCTTTTAATTTATCATTTTCTTGTTTCAAAGAATTAAACTAAAAACTAGATACCTCATTTGATTCACCTTCTATTCCCATGAAGCATACTTGAGCTATTTCATCCTTGGCATCGACCTCAACTTCAGACTCCTCTTCATCACTCCAAGTGACAAGTGCCTTGTTTCTTTTATTATCCTTGAAGCCTGATTTTCCTTTGTTCTTTAGTTGAAAGTAGTCCTTCTTGAAGTGCCCTGGACGTCTGCATTCAAAACATGTCTCCTCAGTTTGCTTTCCTTTGGCTTTATTTGAGTTGAAGGTATTTTTCCATTTATTCTTCCTTTGTAATAGTCCTTTAAGTCTCCTTGACATCATGGTTATCTCTTCATCCGAATTATCATCAAGCTCTTCTTCATTTCCTGCATTAAGAGCTAAAACCTTTCTTCGAGGAGTTTCCTCCTCCTCATCATATCTCTTTAACTGATGTTCATATTCCTCAAGTTCACTAAAAAAGTTAGTGTATCCATAGTAGAAATAGTAGAGGAATCTTGAAGAGTAGTAATTTTAGAAGCAAACCTCTTGGGCATAACCCGAAGTAACTTATGGTTAATCTCACTTTGTGGAATGGATTTGTCAAGTAGCTTTAAAGAGTTCAGAAGAACAAGGAACCTTGCTTGAGCCATCTTTATAGTTTCATCTTTCTCAAGTTTGAACATTTCATAATCGTGCATGAGCATGCTTAGTTTGACTTCTCGAACCTTAGATGTTCCTTCATGGCTCACCACTAGAGTGTCCCTAATTTCCTTAGCTGTGTTGCATGAGGAAACTTTGTCAATCTCGGATTGTATCATGCCACTAAGTAGTGTGTTCATAGCCCTTAAATCATAGGACACCATGAAAGTCTCAGTTGAGTCCATCTCTAGCAATGTCTTTGGAGTATCGTCATCTTTCCTTGGAATAACCGGTCCATTCTCCACAACCCACCATTCCCAAGGATCTCTTTTAAGGTAGATCCTCATTCGGAATTTCCAGAAGTGTTTTCTGTTCCAAAAGCAGAGGAGCTCTATTGGTTGATTGACCTTCATGATTGTTGTTCCCTAACTGTGCCATGTTAGAATCTTTCCCTACAAGTCACCTTTAAGACCAAGTTAGTAGAGCCAAGCTTTGATACCAAATGAAATTCAGATAAGGCACACTTAGAAGGGGGGTTGAATAAGTGTGGGAACAAACTATGACCAATTTTTTAAACTTTAAACCAAACTATCAAATACAGCCTACTATATTGATGAATGCAGCTTGATGAATGAATATGACCTACCGAATTGACTATTTGATTTTATGAAAATATTTTACTGAAATTATAACTTAAGAAAAATATTTGGTGTTAATGAATTATCACAAGACAATTCAAATATTTAAATTTTAATTATTTAGATAATTAACTAGCTTTTGTGAGTAATTAAAGTAAAACAAGTAATAAAATCAACATCAAGATTTTTTACATGGTTCAGCTATTACCCTCTATAATAATAGCCTAGTCCACGTCCAATACCAACTAGTATTGGAGACTCACTTTTATTTGTTTAAATTGACTCTCGTTACAAAACAGATTCTATCAAATTTGAATTACAATAATTCACTAGAGCACACTTGCTCCTTGTGAACCAATGTACCCCTTAAGCACCTATGCTTCCTTGAACCTATTTGTAAACAACCCTTAATCCACCTGGATTAAATTTCTTTAGACAACACTTAGTCTAAAAATATAAGAATACAAAAATAGAGGTCTAATGATCAAAAGCAAATAAGCAATTTAACAATGCAAGGCTCAACTAATGAATGCAATTGTAAGACCCCAACTTTTATGAATAAAGATGAATTTTTTCTCAAAATATATTTTTGAATATTATGGAGTGAATTTGATATAATGTTATAGTTGTGGGTAATATTTACAAATTTTACAAAGTATGCAAGTTGTTATAAAATATCCGATTGGTCGGGGAATATTCATTTTAACAGGGAATATTCGTACGACATCACAATCATTGGTGGACTCCACAACGAAATTATTATTGGAGTTAGAAAATGACAGAAATATCTTTTTATGAAAATAACGGAGAAAGTTTTGCCGTTAACTGTTGAAATACCAGGTGGTAAAAGTACAGTAATACGCGTGGTTGCATAGTAGCACACGGTATTGATTATTGATGCTTACGTGAGAAGTCACTCAGTTTTGTTCAATTATTGCTACAGTAATTGCTGCATAGTATCTCACGTTATTAATTCTATTATTGTCACAATATTTTATATTATTAAATCAATAATTGAGATGACAAGTTATTCATATTATTATCTGCATAATTAACAATGTCTAGAAAGTTCTGTCGAGGAAAGGAGTTTGGTCACCTAATTGCGCGCCAATAGGGAGAAATCCTTATCGAAAGCCCCCTCTTTCCTGTGAACGATCTGGTTGTTAATATTGTGAGTTATAATAATGATGAATAAATATTGTTAAAAATATTGAGGGCATTTTTATGAAGTATTTGTTATAAATTTTTCTTATTATTATGGACCCTCATTTACCCAATTT
The DNA here is from genome assembly GCA_020205615.1 of Panax quinquefolius. Taxonomy (NCBI): domain Eukaryota; kingdom Viridiplantae; phylum Streptophyta; class Magnoliopsida; order Apiales; family Araliaceae; genus Panax; species Panax quinquefolius. The sequence continues at coordinate 77,174,227 of CM035166.1, read as the reverse complement.
TCAAAATAATTGGTAGAAAGTTATTCATTATAAGAGGTGAAGCCCATATGTAATAATAACTTGAAGTGGGGCCCACATAAAGAAAATTAAATATGGGGGGAGGATTCACGGGTGGTTTTACGGCCCACATAAACAAAATGAAAATGGTCCGAGATGGTGCATTAGTAGTCCTCACTATTGTGTGAAATAGTGTGATAATAATTATAATAATATTGAATTTGAGTTTGGATATTGTCTAGAAGACAATATTCGTGTTGAAACTCATAGCTTATGTTTTGTCGTACTTTACACGACAGTTATATAATTAAGTTGTATTTGAATTCTGTACCATGTATTTGGAGACTCAGAATGGGTGATGTATACCTATTTTAGGGGCGTCACAGTTGATATCAAAACTTAGGGATATGATCCCTGGCTAAGATGTGAGACTAGAACTAGGGGGGAGAGATGGGTAAATCCTTCGCTAGTATGACCTACCTAAGTTTATTTGTTATTTAATTGGTCGATCAGAAGATACGGGTATAATGTGATATGTCAATTAACCCTTATTTTGTGGCAGTATTTGAAAATGGCATCTGAAAATATTGAGATAAGCAATGGAGCACAAGAGATCGTTAAGTCACCACATATCAATAACCAGGATAATGTGCAGGAAGGCAACAATCCTCAGGTGAACAACAACATCGACCAAATGATGAATAATGGGATGTTCAGAGGCTTTCTGTAATTCATGCAACATCAGGCGAGATAGACTCATGTGCAAAATGCAGGTGGAAACACTGATAACTCTCGGATGGTCACCACTAAGCAGTTCAAGGAGCTAGGACTACCAGAGTTTTGGGGAAAGCCAGAACCACTTAAGGCGCAGACGTGGATAAAGCAGATCACCAAGCTATTTGATGTCTTGGGATGCTTCAAGGAGCAAAAGGATCCCTTTTCCACCTTTATGTTTAGACGAAAGGTAGATTACTGGTAGGAATCAATAAAACGTACTCAGCCTACCGTACTCAAAATATATTGGGAGAAGTTTCAAGAACTGTTCAACGACAAGTACTTTCCCAAAAGTATTCACACCAAGGAGGTGGAGTTCATTAAGCTAGAGCAAAACAATATGACTGTGTTGCAGTACGAGGCTAAGTTTGCCGAGTTGGCCCGGTTTGCATCCCATTTGGTTGATAATGAGGAGAGAATGATGCGAATGTTTCTGCGAGGTTTGAAACCCAAAATACATCGATACCTCATTTCTCACAAATTGTGTTTGTATTCAGATGTTGTAAATAGGGCTCAGTTATTGGAGCGCGATAATGAGTCAACCCAACCAAGAGAGAGCAACCGATAAAATGATAATACCAGTAGTAGCAGTCATCAAAGCGGTGACAACAAACGTGGAGGAAATTAACAAGCCTGAAATGGTAACCACTTCGGTGGTAATCATGGTCAAGATAATAGAAGTGGAAATTTCAAGAAGTGGAGATTCAATAATGATGGAAAGACGTCAGCACCAACACCCGTTGTTAAAGAAGGAGAACGACCACCCATCATATGCTTCAAATACGGAGGGGAGGGACACATCAGTCCAAATTGCATGCAGCAGTCCAAAACGTATTACAATTATGGAAAAGAATGTCACCTAGCTTGATTTTGTCTTGCAGTGAAGCCAAGTCCAGTTGGGATGGTGACACCAAATGTCGTCCCAGACAAGTCAAAACCAGTAGTTCAAGGGAGAGCGTTTGTTGTGACCTCCAAAAAAGTGAGGAACCAGAACGAAGTTATCACAGGTACGCTAATCATAAACTCTTACGAAGTCTATAACTTATTTGATACCGGTTCTATCCATTCTTTTATTTCTCCTACTTGCGCTCAACATTTAAATTTGACTTCGGAGAAATTAGACTTTGACTTATCTGTTGAAACTCCGTTGGGAGAAACCTTCATTACATCCACTATTTATAAGCCTTGTTTGATTCAAATTGGCAACCGCACGTTACCTGTCGATCTTATCTCTTTGAAAATACTTTGTTAGTTCCCAGTAGGCACAATATAGATCTAGAAGGGGGGGTTGAATAGACCCTTTTAATTTTAAATACTTTTCTCGTTTATTTGAAATTGTATTAGCATATGACAAAAATAAGAATCTTTTCAAGCACATCGAAATAAGTAAAAGATCCCCTTCATTGATACATCCATAATTAGACATACATTGTTCGTAGAGTTAATTCAGCAGTAAGCAGTTAAAACATACATAGCAGTTATAGTAGTTAATGTACATAATGTAAATGACATAAAGTAAAGGACATAAGGGGTTTTAATTGGTTCAGAGACTCAAGCTCCTAATCCACTCTTCTGCTTTCAACTAGCAGGATTTCCACTAAGGAAGGGCAGCACCCTGAATCACTAAGATTCCTTCAAGGCCAGTAGCCTTGGAACTTTAGTTCACTAAGAACTCTTCAAGGTCAGCAGCCTTGGAACTTCTCTAGTTCCCTAGGAACTCTTCAAGCCCAGCAGGCTTGGAACTTTGTTTAGTCCCTCTGGACATGGACCCCTTAGGCCCTGGCTTCTTCTTGTTATAGTTGTCATTGTTGTTGGTGTTGAGCTGCTAAGATGTCATTAAGCTTGAACATCATTTGTACTTAGCTGCTTGGTGTAGTCCTCTTTGTGTTCTGCTTCAAGTCTGGACCACATCTTTTCTGGTGCAGCTGATCTTCACTCTTTTCTGCTCATCTTCATATGATATCAGCTGTGCACCATCACCATCTGGATTGGCTAAGTCTCTGAACTTTTAGTAGACTTAGTCAGGCACTTAGCAATCCTTGAACCCTTCTTGAATGTTTTGCAGACATGATTCTATATCTGTTCTTTTTCAGCTTTTGGTTCATAGTGATCTGTAGAGTGGCTCTCTTGATCTTCTTTATACTTTGCCACTTTTCTGAAAGCTATCTCCTTGGCCTTCTCGGCTCTCAGCTTAGCTGCCATCATTAGTGGCATTCTCATCTTTATTGAGTGAAGCTCTGATCTGTTTAAGTCCTTCTTCAAATCTGCTTCACTTCCACCTATATAGTCTCACTGTCACTGAGACTTGTTCTCTTAATCTCTGGTGGAACTCGTAGAGTCAACTATAGCATTTAACAACTCAACAATTCTGCAACATTGCAATCATCAGCACTTTTGATCTTTGAAGCTCATTCTGATTTATACTCCTTGCCAATCTTCCCATTGGAAAGTGTAAGGTTTATAATATTCATGAACGCAATCAAATTGCAAAATAATGCGAAAGCGTGTAAAAATCAGAGTTTAAAAATTTACAAACCATATACCCGGATCACCCTTTATGCACAATTATTAATTAAACGAAAAGATAAAGAATAAAATCATACCCTTGAAGATCGAGCTTCCTCAGGTACAAGTTCACCTCCAATCCTTTTCGCGTTCAACTTGAATCCACCGGGTTTGGTTCCTTCCTTTGATCAACATTAGCCACCCAAGTGTTTGGCCTCTAGAGGTGATCCACCAAGGAAGAAGAAAATTCAAGAAGATGGGTGTTTATGGCTCAAACCCTAATTTTTCCTATCTCTATAGAAAAAGGGTACTCTCCAACAAATTGGAATTATTACGTTGTAAAAGTCAACAACCCCTATCATCCATAATAAGACTCCTCTTATTTATTGATGTGGGCAACCCTCCTTAACAATTAAGAAATTAGGTTTTATTTAATTAATTAAATTTTTTTAATTAATTAAGCTCACTAATCTTATTAGGGATAATTAATTAAACTCCTTTAACTAATTTTCCTTCCTAATCCAATTAGGAATAAATGAGAGTACTTATATTAAATTAATTCCTAAACTCTTTTAGAAATTAAAATAATAATAATTGTAATAATATTAATAAGACTCCTCTTATTAATTTATATTTAATATTTCTAAAATATTAAATAATAAATATTAAGCTATTTAATTTATTCTATCACCATAGATTAAATTAAATATACTTAACTATATTATTACGATTATGCCATTAACTCTTAAATAATTATTCTTCCTTTTATGGTGTGACCCTTTAGGTTCTCCATATTAAACAGGTTGTGAATAAATCAATTAGAACAATTCTAATCTTATTTAAATAAATAAATTAAACAATTAATTTATTTAAATAAATAATATTTATTCTACAATAGGATAAGCTCTCCTAGCGATCAACGACTTTCCGGATAATATAGATTCCAACATTAATCATTAAAGAACCTTTAAGTAAATAGTTTCAAATACAATTCAATCCTTCCACCATACAATGTCCCAATTAAATATAAGATATGGAATTCTTTGTCAAGTCTTATTTTATTTAATTATATGTATTTCGACTCTTAAATGCACAACTCAAATAATGCAAATTAGAAACTCCTTTCTAATTTCATTACCGCTTTGCCAAGGACTCTTTGGGTTGTCATTTATCGAATCACATAGGACATTTTTCTTCTTTATTAGAAGTGGTAGATTATTTATTGATCATACATTATCTCCATGTACAACTTATTATACCCAAGCATACCCTTTGATATACCCTAAGGGTCTTAAGGAATAAGTCAAAGTATAACTCATCATACACAAGATACTATGATGATCTCAAGTCCAAGGATTACTTGTACTTACTATCACTACAGAATTCCTATTGACAGCAAATAAAACTCCATTAGGTATTCCTTAGCGAGCCACGTTCAGTGAACTTATTCTCTAATAAGCACCTACATACTTGCTTTAGTTTCTCCACACAAATGATCATGAGATCAATCATCCTCATCCAATGAGCAAGCAACGTATGTACCAATCTATCCGGATTCACTAATCCCCAATTTAGTAATCCAATGATTGGGAACTATTTTAGTTTTAAGCTTTCTAAGAATTTAGATCTCATTAGAATGATCATCATCATTTTTCTAAAAGCATTGCTTAAAACTATGGGTTTATCACATATTATAAAACAGCATCATGTAGATAATTAAAAGCCTTTAATAAATTAATACTTTTTATTAATAAATGAATAAGATTGTTACAAAGTATATGCTTTATCATCAAACATGATTGGCTTGTGTGCATACTACTTTCAATCTCCCACTTGCACTAAAAGCCGATCGTCATGGTATCTTATACTCTTCTTCTCTAAGTGACAATTATCCTGTTTGTTGGATAAGCTTTAGTTAATGGATATGTAATGTTGTTCATGAGAGTCCACTATCTCTATAGTGATTTCCCATCTTTCAATGATTCTAATAATCAAATGAAAGTGCCACAACACATGTTTAGATCCAAGATGAGACTTAGGAACTATTCCTAGTTACGTAATGAACTTTTAATCCAAACAATCAACTTGCGACTTCATTTATAGCTATATACTTTGTCTTTATTACTAAACCAAGAACTCTTTGCTATTTGGAACCTTTCAATTCAACGCACCCCTTTATTCAAGATAACGCTTTACCTTAAAGTGGATTTTTGGTCGTCTTGGTACGTACGAAAAACTTGAGTCCGTAAAGCCCTCTAGTTTTAATTCGGACCCACCATGTATGCTCACATCCTTAGTGCCGATTAAGAACTTTAAGATGTTTTTCAGCGACTCATAGTGAACTTCTCGAATATGACCGATCAACATCAAGGTCTCGTATATTTCATTGCATACATGATTGTCATTCATGCGACCTCTCTTTTCGTGAGTGCGTGGGGACTATTAAGAGATACACTCCATAGCTCATCGACATGAGACATCTCTTGGAGTTTGCCATGCTAAAGCGACTTTAGCATCAAATGAATATACGTTCCTTGGGTTAAGTCGAGCATCCTCTTAAATCTATCTATATAGATTTATATCCCCAATTTAGATACTCTTCCAAATCATTCATGGAGGAATGTTTAGACAACTTTATCTTTCTTGATTGTAGCATTGGTATGTCATTCCTTATCAAGTAGTATATCAACATGTAGTACTAGGAATGTCACGATGCTCCCATCGACCCTTTTGTACACACTCTAGGTTCATTCTTATTTTGATAAAATCAAACTCTTTTGATTTGTTTCATCAAAACGAATGTTCCATTTTTGAGAATATTGCTTCAATCAATTTCTCTCTCGAGTGTCTCTAACTCTTAACTCATCGTATGTAAGCTGGATCATCATCTTCTATGATCGTGCCTCATCATCATCATCTATGATGAATCCATACCTCCTAGGTATCTTGGTACTATTCAGATTTACGATTCGGTTTGTGGTACAATAGGTTACATCTACTGAGTTCCTCTTATTTGACTTATAGTGTTTTGTGGTTCTTGAACTTTTCAAGATCAATTATCCTCCCACTAGCCCTTCAATGATAAACACCTTTATCTTGAAGGAAGCGTGATATTCGTAACAAACACCTTTTGCTAAGTAGGATTATAGAACATATACCCTAAACTTAGTTTAGGATGTCCCACAAATCATCATACATGTCAAATCTTGTCCCAAGCTTATCCCTTGAAATTGTTTCACATAAGTTGGACAACCCCTTATCTTAACATACTTAAGATTAGGAATCCTCCACATCCATAACTTTTATGGAGTCTGGGGTAGGATTTTGAGGTTACCTTTTCGTAGATATGCAGCCATTTCTAGGACATGACCCTAGAAGGATACTGGAATGTCGGTAAAATCATTTTGGACCGTACCATGTTCAACAAGGTATGATTTTTCCTTTCAGATACATCAATCAATTATTGCATATCAAGAGGCGTCCATTGTGAGAAAACCATTTGAGATGATCTAAAAACTTATTGCACAAGTATTTATTCCTTGATCTAATCAAAGAATCTTAATACTTTGCCAATTTATTTCACTTCTGAATTCTTTGAACCTTTCAAATAATTCACACTTGTATTTCAACAAATACATACATTCAACTCTTTGAATGATCATCTCCTTTTCTTATACTAGTTTGTTCAATATGCAAAATATATTTTCACGTAAGTCAAGTATACAAAATCCATTAAGTAATATTCCGGTTCTATACAAAACATTATTATTATAAATAGAACAACAATTGTTCTTAATTATAATACCAAAGATTTCATTGTCCAACAATAAAATGGAAATAATATTTTTTTAACAAGGCGGAATACAATAACAACTTATTGACTTAATAGATTTGCCCGTAGGCATTGCTAAACTATAAGTTTCTATGGCTAATGCGTGCAACCTTTGCTTCATTTTCCACACATAGGATTACTTATCTTTGTTTAACTTTCTATACGCTTGGTCCCATCATAAATCTATATTTATGATAACCAAAGTCGGTATCCAATACCCAAGTAGAACCTTGACTTAAAGAAAAATTTATTTCAATCATGAATAAAAGCGTATTATGATAGAACCAAACTTCACTAAGCTTCTTTGGTTAGCCTCGCAAGATGCTTCTCATGATTTCTTTCCGGTGTCGGGCTTATTGCGGTGGAAGCAAACTCCTTTGCTATCCGTGACGCTTTTGTTCTTATTATCCTTTGTTTTTTTGCCTTTCTATATACCTTCTTTGAATCGTTCTTCTTTTTAGAAGATCCTTTCGCCCTACAGTGAAGACTTGATCTTTCTTGGTTGTAAAGTGACTCTCAACATTTTTCAATATATTAAGCAAATCGGTGAGGTCGATATCTAGCTTGTTCATATAAAATTCACAACAATTGTGAAAGGAGTAGGGAGTGAGTGCAAGATCAAATCTTGGCTCAACTCTCCATCCATGAAAAAACTCGTTGTCTAATTGATCAATCAAATTGATAATGTTAAGGACTTTTTATGCATCTTTATAGTGCCATTGGCCATTCTAGATTGGAAGAGCTCCTTAGATATCTCGATATCTATCGGTCTACTTTCTCACCATCAACTACTTGATGTGCGAGAATATAGTAGGAGTATCCATAGTTTCAGTGAAAATTTGAAGCTTGTTACTCGTGGATCGAGCATGATGCATTGAGCCAATGTGTGCATCATCTTGCCACTTTCTAAAAGTAGCAATCTCTTCCTCGAGGCATTATGCGCAACCATTGCGAGGATAGGCGTATTAAGGACATAAGATAGCTTTTTAGCTATGAGAACTATTCTCAAATTCCTTAACCAATCCATTTAATTGATGCGGTTAATTTAGCATCTAATATGCTTCATAAAGTTGATAGTAATTTAGACATTGTAAAATTACGTAAATGAATTTGTAATTTAACAACATTTTAACATACATTCTTTTATTAATTACCAAAATAAATTAGGTCTTGTTTTTAAATTGGTATCTCCCACTATTTTCTTCAAACTATATATTACCTCACTTATATAGTTAAGCAAAATCTAATTAAAGATTTGCTAGTGAGAATAAGGATCCCATTTCAAATGTATATAGCCTTGTGGTGACACAACAAACTATATATAAATAAATAGGTAGACAACTTTTGTCAATTACATCAACTATGCAACTCCTTGTATTTTGCCTCTTAGATTATTTTCATCAGTGTGGTGGCACATCCGAATCAAAATTATCCAAGTTAAGTCCAACCTAGCACTCCATATATTCAAAAAGAAAAATATCATCCTTGTGGTGACACAACAAAACAATATTGTTCAATTTTCTTTATAAGCATCAAATGTGATAAATTAACATCTTAAATACTTAATACTTGCCTTGTGGTGACACAACAAACTTCATATTAAATATTTAATACTCTATTAATTTTATCATGCTAGAAAGGCGACGTTCGATATTCCAAATATCTTTGAACGCTTAGGACTTAATATAAAAATTTTGAGGGGTTTGTTATTAATTTGTCTCATCTTGTTTAGCGGCATTTACATATATATATATATAAAATACGCAATATATTAATTAACATGCGAAGCATGTTTGCATAATATAATATATATATATATATAATATAAGCATGCACATATAGAATACTATATTCTACCCGGATTGATTATGGACTTTTATTCTAGTTTGGTTCACTAGAGCCATCAAGTGAACCAAAAGGTCAAACTCTAGGGGTGCAAGAAATAATATTTAAATATAACTATTACATTTAAACCTAGGGCTCCATTACAACGGGTCTTCAAGCTCCTTGCTCCTTGATCTCCAATTTTCAAAATAATTCTAATTATTCCTATTACAAAACTATTTTAAAATAAATAGAAACCTTGATCGTGATCGAGGGAAGTACATAGGAGGAGTTAGAATTTACATTAAGAAAAATTAGAGAAGGCAGTCTGTGAGACCCCATTTAATAAAACCCATACATTCGTGCATCCAACTAAAATAAAATCCAATCGCATTGGTCAATAGTCCATAATCAATCCCATTTATTATCATACACATCATCATATGCATCAATAAATAACATTCATCCCATGAATAATAAACATTTAATATATATATTGATATCATTTAATGGGCAAATTTAGTTAGTATAAAATCTATTTTTGAATAAAATAAACTCCTTTATTTAAATCCAAATTTAAATCAAAATAAAACTATTTTATTTTAATTTATCCAATTTTGAATAAAATAAACTATTTTATTTTAATCAAAATCTTTAATCAAAATAAACTCCTTTATTTAAATTAATTATGGAATCCAATTCCATGTAAAAAAAAAATCTTTAATTAAAATAAACTCTTTTATTTTAATTAATTATGGAATCAATTCCATGTAAAAAAAAATATTAAAGGAAACACGGATATTCTTTTCATATTCATAAATAAACTCCTTTATTTTGAATAATATGAAATCATATTTCATATCTAAATAAACTCCTTTATTTAAGGAAATTAGGATTCTCTTTCCTATTCACAAATAAACTCTTTTATTTTGAATAATATGAAATCTTATTTCATATCTAAATAAACTCCTTTATTTAAGGAAAAATAAAATCCAATTTCAACTCCAATTAGTTATTATGGAATCCAATTCCAACTCTAATTAGTTAGCATGAAATTCTAATTTTAAAATTAAAATAAACTTTATATTTTAATATTAAAATAAACCTTTTATTTTAAAATTAAAATTAACATTTTATTTTAATTATAAAATAATTAAGAATAATATATATATATATATATAGTATATATATATATAACTATATATATATATATATAATATAATAATCAATATATATATATATATATTATATAAAAAGTGCACTATTATTATAAATAATAATAGTGATAAGCCAATCATTATACCATAAAATTATGCCCAATTAAATTGTTCTAAACACATATCAATATACATATCAAATAAAACAATTAATAATTCGCATAAAGGTTTGGCTCTGATACCACTGTAAGGTTTGTAATATTCATGAACGTAATCAAATTGCAAAATAATGCGGAAGCGTGTAAAAATCGAGTTTAAAAATTTACAAACCATATACCCGGATCACCCTTTATACACAATTATTAATTAAACAAAAGATAAAGAATAAAATCATACCCTTGAAGATCGAGCTTCCTCAGGTACAACTTCACCTCCAATCCTTTTCGCGTTCAACTTGAATCCACCGGGTTTGGTTCCTTCCTTCGATTAACATTAGCCACCCAAGCGTTTGGCCTCTAGAGGTGATCCACCAAGGAAGAAGAAAATTCAAGAAGATGGGTGTTTATGGCTCAAACCCTAGTTTTTCCTATCTCTATAGAAAAAGGTACTCTCAACAAATTGGAATTATTACGTTGTAAAAAGTCAACAACCCCTATCACCCATAATAAGACTCCTCTTATTTATTGATGTGGGCAACCCTCCTTAACAATTAAGAAATTGGGTTTTATTTAATTAATTAAATTCTTTTAATTAATTAAGCTCCCTAATCTTATTAGGGATAATTAATTAAACTCCTTTAACTAATTTTCCTTCCTAATCCAATTAGGAATAAATGAGAGTACTTATATTAAATTAATTCCTAAACTCTTTTAGAAATTAAAATAATAATAATTGTAATAATATTAATAAGACTCCTCTTATTAATTTATATTTAATATTTCTAAAATATTAAATAATAAATATTAAGCTATTTAATTTATTCTATCACCATAGATTAAATTAAATATACTTACTTTATATTATTACGATTATGCCATTAACTTCTTAAATAATTATTCTTCCTTTTTTATGGTGTGACCCTTTAGGTTCTCCATATTAAACCAGGTTGTGAATAAATCAATTAGAACAATTCTAATCTTATTTAAATAAATAAATTAAACAATTAATTTATTTAAATAAATAATATTTATTCTCTGATAGGGATAAGCCTCCCTAGCGATCAACGACTTTTCCGGATAATATAGATTCCAACATTAATCATTAAAGAACCTTTGAGTAAATAGTTACCGTACAATTCAATCCTTCCACCATACTGATGTCCCAATTAAATATAAGGCATGGAATTCTTTGTCAAGTCTTATTTTATTTAATTATATGTATTTCGACTCTTAAATGCACAACTCAAATAATGCAAATTAGAAACTCCTTTCTAATTTCATTCTTAACGCCAAGGACCTCTTGGGTTGTCATTTATCGAATCACATAGGACATTTCTCTTCTTTTATTAGAAGTGGTAGATTATTTATTGATCATACATTATCTCCATGTATAACTTATTATACCCAAGCATACCCTTTGATATACCCTAAGGGTCTTAAGGAATAAGTCAAAGTATAACTCATCATACACAAGATATTATGATGATCTCAAGTCCAAGGATTACTTGTCTTACTATCACTCTGAGAATTCCTATTGTGAGCAAATAAAACTCCATTAGGTATTCCTTAGCTGAGCCATGCGTTCGGTGAACTTATTCTCTAATAAGCACCTACATACTTGCTTTAGTGTCTCCACACAAATGATCATGAGATCAATCATCCTCATCCAATGAGCAATGACGACGTATGTACCAATCTATCCGGATTCACTAATCCCCAATTTAGTAATCCAATGATTGGGAACTATTTTAGTTTTAAGCTTTCTAAGAATTTAGATCTCATTAGAATGATCATCATCATTTTTCTAAAAGCATTGCTTAAAACTATGGGTTTATCACATATTATAAAACAGCATCATGTAGATAATTAAAAGCCTTTAATAAATTAATACTTTTTATTAATAAATGAATAAGATTGTTACAAAGTATATGCTTTATCATCAAACATGATTGGCTTGTGTGCATACTACTTTCAGAAAGTAGCCGTTGAAAGCTATTCAAATTTCTTCACAAATCTCGAGTTGTTTGGTGAAGACTGTAGATGTGACATGACATGACTTTCTGACACTGCAGTCTACTGTTTCACCTACCCCGTTAGAGATGTCACTTTAATGTCTCGAGCAGGTCGACGAATTTATTTCCCCCTTCTGATTTCTAGATCAGAGGTTGTCCTTTTGCATTGATGCTCTCAATATGCTCTTGTCCGAATATCAACCTTCAAATTGAACCGTTGCCAATGCTTTAATCTTTGGATGACCGAACTCTACGATTCTGATGCATACATTTCTTGGACTTGATCGTAGTGTCTAGTTGATGGTAGAGACAACACTACGATCTTGAAGAGTGTTCATTGGATCTGCAATGTAGAACACTTCTTCCTTCTCTTCATCTGATTGCTTCAACACTTACATTTTGCTTCATTTGCTCTCGACATCGATGGCTTGACTCTTTGTGCTGCCCCCTTCTGAATAGCAAGACACTTCAGATTTGTGGTGTGTCCTGCTCGCTTTCTCCTTATGATCTCCCGTTCACTTATCATCAATGGACTGACCCAATGCTTAATCATTTTAGCCTTGTTCTTCAAAGGTTGACCAGTATCTTTGTGTGCACTCCATCAGTTCCTTCTTCGTTTGGCAAACACTATGATCTAGGTTGCTTCCAAGATCGATGTCTTCTATTTACTTGACAGCAACTGCACTAGCTGACTTTTCTTAGTTAGTTACTGAAGTCTTCTTATGATCAACTTATGGAAGACTTCATCTCGAATGGCTTCACAACTCAATCTGGATGCTGATTGAGTTAATGCTTAGATCTTGCATGTCGTTCTTTGAGTGCTCTCTGGTTTCCTTCAGGTGGGATGCATCTTTGTAGTACCAACCAGAGGCTTTATTTCTTTGGATATTCTAGGAGTGCTCATTTGTTGAGAATCGTATTTGCTCTACGATTCTGCCTTGGGCATTGTGAGCACATCTATTGAAGTCTCAGTTCTACACACTACGATTCAGCTTCAGCTGTGCAGACACTATGACTCCGAGATCAGATCTTGACACTCTATGATTTCTGTCGTTGTGCTTGTTGTCTTCTTCTAATCTTGCTCGACTACGATCTCTGCCTTTGATACGATCAGTAGACTCTACGACTCTGAGTGTAGTCTACGATTCTTAACTTGGCCCGACATCGATAGACTCTCTACGACTCAGTGTGGTCTCACGATTCTTGACTAACCGACTTCTTGCAGATGCTTGGTAGGCTCGTCAGAGGTAAAGTCTGTCTCACGATTACGAACATGACTTTCTCGAGAGACTACGTACTCGGAGGAAGTGCTACTCGACACACTACGATCCTTCCTCGTCTCTCCTGGCAGTCTATGAACTCCGAGATCTACTATCTTGCAGACTACGATTCTGCCTCGATAGCGCTCGAGTTTTCCTTGACTCTCCTGGCAGACTACGATTTCTGGTGCAGTGCTCGACGATCAGACAAGCCTATCTATTACATCATAAGATCAACATAACATGTTTGATCTTTCTATATTTATTGTCCTTGTACATCATTTCTTTTTAAGGACTTTACAAGGCTATTTTGCTTATGTAGGATCAACCTAACATATTTGATCAATTCATTCTAAGTCTTTTTACATGTGTTTCTATTATCTATCAAAAGATTTTACATCTTTTCTTAATGCAAGCATACTTGCATATTCAATCATATATATCATAATCAAATCACATATAAATAGGAATATCATTCACATGCTTATTCCTGACATACTTGCATTCGATGTGATTTTAGGAATTGATTATTTTCGTAAAGTTGTTAGTTTTCATATTCCTAACCAACCTATTATGTGAATTCAAGCAACCAAACCACTAAAGTCAATCACTGTCATATCAAGCCATAAAGCTATTCGTTTATTGAAAAATGGATGTCAATCTTTCTTAGCCCATATCACGGATTTAAACAAAAATACGTCAGATTTGAATGATATTTCAATTGTTAATAAATTTCCTGACGTATTACCCGAAGAACTTCCTGGCCTACCCCCAAAGTGTGAAATCGAGTTTGGTATTGACCTTGAACCGACACAAAACCCCTTTCCAAAGCCCCATATCGAATGGCTCCTATTGAACTTCAAGAGTTAAAAACCCATCTGAAGGAGTTGTTAAACATCAGTTTCATTCGTCCTAGTACGTCTCCTTGGGGTGCTCCTATTCTATTCGTGAAGAAGAAAGATGGGAGTATGCGATTTTATATTGATTATCAGGAGTTGAATCATGTCACCATCAAAAATAGGTACCCGTTACCTCGTATCAATGACCTGTTTGACCAGTTGCAAGGTGCCAATTTTTTTTCAAAGATCGATCTTCGTTCCGGATATCATCAGTTAAAGATTAAAACTGATGACATTCCAAAGACTGCTTTCAGAACTCGGTATGGGCATTACGAATTCCTAGTCATGTATTTTGGATTGGTTAATACTCCTGCTGCCTTCATGGATATGATGAACCGAGTATTCAAGGAATATTTGGATCATTTTATCATTGTCTTTATTGATGACATCCTCATTTACTCCAAAAACCGTGAAGATCATGAACAACATTTGAGGCTGATACTCCAAAAGCTTCGTGAAAATAAGCTTTATGCCAAGTTAAAGAAATGCGAGTTCTAGCTTGAGAAAGTAGCACTTTTTGGGCACGTAATATCAAATCACGGAATATCTGTTGACCCATCAAAGATTGAAACAATACAAAGAAGGGAGTAACCTAAGTCAGTGGTCGAAGTATGTAGCTTTCTCGGCTTAGCTAATTATTATCGGAGATTCGTAGAAGGGTTTTCTCGAATTGCTAATCCATTAACTCAGTTGACTCAAAAAGATACAAAATTTGGTTGGAGCGAGGAATGTGAGAAGAGTTTTCAAGAACTCAAGAGGAGACTCATTTCAGCACCTGTTCTGACAATACCATCTTGTTCGGAGGGATTTGTCATCTACAGTGATGCTTCAGGCAAAGGTTTAAGATGTGTTCTCATGCAACATGGGAAAGTCATAGCTTATGCCTCATGACAACTCAAAGAATATGAGAGGAATTATCCTACTCATGATCTAGAGTTGGCAGCTGTTGTTTTCGTACTTAAAATCTAGAGGCATTACCTGTATGGGAAGAAAGTGGAGATCTATACGGATCATAAAAGTCTCAAATATTTCTTCACCCAAAAGGAACTCAACATGCGGAAACGAAGATGACTCGAACTATTGAAAGATTATGATCATACCATTCAATACCATCCTGGAAAAGCGAACGTGGTAGCTGACGCATTGAGTAGAAGATCATATGCGGGTGCGAGTGCGAAATTGTCAACATAAAGGCCCATTTGGTATGATTTACAAAGGATGGAGATAGAGATAAAGACTCCAAGGACCCACATGATGATGTCAAATATACGAGTAGAACCAACTATAATCGATAAAGTTAAAGCTGCCCAAGCTAAAAACCTGGAGCTGATGTGTATGAAGAAGAAAGTGCAAGAAGATGCTATTTCAGAATCAAGAATCGATGAAGAAGGAATACTTTGAGTCAACTCCAGACTTTGTGTTCCTAACGACCCTAATTTAAAGTATAATATCATGATGGAAGCACACAACACATCGTTTTCAATCCATCCTGGGAGTACCAAAATGTATCGTGATCTTCGACATACATTTTGGTGGAGCAATATGAAAAGAGAGATCGCGGAGTTTATTTCAAGGTGTTTAACGTGTCAACGAGTCAAGGCGGAGCATCAAGTGCCAAAAGATCCATTTCAACCACTTAAAATTCCAGAATGGAAGTGGGAGCACATTACCATGGATTTCATTACTTGTTTTTCCAAGGTTTCTCAAGGCATAGATGCAATTTGGGTCATTGTTGATAGATTGACCAAGTCTGCTCATTTCTTACCTATATGAGAAACTTATTCACTTGAACGTCTTACTCGTATGTACATAAACGAGATTGTAAGACCTGCATGGTATGCCGGTATCCATAGTTTTTAATCGAGACCCAAGATTCACTTCACGATTTTGGGTTGTTTGCAAAAAGCTATGGGCACGGATTTACGTTTTAGTTTGGCATATCATCCTCAAACGAACGGGCAGTCAGAGAGGACTATCCAAACTCTTGAAGATCTATTAAGACTCTGTGTCCTTGACTTCAAAGGAAGTTGGGACAAGTTCTTGTCATTAGTGGAATTTTCCTACAACAAAAGTTATTAAACAAGTATCGGCATGGCTCCATTTGAGGTGTTGTATGGACGCAAGTATCGTTCTCCAGTATACTGGGATGAGGTGGGTGAAGCAACGTTGCTGGGACCAAAATTGGTACGCATGACAACGAAAAAGATTTAAATGATCCATCAATGTATAAAAACCTCACAAGATCGACAAAAGAGTTATGCTGATCTTCATCGGAATGACGTGGAATTCAATGTTGGAGAACATGTGTTGTTATGTGTTGCTCCATGGAAATGATTTACAAGATTTGGAAAGAGAGGAAAGCTCAATCCTCGATTCATTGGCCCATTTGAAATCCTCGATCGAGTAGGAACTATGGCCTATAGACTCGCTTTACCGCCAAGTATGTCTTGTGTTCATAACATTTTTCAAATATCTATGTTACGTAAATATGTGGAAGACCCAAACCACATTATTGAGTTAGAACCGGACAAGATAGTGGAAGATTTAACGTATGAAGAGGTACCTGTTAAAATCTTGGATAAGAAGGAACATATTCTATGCTCCAAGTTTATACCTCAAGTCAAAGTTTTATGGAGAAACCACGATGTTGAGGAAATGACTTGAGAGTTAGAATCTGAAATGAAATCAAGGTATCCTCACCTCTTCGTTATACCAGGTACGTATACCAATTTTGAGGGCAAAATTTCATAAGAATGGGAGGTTGTAAGACCCCAACTTTTATGAATAAAGATGATTTTTTTTTCTCGAAATATATTTTTGAATATTATGGAGTGAATTTGATATAATGTTATAGTTGTGGGTAATATTTACAAATTTTGCAAAGTATGCAAGTTGTTATAAAATATTCGATTGGTCGGGGAATATTCATTTTAACAGGGAATATTAAATGCGACGGCAGACAATCATTAGTGGACCCATACTTGAAATTATTGTTGGAGTTAGAAAACGACATAAATATCTTTTAATGAAAATAACGGCGGAAGTTTTACCATTAACTATTGAAATACCCGGTGGTAAAAGTACAGTAATACGCGTGGTTACATAGTAGCACACGGTATTGATTATTGATGCTTACGTGAGAAGTCACTCAGTTTTGTTCAATTATTGTTACAGTAATTGCTGCATAGTATCTCACGTTATTAATTCAATTAATGTCACAATATTTTATATTATTAAATCAATAATTGAGATGACAAGTTATTCATATTATTATCTAAATAATTAACAATGTCTAGAAAGTTCTGTCGAAGAAAGGGGTTTACTCACCTAATTGAGCGCCAATAAGAAAAAATCCTTATCGGAAAGCCCCCTCTTTCCTGGGAACGATCTGGTTGTTAATATTGCGAGTTATAATAATGATGAATAAATATTGTTAAAAATATTGGGGGGATTTTTATGAAGTATTTGTTATAAATTTTGATTATTATTATATGGACCCCCATTTACCCATTTTTCAAAATAATCGGTAAAAAGTTATTCATTATAAGGGGTGGAGCCCACATGGGATACTGACTTGAGGTGGGGCCCACATAAAGAAAATGAAATATGGGGGGAGGATTCACGGTGATAGTGATGTTTTGTTTTTTAATATATAATAAGTTTTGTTTTTTATGAAAAATAGAATATATTATATTTTATTATGCATAGTGTTTGCATAATGTCCGCATAGTGTTTGCATAATAAATCTTAAAAAAAATTCAGTCGATTCGTACACCTGTGAAAATTTCCCATTGTGCGTCCGTGATTTTAATTTTCAAATAGTATCCTTCCATTCTCCTATAAATAGGATGCTTAGTTTAGAATTGAAAATCACACCAGAATCAGAGAATTCTTCTTCTATAATATTGAGCGTATTTATTTCGAGTTTTAGGAAGCTTTGAGTGTAGAAAATAGTGAAAGTTTTCTTCAAGAATATACCCGCTATACCTGTTGGAATACTCTTCTTTTTAAGGTAAGGGATGTTATTTTTTGTTCAAAATTCGTAAGAAATAATATTTTCTTCCATACTCTGTAGTATGTAAGTACTATTATTTCGTTTCAGATTTCGAATTCTACACTCATTTTGTTCAGTTTTGGCTTCTATACTCCATGCAATTAGTAGAATATCCTTGATATTTGCGCTTCATCCAGTATCTTTTTATGAAAATATTATTCTGAGCATTCTTGATAAGTTTTAACTTTTTCATGTCGAAGTACTATTCACGGGGTACTATTCTTGAAGTAATATTCACGGGGTACTATTCACTCAGTGACTATTCACCCGGGGTACTATTCATGACAAAAATTGATTTCTTTTTGGTCCAAATCATTTTTGATACAATATTATTCTTGAATTTTACTCCACAAAGAAGTATCTTGTTGACAATTTGGACATTATTGAATTCTGGATAAATTAAATTATAAATCTTTAAAAATTTATCCTTTGCTTTCTTTTAATTGAATTCTTATATCATTGTCATCATCCTCATGCTTATATTGTGATGAAAGTCATCTTTGGCTTACGTGCATAGATGAACTGTTGATTGGTATGATTATGACCAGGGATTATTCGGTATAATCATGACCGTAATGTTACAAATGATGTAGTAAAAGTCCTCATTAGTCGGTAGTGCATTGATGGACAGTTGTTGGCATGATCATGACCATTGGTGAAAACACGAATATCCTTGGCCCGTAAGTACATGGATAATTCGTGGCCGTGATACTAATGAATATCCTTGGCTTGTAGTGCATGGGTAATTCAGTGATGTGGATTATTTATTAACCTGAGTCTCAGTGATAAAATTGATGATAGTAGATATCATGCTCTACTTGAATATTCTAATGGATTACTTGTTCCGCTGCAGTTAAACTTGATGTCTATTGTATTTTATCAGTTTAACACTGTTGAAGGCTAACGATAATTTTTTCTGCATTATCTGAGTCATAATATTTCTTAATGGGCTAGTTGAGTTCACCCTTTGCTTTCATTGTTCTCTTCAGGAAATGAGAACTTAGCCAAGACTAGTCGGGGAACGGAGTGATGGTTCGAGATGGTGCATTAGTAGTCCTCACTATTCTGTAAAATAGTGTGATAATAATTATAATAATATTGAATTTGAGTTCGGATATTGTCTAGAAGATAATATTCGTTTTGAAACTCACAGCTTATGTTTTGTCGTACTTTATACGACAGTTGTATAATTAAGTTGTATTTGAATTATGTACCATTTATTTGGCGACTCAAAATGGGTGATGTATACCTATTTTGGGGGCGTCACAGCAATGATCAAGTAGTAAAAGAGAGAGATATCACCAATATTAAGCTAACAAAAATTAGCTGAGAGTAATCTGAATATGAATTGCGTAGCAGCTCAAAATTTGCACCAAGAATAATGGAATAACTTTTCAAATATATGAGTGCAAAAATTAATTCAAGTGTTTTGTGTTTCACTGATATCTCAGTTCTCTTTTTATAGACCAATTTATTACTGTTGCTTATAGAGTTTGAATGCATAAAAATATTTACGTTGAAAACAAATATTCCCGTTAGAACTATACTGATAAACAATCTAAAATATCTTCAGTTGTAACTAATATTTGTTGGACTCTTTCAAAAAAAAAATGATCCAGTAAGAAACATATTTATATAGGTCATTTTCTATTCATAGACTTTCAACTTCCTATATTAATTATGACTGTTAACGTCTGCTGCCTCTTATCTCAATGCACATCCAATATATATATCACTTCTAAAGTATGAAAGATATCACATTAAATATAGGAGTGTTAGTTACGTAAATTATGCAAAGTTTATCTTAAGCCAACAAATAATATATGAGAATACCGATGTTTAAGCAATCATGACTCTTGATAATAATCATTACTCTTGACAGCCACGACTTTTAAGTTTCCAAAAACACTAGTGCACATGTATATAGAATTATCAGGACTCTCATTTAACACATGGCAGTCATAAATCAATTAATTCGGACAATAAGATAAGTATTATTTTACCATAACTTAAAGCATGCATGAATAGATAATCATGTTAAATGCACACAAAAAAATGTCCTAGAGCCTTGTATTGAAAAATCGAATATTTGCAATATCCTTGCATAAAATTCTTAGGACTCAAATCTTTAATGTCTTTTGACAATAATCATTTCATCAACTTCCTAAAATTTCATAATAACCAATTAGTACAAAATATCAAGTCATCATCAAAACAATAAGGTTAGAATATTAAGTCAACAATTACCGATATGGAAGCATTATTGAAAAAGTTGAAAGATGATCATGATCTTGTGTCCGAACGGATATATGAGTGATCTTGTGTCCGAACGGATATATAAGAGACGGAGAGTTTTAGTTCCAAGGGATGGTGAATTGGATCTTGGCAAGACTTTAGGAATGAATTTATTGTGATTGTCATGAAGTTAGTTGTTTCTTCCTTGTACAAGAGACAGTGGACAACTCGATCTATATAGGAGGTTAGTTCTTGGTTGGACTAATTAAGTACATATAAGAAACATATTACTATTATGTTAGTAGAGCTACCTTTTGTTACTTTTGGCTTCATTTGTAGGGTGAAGGTTGTACCAGGTATGATATTGTTAATGTTGGAATTTGAGCCTAAATTAATATGAGTGTCATTAATTATTTTTAATGATTCCATATATTAATGTGTTCTACTCCATGAGTAGATTAAATTAAGTATTTGGAAGCTCAAATCCATTGAGTAATGAATGAGATATTAACTCCCAAAGATCATGATAAAAGATAATAAATACATGTGGGAAAAACTAAGTCTCACATAGGTTAGGAATTAAATATTTTATATGTTTATATACAAGGAAAGTGCTCTTGAGTTGGGTCCCAAGGGGTACCCCACTTTTGTGGAAGGGAGAGGACCTAGACAAGGCTAGGTTCAAACCCACTGTGCCTGCCGCCATCGTCGTCGTCCAAGCCGGCCGTGGGACTGGCTCTGGGGTCGTGGCACGAGGCACAGTGCAGGTCAGGGTCCCTGTATATAATTTTTAGACAAAATTTATTTAATTTATTTAATTAAAATTTATTTATTTAATTCTATTATCAACACATATCCTTTTTACTACCCATCATGAGTATATAGAATTTTCATTGTTCATGGTAAAAATATCCTTAAGTCAACTCATACCGATATTGTGCACCATCTTCTTAAAAATTGCAGTTGGTAATGGCTCAGTAAACACATCAAACAAATTATTACATGATCGTATCTACTTGACATCAATATCGTCATTCTTATGGAGCTCATGTGTATAAAAGAATTTTGGTGCAATATGTTGGGTTCTATCACTCTTGATACAGTCTCCCCTAACTTGAGTGATACAAGCGACATTATCTTCGTATATTATCGTTGGACTATTTATGATCGATGATAATCCACAGTTCTCACGAATATGTTGAATTACCTAACTCAACCAAACAAATTCACGACTTGCTTCATGAATTGCGATAATTCTGAATTATTTGAGGAAGTAGCAGAAATTGTTTACTTAACTGATCTCTATAAAATAGTAGTATTTCTATAATAAATATCTTGTTTGTGATCGACCTTTATGTGGATCAGAAAAGTAACTTGCATCAGCAGATCCAACTAACTATGGTTTTGATCTATTTGGAAAAAATAATCTATTTTGATAAAATAATCTCAAATCAGTAGTCCCACAAAGATAATGTAAAATTTGTTTAATTTCATTCCAATGTCTTCAAGTTGGTGAAAAACTATACCTTGTTAGTAAGTTAACTGCAAATGCTATATCAGGTCTGTTAGTTCCCAGTAGGCACACAATAGATCTAGAAGGGGGGTTGAATAGATCCTTTTTGATTTTAAATATTTTTCTTGTTTATTTTGTATTGCTAATGAATTAGCATATGACAAACACAAGAATGTTTTCAAGCACATTGGAATAATTAAAAGATCTTCTTCATTGATATATTCATACACATTCATACATTGTTCGTGGAGTTAGTTAAGTTATAAGTAGTTTATACATACATAACATTTATAGCAATTAGGTACATAATGTAAATGACTGAATATAAAAGACACAAGGGATTTTAAGTGGTTTAGAGACTCAATCTCCTAATCTACTCTTTTGCTTCAACAAGCAGGAATTCCACTAAGGAATGACAGAACCCCGAATCACTAAGATTCCTTCAAGGCCAGCAATCTTGGAACTTTAGTTCACTAAGAACTCTTTAAGTTTAGCAGACTTGGAACTCTAGTTCTCTACAAACTCTTCAAGCCCAGTAGGCTTGGAACTTCATTTAGTCCCTCCGGACAAGGACCCCTCAGGCCCTGGCTACTTGTTGTTGTTGTAGGTGTTGTTGGTGCTTTGCTGCTAAGATGTCTTAAAGCTTGACTATCTTTTGTACTTAGCAGCTTGATGTGGTCCTCTTTGCATTCTGCATAGAGTCTAGACCACCTCTTTTCTGGTGTAGCAGATCTTCATAATGTTCATCTCATCTTCATCCGATGTCTGCTGTGTACCATCACCATTTAGGTTTGCTAAGTCTTTGGCTTTTGGTATACTTCGTCTGACACTTAGCATTCCCCGAACCCTTCTTGAATGGTATGCAGACATGATTCTGCATCTGTTCTGTTTCAGCTTTTGGTTCATGGTGATTTGTAGAGTGGCTCTCTGGATCTTCTTTGTGCTCTGCCACATTTCTGAATGCTATCTTCTTGGCCTTCTCGGCTCTCAGTTTAGCTGCAATCTTCAGTGGCATTCTCATCCTTGTTGAGTGAAGCTTTAGTTTGTTCAAGTCCTTTTTTAAATCTACTTCACTTCCACCTTTGTAGTCTCACTGCCACTGAGACTTATTCTGTTCAGCTCTGGTGGAACTCGTAGATTCAATAATATAGCATTCCAATAACTTAACAATTCTTCAACTCAACAACTCTTGATTTTTGAAGCTCTAGCTGATATATACTCATTCATAATCTTCCCGTTGGAATATAGCCGTTGTGAGCTATTTGAATTGCTTCGCAGATCTCATGTTATTTGGTGCAGACTGCTTGATGTGACATGATAACTCCTTTATGACTTTAATGACACAGTATTCTACTACGTTACCTACCGCCTCAGAGATGTCACCTTTTTCGTGTCAGGCTGGTAGTCACCTTTATATCTTCTTTCTAACTTCTCGATCAGAACATAAGAAATTGTCCTTCTGCATCAATGCTCTCAATTAGCAACGTTTGAATATCAGTCTTCAGATTAAATCATTGCCAATGCTTCAATCTTCAGATGACCGAACTCTACGATTCTGAGGCAAATGTTCTTGGACCTAATCATAGTGTGTCTTGTTGAATGTTGCTCATTGTCTGGTTGAGACAACACTACGATTCTGAAGAGTGTTCATTGGATCTTCAATGTAGAACACCTCTTCCTTCAATTGTGCAATGCTTCAATACTTCTGTTTGCCTCGACTGATCTCAGGAACTGATAGCTTGACTTCTTGTTCTTGCATCTTCTGAATAACAAGACATATAAAATTTATGACATGCCCAACTCTCTTTCTTCTTGTGATCTCTCGTTCACTTATCATCAATGGTCTGACCCATGCTTAATCATTTCCGCCTTGTTCTTCATAAGCTGACCAGTATCTCTGTGTAAACTGCATCAATTTCTACTTTGTTTGGCAAACACCACGATCCTGGTTAATCCCAAGATCGTTGTCTTCTGTTCTCTTGACAACTACTGCATTTGATGACTTTCTTTAGTCAGTCACTTTTAATGAAGTCTTCTTCTGATCGACTTGTGGAGACTTCATCTTGAATAACTTCACAACTCAATATAGATGTTGATTAGGTTTGTGACGACCCCAAAATAGGTCCATTCCATCCAACCCATTCTGAGTCGCCAAATACATGGTACAGAAAACAACTACAACTTTATTACAACAATTGTCGTGCAAAATACAACAACACATATGCTGTAAGTTTTGATACAAATATATACCAACTGTGACTCTCATCCCAACCTTGGATAGTACGTCACAATGGCACCTTACATAAAGGTATAGTCAAAAACTGTTTTAGAAATTAGAATCTTTGGGAAGTGCTCAAGGAAACCTTCGTACATGGGAGGCCATGCGTCTAGGTTATGATAGATATCATATGGCCACAGAATTATCCTTGGTTGACCCAATAGACCCCAAAGAAAAACAAGAAGATTACTATCATATTCTTCCCAACGGTAAGTCTTCTCTTGAGATATCATTATCTCCACTGTCTCTAATTGAGAATTATACTTCAAACAAACACCAATATTATATAGGTAGTGCTCGTAGATATACTCAGCAAGTGGATGTGCACAACCCTGTCTTATGATGACACGAGGTTGTATGTCATTAGACATCTTGTATGATAGTGACAAAACACCCTTCCAACGTTGGGTTCGCCTCACCCTATTTGATTCACCAAATATAACTACTAAATGATGACCACCATTCTATTCCCTTGTTACCCTCGCTCAACCCAGCTACACTCTTATTACCTGAAAGGAATTGTGAAACAGAAGGGTGAGCACAACTAGCCCAGTAAAGAATATCATGACTAAAGATAATTAAATTATCAATAGCCTTCATCAGAATAAATCAGAGATTGAGAACATATGGTAGATGATAAAACTTTTCAACCATAGTTGCAGCGGAACGAGAAATCCATTAGAAGAGTCAAATAGACCATAAAATCTATTATCTTCTCCATGTTAAAAGTCCCCCAACAATGTTTTATCCCTGTAACATCAATCAACAATTCCTGTGTACAATCACGTGTATAACTCATAATCGTAATTGTAGTTCTAAATTCTTTTTCTCATCTAGGATAAAGATAATTTTCATCACCTGAAACATCAAAGATCATGGTTATACCAAATCACAATTCATGTTCATAATCATACTAATAAATTCATATTTGCACTACGGCCCAAAGATATTCATCAACAAGTCATCTTTGCACTACAGGCCAAAAATATTCAACAACAGGTCATCTTTGCATTAGTAGCCAAAGATATTCATCAACAACTCATCTTTGCACTACAGGCTAAAGATATTCATTATCATTTCATCTTTGCACTAAAGGCAAAAGATATTCAACAACAGGTCATCTTTGCACTATGGGCCAAAGATATTCATCAACAATTCATATTTGCACTACAGGCCAAATATATTCATATCTCAAAGAAATATATAATCATTTCAGAATTTATATAAACAATAATTATAACCATGTTAATCAATTCATCTTTACACTTAAGCTAAAGATATTCAATTATAAATTCAATGGTCATGATCATACCAGTTAACAATTCATCTTTGCACTACAGGCCAAAGATATTCCTCGATCGCGATCATACCAATAATTTACCCATCTTTTACTTCTCAGTGAAGAGAAATTCAACATCGGGTTATAAAAATGTTATATATGATAATAGAAACAATATGATCAACAACTGCATTTATTTTAAAGAGCAACAATAATAAATCAACGATAATTTGGTCAGAAAAAGAAACCAATTTTTGTCATGAATAGTAACTCGTGAATAGTAACTTCGTATTAAATACATAAATGCAGTATCGTAAATAATGTCATATACATAAATAGTGTCATATACATGAATAGTCAGATATCGTGAATAATGTCGATATCGTGAATAATGCCAGATATCGTGAATAGTAACCCAGACTCAAAAAAATGTAGAAATTCCACAATAAAATCCATACCAATATTTCAGTATAATGATATTAAAAGAATAACATCATTATGAAGAATATAACATCCCTTAATCCCTTACTATCCCTTACCTCAAAAAGAAAGATTACCGATTGGATATCGGATATATATTTGAAGGAAACTTGCACTGATGAATAGCAACTCACCAAGTATCTAAATACTCACAAAATACACTCGATAATCTAGAGAGAAAAAGAGAGAAAACTTATGAATTCTGGTGTGATTTTCAATTCTAACTTAGCCTCTATTTATAGGAAAATGTTAGAACGCCAAAGCAGACTTGACCTGCAACCTGATGGCTTTACCTGCTACTATTCCACCCACCAAAAATCAGCCATCTTCCCTAACAACCAAAAGTGGGGCCCACCCATTTCTAGAATTTTCCACCAAAATCATTTATAAACTTAATTTCCAAATCAGTCACCTCTTAAAATTCATAACAAATTATACGTTCATTTTTAACGGTTCAAAATTTGTGAACATATACTCAACTTATATATGTATAACATATCCAAAAATAACAACGATCCAACGGTCAGATTAAAAATTATAACTCACACAATAAAGCTGTAAGAACATTGATTTGATCTTTTAATACCTCCAATCCGACAAAATACTGATAAAATACCTCAACATTAATTCCTTCATTTATAACCACATAAATAAATCCATCATTTATATCCACATCAAATAAATATTTCCTTATCATATAAATCAATAATTAATTATTCACAAATAATATTACGAGAATCACATTTATGACAACCAGGTAGGTTCAGGAGAGAGAGGGGCTTTCAGATAAGGATTTCTCCTTCTGGCGCCTTGATTAGGTGACCAAACCTCTCCTTGATGAACTTTCTAGACATTGCCAATAATGCTATCTAATAATATTATTCAAATAATATGAATTATTGATTTGATAATGGAAAAATCTTGTGCGGTGACAATTATTGAAACAAAGAATAATATAAAATATCAATGTAGCAATTATTGAATCAATAAAATAAAATATTGAGCAAGTAATTCTGTAACAATTATTGAGTAGTGTCTTCTTCACGTAAGAATCAATAATTCAAAAATCTTTGTACAATACAGGTATATTATTATGCAACCACGCGTATTATTGTATTTTAACCAATAGGGTATTCCAACAAAGTGTTACTTGGTAACAACTACGCCATTATTTATAAAAACTCAATTTTGTCGTTATCTTCATCAAGCGGTTATTACATTATGGGGCCCTAAATGGTTGCACCGTCGTGCGAATATTCCCAAGCGTAAAAGAATATTCCACGACCAAACGAATATTCCCCGACAAAAATAAGTATTTTATAGCCACTTGCTTATTTTAAAAAATTTCACATATCACCCTTAACTTTAACTTTTATCAATTTAACTATTTACTAAATAGAAAAATCGAATACTTTTATTTCATAAAACTCGGGGTCTTACAGGGTTGGTGCTTAGATCTTTTGTTAGCTTGCATGCCATTCGTTGAGTGCTCTATGGTTTCCTTTAGGTGGAATGTATCTTTGCAACTCAGACCAGAGGCTTCATACTTTTGATATTCTAGGAGTGCTCATTTATTGAGAATTGTGTTGACTCCACGATTCTACCTTGGCTTTGTGAGCACCTCTGTTGAAGCCTTAGTTCTGCAGATTGCGATTTAGCTTTGGTTCTGTAGACACTACAACTCCGAGATCAGATCTTGACAGACTATAATTTTTGTCTTTATGTTTGTTGTCCTCTTCTGATCTGGCTCGACTACGTTCTCTGCCTCTGATATGATCAGTAGACTCCACTACTTCATGTGTGGCCTACGATTCTGGAGTTGGCTCTGGCAGATGCTCAGTCGGCTCATAGACAAGCTATCTCTATGATTCTGAACATAACTTCCTCAGTAGACTACGGCTCTGAGAAAGTTCTTCTCAACACACTACGATCCTTCCTTGTTTCTCCTGGTAGACTACGAACTCCGAAATCTACTATCTTGCCGACTTCGATTTCGCCTTGATAGTTCTCGAGTTTTCCTTGACTCTCCTACCAGACTACGATGTTGGTGCAGTGTTCGACGATCATACATGCCTATCTATTACATTATAAGATTAACCTAACAAGCTTGATCTTTCTATATTTATAGTCCATGTACATCATTTCTTTTTAAGGACTTTATAAAGTTGTTTTGCTTATGTAGTATCAACCTAACATATTTGATCAATTCATTCTAAGTCCTTGTACATATATTCCTATTATCTATCAAAAGAATTTACAACTTTCCTTAATGCAAGCATACTTTCATATTCATTCATTTATATCATAATCAAATAATATATAAATAGGAATAACATTCTCATGTATATTCCTAATAATCTCCCCCTTTTCTCCCCCTTTTTGATTATGACAAAAACAATTAGTGCATATGCATGAGATGAATGAATCTTATATACAGTGAGCAGCTGTATTTTTAAAATAGATAAGCATGAATATCATTGATGATAATATGAAATTACATAAACTATGACACTCTACATCCCGGATCCAGAACATACCTAACTAAATAGAGATGTACCTTTTTGGCTTCATGTGTGTCTCCAAGATGTCTATTGATCAGCTACTCAGCTTTCTTTTCTTCTTTTATTCTTTTCTCTGCTCCCCTTCAGATTCATGCTCCATTATTTCATCTTGCTCTAGGTTTAGTTCTGGTTCATGCTCTTCTTCTTTTCTTCTTTTCTCAATTCATGCTCCATTGTTTCATCTTGCTATAGGTTTGGTTCTGGTGCATGCTCTTCTTCTTAGTCTGGCACCCCCTCAGACTCTGTGTTCATGGGATCATCATCCATTTGCCTCTTTTGCCTTTCTGCTCTTGGCCTTCTTTTTTTCCTTCATTTTTTCTCCTTACTCCTCATTGAGTGCCTCTTTTATTTCTCTTTTCTCCCCCTATTTGTCATTAATCACTTGTGAGAGCTTCTCTATGTTTGACATAAGTTACTCCATCAGGTGAGATGAGTTACCAATCTAAATCTTGAGGTCTTGTTGACTTAGCTCAAGTTGTAGGGAAAAAGACTGATTCAGATTGTCAATCTTGTCAGAGAGATATAATTTGCTCTTTCTTAGCCTTTTGAGCTCGTAGAGCTTCTTTCTTCTGATTATTCATAAACTTCAGAAAAACTAGATCCCTTATTTGAAGCTTGAGGGATATGTTTGAGAGTCTGGATTGAAGCTTTTTGGATAGCTCATTGTCTTCTCATGTTGACATGTCCTTGACTTCTGCACCAATGAGAGAGATATCCTCAATCAATTCTTTAGAGTTCTTTAGCAACTCTTTCTCTTGAGAAGATCTGGCATCAGGTTGTTCATTCTCTGTCTGATCAGCTGTTTGGTTAGCCTCCTGATGAACATCTGGTTGGACTCTACGATTCTCACTTTTGAACAGACTCTCAAAGGTGGTGAGAATATGATAAATCGTTGAGTACCAATCGTTGTTGAAGAATGAAAAAATGTCATTCAACATTGTCGGATTAGCATAAAATTTCTTAAACTCAGTATGGTCATCTTCATTGGTAGAGTGAGAGGACTCTACAATAATGGACTTGGGTATAATCCGTCTGCCATCTGATCCTACTCGATAATCGTAGGGAATATAATAATTTCTAGTATGTCGATAGATTTTGAAGTGAACTGTTCCTTGATCATCTGATTTGCAAACTTCTTTACTCTTGGGAAGTTCTGTGCCACCAGCTCTAGGTTGGGAAGGTGAGTGAAGACCCATGAGAGATAACTATTTTCTTTAGTGAGGGATGCCTTTACCCATGGCATATAAGAGTAAAACCACCATATTGCATGATTCTTAACTTCAGGCTCATATATCACAGTTGAAGTGTCCATCTCCATAGCCTTACGATTATTAAGCAAATTTTCTGAGGTCATCATCTCCACATTTAGCCTTTAATCTCCATGATTAACCCATCTACTGGGAAGCACATCTAGTGGTTCTTCATCAACTTCCACTACTATTCTTCTCTTGCGATGAACAAGGTAGGGAATGTGAAAATCTTCTTGCTTTTCTTCTACAGAACTCAAGTCTTTTCCACCTTCTTTCTGTCCTGCAGTAGAGTTAGACCTGTGTAGACTTCATTCAATGGAATCATCAGTTTGTTCCTTTATTTGATCATCATTATTCTTATCAAGGCTAGTCTTTGCAGACTTACTAGCCTCTTCTAGCTCTGCAGTCTTGAGCCTTTTACTACTAGCCATTGCTGATATTTTCTTCCTTTTTCCCTTAGAATCTCCTCCCTTAGATTCAGCCTCATCATCACTGATTTCAATTGTCTTTGGAAACAATTCTCCCATTTTTGAAACTATTTGAGCAATCAGTCTATTGCTCTTCCTTCTTCTTGGGGGTTCAGCTTCAAGAGTTTCAGACTCTTCTCCTTCTTCAAAATTTGAAGCCTCTAAATCATCAGATGAACTTCTTTGATGTTCAGAAACAGTACGAGCAGATCCTTTTTCTTTAGACTCAACATCTTTTGAACCATTAGATGAACTTGTTGGGGCTTTAGTAGTAAGAGATCCAATTATTTTAGCTTTCGAACTTTCTTCATCAGCAGAGTGGCTACTCTGAGTGTTAGCTATAGGACTTTTACATTCTTCTTCATCACCAGATTTAGCTATTCTTTTTATAGGCTCAACTTTCTCCTTCTTGGATTCAACTTCTTCTTCATTAGTGGACTTGCTCCTTGAGGATTCATCCTTGAAGCTCTCAGTTCCCTTCTCATCTTCTGACTCTACATTTTCTTCTTTAGTAGATAGACTTCTTTAGGGAACTGGTTTGGATTTCTTTATCACCTTAGTTTTTTTCTTCGGTGGTCTCACGGATTTGGACTCAGGGATGTCTGAATCTTTAGTGAATGAAAACTCCTCTCTTATAGCACTTGCCTTCCTTTTCTTTATAGTGCTTTTGCTTGTGCTGCCATATATTGTCAGCTTTTTGTTCTCCATTGGGTTCTTCTTCCAATTTGCAAATAGCTGTGTAGTCATCACTTTATGTCTGTTAAGGGCTTCACTTTCATCATCCTTAATTTTATTCTTCAGCTTCTTCTTCAAAATGATACTCAAGAACCTTCCATGGAAAACCTTTGTGAGGGGTTTTCCTATTAACCTTTTCTTTTCTGCCTTATAAAGCCATTTAGACATTTGGTCAAGCAGGATAACTCTAAAGTTGATACGCTTCTTCAAAACTATTGCATACATGATCTTTAGCTGTTGATCACTCACAGTGTCATGTGCAGTGTCCTTACATAGGATACATTTGCCCACTATCTCTGCAAGGAACTCGAATTCTTCAGGAAATTCCTTTTTCTTCAAGTCCTTCAGACTAGGGTTTCTTCTATACTATATAATCTTCTTAGCTTTTCCAGTGTTGACCTCATCAAGGCTTTCCAGAACTAGGTCAGGAAAACCTAAGCATTTATTAATGTTAGAAGATTTCAGCTTCAGAATCTGACCTTTAACATTTGTAGAAAGGGTTCCAGAATTTATGGTTGCGTTGGAGTAAAATTCTTTAACCATGTCAACATATATTCGAGTGTTTAACTCAAGACATTCTGAGAATCCATCCTTCTTCACAAGTTCAAGAATATCTCTGAACTTCTTCTCAGATTTCTCAAATGTCTTGGTTCCGAGTTGCATGCCAGTGATTACTCGCCAATCTGCCATTTAAAGATTTAGTATTTTCTGGGTTTATGACTTTGTGAGGATCTTGTGAGAGGTCAGGAAGTGATTCTCGGTTTGATAATTATTTGAGAGGGTCTAGCTGTTTGGAGGTGTTTAGGTTTTGCCTAGGTATGGATTTGATAGGCTTGCAGCTTTTGAAGAACCCGCTAAAATGAAATTGCCAATTATTTGAATTTTCCTCTTGTGACTGTTCCTTCCACGTTTTTTAGTGGGACAGTTGTAAGTCGTTGATAGGTCATAATCTATAATTCCTCCATCGTGTCTGTTATCCAGATTTGACTTTTCTTCTATTGACTATTGACTTCTTCAATCCGTGGAGTGACTTATCACTTGGTTCAGTACTCCATGGTTCATGCTTTAATAGACAACTTCTCCATTAGACTCTGAAGGATTGGCAATTCTCATTTGCAGCTTGTAAACTTCTGATGAGATGCTGCTTGCTTCAGCATAGAATCTTATTATGCACTCCATATTAGCCTTCCTTCTAAGATAAGGTTGCTCAAGAAGGACCCGACCTCTTGGCTTTCGATCTTTAAGGGGTCAGTTTGTCCTCGAGGCTCTTACCAGATGAAGAACTTTAGACATGATTAGTACTGATATCACATTTGATCTCTCTGCTGGGGAGTTCATCTACCAACTCTGGATATACATTAGTGTTGATTTTTTGTGTTGGCTGTAATCCTGGTGTCCTCCCGCTGTTACACTACGATCAGATGTTTGATTGTAGGCACTCCACGATTTTGAGTTGGATGGTCGATATGGTTATTAGTTGCACGTTTTGAGACGTTCCTATTGACTATGAATCTTCATTTGGTTCATCAGCCACAAAGTTTTGGGACTTTGTAACTGGTATATTGCTGTTTAGGGTTAGCTTCTGTTCTCCATGAACTTGACAGAAGTGGTTTTGATGATCATGGTGTGGTCGATAGACATGCACCATGATTGACTTATCTTCTAAGCTTATCTCAGATCTTCTGGCAAGAATTCCACTTCTTCAATTTTTGCTCCCTGAGCTTCATCATCTCCATATCTCTAATTGTTCTTCCATACTCTTCCCTTCCAAGCTGTACTTCCTCAATATCATCACCTGATTATGTCATTTCTTTATGACAAGCCTTTTTGTCCTTTTCTTTGGCTTGTACACAGCCTTTGTACTTTCTTCAGAATCAGCCCTGATAGTTGTTCAGGCTGAGAGGCTGTTGT
This sequence comes from Panax quinquefolius, assembly GCA_020205615.1. Taxonomy (NCBI): domain Eukaryota; kingdom Viridiplantae; phylum Streptophyta; class Magnoliopsida; order Apiales; family Araliaceae; genus Panax; species Panax quinquefolius. Next base: position 77,141,047 of record CM035166.1, on the reverse strand, counting down.
AGCTTCTTCATCTGCAGTCATAATTTGTTTGGACTCTATGATTGGTGATAACTCTACAATCGTAGTGAGGTCTTCTTTGTTCTGTGACAACTTTTCTTCTTCTTTTGAAGTTCACAACTACCTTCAACTTCATCTTCATTTTTCACTTAAATCTTTATCATAAAAGATTGGAAGATCTGAAGGGTTTGCTTCATAGTGCACTTTCTGAAACTTTTAGTGCTACTGTTCTTTAATAGATCATTTCTCCCCCATAGTTGATACTATCTTCTCATAGAGGTATGAGTTCTTCTTCTTCATATGCATCAGAAAGCAGCCTTGCATATCTCTTTTTGACTGGAATCATCACTATCATTTAAACCTCCTTGGATCATAGAAATAGATATCTTCAGGACTGATCACTCCACGATTGTTGACAGAATTACAAACGTAATCGTCTTTATCTAAAACCTGAACAGGTGTTTTCAGCAGGCTTACAGTTCTTCCTTAGTTTCTTCAATATACACTAAGGATGAATGAAGAATCATTTGGGACCATCAAATTGTTAACATCCATCAACCTTTCTTCAATTAGTTTCCCTTCCTCCTTCATCAGAACTGCGAACTTTGATGCTGACTGAAGGGACACTATGATTGAGATCATTGAACCATAATCGTTGTGTGTTGTCTTGCACAGGCTGGACTCAGTCTTTATCGTAGAGAACACTGCAATTTTCCTGAAGCTCATTGACAGACTGCACTCATGGAGTTCTGATTCTATGATGAGTTCTTCATGATCAATGCTCGATGATCCTATGATGTGAACTTCCTCGAGGGTTCTTCTCAGATGATATGCTTTGCATGAATAAGCATATAAGACCCTTTTCATCTTAGCATGAATGGTCTGCTTCCATATGGAGATCAACAACCATGTGAGCTTCATTCATGTTAGCTCGGCAAGTCTTCAAGAACATGCTTTGAAAAAAAATTATTTTGTCAATAACATTTCTGAAATGTCTTAAGCCTCCATCTAGTTGAATCTTCTTGACTGAAGTCATCTGCTTCAGCATTCTTTAGTGTGGTCAAGTACATTCATTTCTGACAGCTTGTTGCTCCAGTTGTCCTCCGGTTAGTTAGTCATAGTCTTGAAGATGTAAGCTAGGAAAATCTTGGCATCCTTAGTTCTTTGACAACCTTGAACCTCAAGGTTCACATCCAGCTGCTGGTTAGCCAAATACATATTTAAGAAACTCTTCTTTCTCCTCTAGATAAGTATTTCTTAGCATATATGTCCTTTCATCTTTCAGACTGGTGGATGCTTTACTCTTTGCTGTTGATCCCTCTTGACCTCCCATATCTGGTCTTCAGACTACTAGATTGACTGTGGACAAGGATTGGTCTTGTTGCTATGACATTTAAGAATATGGATTAATTTGAGCAGCTTCAGGTGTATATACACATTTACCTGTACACATTATTTCCAGCGTGTGAGCTCATCTGCATTTACAAGTGACTTACTACTAAACTAAGTTTAGAACAATGTTTGTGCCTAGGATCGGACTCAAAGTGATTAGCTTTTGAATATAGCACGAGAACCTGCTCTGATAACAATTGTTAGTTCCCAGTAGGCACACAATAGATCTAGAAGGGAGAGTTGAATAGATCCTTTTTTATTTCAAATACTTTTCCTGTTTATTTTGTTTTGCTAATGAATTAGCATATGACAAACACAAAAATCTTTTCAAGCACAGTGGAATAAATAAAAGATCCCCTTCATTGATATATTCATAAACATTCATATATTGTTCGTGGAGTTAGTTTAGTTGTAAGTAGTTAATACATACATAGCATTTAAAGAAGTTAGGTACATAATGTAAATGACAGAAAGTAAATGTCTGAATGTAAAAGTCACAAGGGATTTTAAGTGGTTCAAAGACTCAAGCTCCTAATCTACTTTTCTGTTTCAACAAGCAAGAATTCCACAAAGGAAGGTCAGCACCCCGAATCACTAAGATTCCTTCAAGGCCAGTAGCCTTGGAACTTTAGTTCACTAAGAACTCTTCAAGTTCAGCAGACTTAGAACTCTAGTTCTCTAAGAACTCTTCAAGCCCAGCAGGCTTGGAACTTCATTTAGTACTTCCGGACAAGGACCCCTCAGGCCCTGGCTACTTGTTGTTGTTGTAGTTGTTGTTGGTTCTTTGTTGCTAAGATGTCTTGAAGCTTGACCATCTTTTGTACTTAGCAGCTTGATGTGGTCCTCTTTGCATTCTGAATAAAGTTTGGACCACCTCTTCTTTGGTGTAGCAAATCTTCATACTGTTCCTCTCATCTTCATCTGATGTTAGTTGTGCACCATCACCATTTAGGTTTGCTAAGTCTTTGAGCTTTTGGTAGACTTCATCTGGTACTTAGCATTCCCTGAACTGTTCTTGAATGGTATGTAGACATGATTATGCATCTGTTCTGTTTCAGCTTTTGGTTCATGGTGATTTGTAGAGTGGCTCTCTGGATCATCTTTGTGCTCTGCCACTTTTCAGAATGCTATCTTCTTGGCCTTCTCGGCTCTCAGCTTAGTTGCCATCTCCAGTGGCATTGTGACGCCCCCAAAATAGGTATACATCACCCATTCTGAGTTGTCAAATACATGGTACAGAAACAACCACAACTTTATTAATACAATTGTCGTGCAAAATACAACAACACTTAAACTGTGAGTTTAAATACAAATATTGTCTTCTAGACAATATCCTCACCCAAATAAGTTCTCATTACAATTATTGATACATTATTTTACAAAATAGTGAGGACTTCAAAAACAACTTTCTAGAACCTTCATTCCTTACCCCAACTAGTACTCGCTACATTTTCGCCTCCTGAGAAGAAAAATGGAACAAAAAGGAAAAGGGTGAGCTCAACTAGCCCAATAAAGAATATTATGACTAAGATAATATAGAACAAATTATCGTTAGTATTCAACAGGGAAAAATCTGATAGAATACAATAGACAACAAGTTTCAGATCAATATTCGCAGCGGAAATAATAATTCATAGAAGAGTTACGTAGAGAATGAAATCTACTATTATCTATGAATTTAAAAGTCCATCATCAATATTTTATCCCTGTATCATCAATCAATATACATCTTGAATCAAATATTCATCTTTGCACTCTGAGCCAAAGATATTCATCAGTTGGTCATGTTCATCTCAACACTTGTTCATCTTTACACTACGGGCCAAAGATATTCATCGAAAAATCATCATCTTTGCCCACAGAGCCAAAGATAATCAGTAATATAATCATTTAGAACTGAGGATGATGAAAAATATTTTAAAGAAAACGAATCCAGTGAAACAAAAGAAGAAATATTAAGGATCCGTACTTTAAACAATCTCAATTCAAAAATACTTCATAAATAACCATAGTGGAGTAAAATTCTAGAATGATCAAAACATGGATACAATCAAAGCTAGTATCCATAATAGATATCTTGGATAAAAAATGAAATTTAATTTTTCTGTGAATAGTGCCGTATTCGTGAATAGTGTCGTATACGTGAATAGTAACTCTGACACTAAAAGACAAGAATTTCACAAGAAAAATCTTACCAATATTTCGGCATAATGATATTGAAAGAAATAATATCATTTATAAAAAAATAATATCCTTTACCTTAGAAAGAATAATACTTCATTTGGAATATCGATATAATATTTGAAGGAACTTGCACCGTATAGCAACACTCAAAGTATTAAAATACTCACAAGAATACGCTCGATAATATAGAGAGAGAAGATTTCAGTTTCTGGTGTGATTTTCAATTTTTACCTAAGCACCCTATTTATAGGAAAATGCTTAGAACACCAAAGCAGAAAATTTAATAAAATAATAATATATTTTATTAACTTTCCTACGCACACAAACTTGGTCCAAAATCAGCCACACACCTTACCAAAAGTCACAAAAATGTTTTTCATGCAAAAGTCACTTAAAACTCCAAAAAAAATAATAATCAATTAATCCGGAACTTCAATAATTCATAATAAATTGCCATTTTATCAGAAAAATTCAAATCTTTTGTCCATTCCATAGGAAATTCAATTCTCTACAACTTTGTAGTTTTAAGTTTTTCAAATTCCAAACAGAAATTGACCGAAACCCACATACGGACGATTTTACAGGCTATAATCAAATTTCAGTCAATAAATGGGGTCCACAAACATGAAAAACATGTTTTAAATATTTTTAGTAACAAAAATATTCTTCCTCCTCATTTATTCATATATCACAAATTCATTGTAAAAATATCACCATTATTATATTATTATAACATAATAATATATTAAATGAATTATTTTATCAAAAAAAGATAAAATATTAATTTTTAACAATTGTCACATTAAAATTTTTATCCATCTATATCCACATAAAATGAATATTTTTCTCATCATATAAATTAATAATTAATTATTCACAAATAATATTACAGAATCACAAAACTGACAACCAAGCCATTCCCAGGAAAGAGGGCTTTTCAATAAGGATCTCTCCTTACTGGCGCGCAATTAGGTGACCAAACCTCTCCTTAGACAGAACTTTCTAGACATTGCCAATAATGTTATCTAATAATATTATTCAGATAATATGAATTATTGCTCCAATAATGGAAAATACTGTGTAGTGACAATTATTGAAACAACAGTAATATAAAATATCAACGTAGTAATTATTGAATCAATAAAATAAAATATTGAGCGATAATTCATCGTAACAATTATTGAGTAGTGCCTTCTTACGTAAGAATCAATAATTGGTGCAATACCGTGTGCTACTGTGTTTTAACCACCGGGTATTCCAACAGTATTAACGGTAACAACTACGTCGTTATTTATAAACAACTTATACTTGTCATTTTCTTCATCCAATCGCTTTCCGTTATGGGGTCGTACGAATATTCCCCGGCAGTAAGAATATTCCACGACCAAAAGAATATTCGCCGACAATAATGAATATTTTATAACCACTTGCTTATTTGAAATATTTGCGCATTTTGCGCATAACTAACCACAATAATCAAATCAACCCTTACTATTTCAAAATAATAAATAGAGGAAATTCAATTTCATTTAATAATAAGTTGGGGTCCTACAACCTCCCCTCCTGATGAAATTTCGTCCTCGAAATTTGCGTACATACCTGGTGTTTCGAAAAGGTGAGGATACCTTGCTTTAATTTCTATTTCCAATTCCCAGGTCATTTCCTCAATAGCATGGTTCATCCATAAAACTTTAACTTGTGGTATGACCTTTGTGCGTAGGACATGCTCCTTTCTATCCAAGATCTTGACAGGTACCTTTTCGTACGTTAAGTCTTCGGCTATCTCGTGCGGTTATAACTCAATAATGTGGCTCGGGTCTTTCACATATTTACGAAGCACAGATATATAAAAAACATTATGAACACGAGACATACTTGGAGGTAACGCGAGTCTATAGGCCACATTTCCTACTCGGTCAAGAATCTGAAATGGACCAATAAATCGTGGATTGAGCTTTCCTCTCTTCCCAAATCTTGTAACTCCCTTCCATGGGGCAACACGCAACAATACATGATCCCTAATACTAAATTCCACGTCCTTTCGATGAAGATCCGCATAACTCTTTTATCGATCCTGTGCCGTTTGTATACGTTGTCGAATTATTTGGATCTTTTCCGTAGTCATACGTACCAACTCGGGTCCCAATAATGTTGCTTCACCCACCTCATCCCAACATATTGGAGAGCGGCACTTTCATCCATACAATGCTTCGAATGAAGCCACACCTATACTTGCCTGATAACTGTTGTTGTAGGAGAATTCCACCAATGGTAAATACTTATCCCAACTCCCTTTGAAGTCTAGGACACAGAGTCTTAATAGATCTTCAAGATTTTAAATAGTTCTCTCTGATTGTCCATCCGTTTGAGGATGGTATGCCGAACTAAATCGTAAATTCGTGCCCATAGCTTTTTGCAAGCTAACCCAAAATCTTGAAGTGAATCTTGGTTCATGATCCGAAACTATTCATACTGGCATGCCATGCAATCTCACAATCTCATTTACATACATACGAGCAAGATGTTCAAGGGAATAAGTCTCCCGTATCGGCAAGAAATGAGCAGACTTGGTTAATCTATCAACAATAACCCAAATAGCATTTATGCCTTGAGAAACCGTGGGAAGACCCGTAACAAAATCCATGGTAATGTGTTCCCACTTCCATTTCAGAATCTCAAGTGGTTGCAATGGACCCTTAGGCACTTGATGCTCCACCTTTACACGTTGACAAGTTAAACACCTCGAGATAAACTTCGCAATCTCTCTCTTCATATTATTCCACCAAAATATATGTCGAAGATCATGATACATTTTCGTACTTCCAGGATGGATTGCAAATGGTGTATTGTGTGCCTCCATCATGATCTTATATTTCAAATCAGATTCGTTAGGAACACAAAGTCTGGAGTGGACTCGAAGTATTCCTTCTTCATTGATTCTTGCTTCTGGAATAACACCTTCTTGTACTTTCTTCTTCATACGCATCAGCTCCGGGTCTGTGGCTTGAGCAACTTTAACTTTATCGATTTAAGTTGGTTCTATGCGTATACTTAACATCATCGCATGGGTCCCCGGAGTCTTGAATTCTATCTTCAACTTTCGTAAATCACACAAAATGGGCCTATGTGTTGACAACATCACACTCGTTCCCGCATATGATCTTCTACTCAACGCGTCAGCTACCACGTTCACTTTTCCAGGATGGTATTGAATGGTATGGTCGTAGTCTTTCAACAGCTCGAGCCAACGTCGTTGCCGCATGTTGAGTTTTTTTTTAGTGAAGAAATATTTGAGGCTTTTATGGTCTGAATATATCTCCACTTTTCCCCATCTGAGATAAATACGTCCGGATCTTTAAGCGAAATGATGGCTGCCGCTAACTCTAGATCATGAGTAGGATAATTCCTCTCATATTCTTTAAGTTGTCGTGAGGCATAGGCTATGACTTTCCCATGTTGCATGAGAACACATCTTAACCCTTTGCTTGAAGCATCACTGTAGATAACAAATCCATCCGAACCGGATGGTATTGTAGCCGTAAGCAGTCTTGAAATGAGTCTCCTCTTAAGCTCTTGGAAACTCTTCTCGCATTCCTCGCTCCATACGAATTTTATATCTTTCCAAGTCAGCTGAGTTAATGGAGTAGCGATTCGAGATAATCCTTCCACGAATCTCCGATAATAACCAGCTAAGCCCAGAAAGCTACGTACTTCGGTCATCGACTTCGGTTGCTCCCAACTTTGTATTGCTTCAATCTTCGCCGGGTCCACAGATGCTCCATGTTTTGATACCACGTGCCCAAGGATTGCTACTTCCTCAAGCCATAACTCGCATTTCTTCAACTTGGCATATAGATTGTTTTCACGAAGCCTTTGGAGTACCAGCTTCAAATGGTGCTCATTATCTTCACGACTTTTGGAATATATAAGGATGTCATCAATAAAGACAACAACGAACTGATCTAAATAATCTTTAAATACTCGGTTCATCATATCCATGAAAGTCGCAGGACCATTAGTCAATCCAAAAGACATGACTAGGAATTCATAATGCTCGTACCGAGTTCTAAAGGCAGTCTTTGGGATACCCTCAGTTCTAATCTTTAGCTGATGATATCCAGAACGAAGATCGATTTTTGAAAAGAATTGTGCTCCTTGCAACTGGTCAAACATGTCATCAATACGAGGTAGCGGATACCTATTCTTGATAGTGACATGATTTAATTCCCGGTAGTCAATACAAAGTCGCATACTCCCGTCTTTCTTCTTTACGAATAAAACAGGAGCACCCCAAGGAGATGTACTAGGACTAATGAAACCGATGTCCAACAACTCTTATAGTTGGACCTTTAACTCCTAAAGTTCAATAGGAGCCATTCGATATGGGGTTTAAGAAATGGGCTTTGTACCAGGTTCAAGATCAATAAAGAATTCAACTTCACGTTCTGGGGGTAGACCGGGAAGTTCTTCAGGAAATACGTCAGGAAAGTCACTAACAACAGGAATATTATTCAAATCTGACGTGTCTTTATTCAAATCCATAACATGAGCTAAGAAAGCTTGACATTCATTTTTTAATAAACGAATGTCTTTATGGCTTGATATAACAGTGATTGATTTTAATGGTTTAGTTGCTTGAATTCGAACAACAGGTTGGTTAGGAATATGAAAACTAACAACCTTACGAAAACAATCAATTTTGGCATGATGAGTAGTTAACCAATCAATCCCTAAAATCACATCAAAAGCAAGTATCTTTAAAAAGATAAGATCAACAGGTAATGTGATGGTGCCAACTTGGATCAAACAAGATTTATAAACAGTGGATGTGATGAAAGTTTCTCCTAACGGAGTCTCCACAAATAAGTCAAAATCTAATTTCTCCGGAGTCAAGTTTAAACGTTGAGCACAAGCAGGAGAGATAAATGAATGGGTAGCACCGGTATCTAGTAATTTATAAACTTCGCAAGAATTTATGATTAGCTTACCCGTAATCACCTCGTTTGGGTTCCTTGCATTTTGACCAGTCACAACAAACGCTCTTCCAGGAACCGTTGACTTTGACTTTTTTGGGACAACCTTTTGAGTCACCATCCCCGCTGGACTTGGTTTCGCTACCGTACAATCTCGAGCTATATGTCCTTCCTTTCCACAATTATAGCATACCTTGAACTGTTATGGACAGTTTGGACTGATATGTCCTTCTTTTCTACATTTATAGCATACGATCGGTGGTCGTTCACCTCCCTTAGAACCAGTTGCTGCTGGTGGTGACGTCTTCACATTGTCATTGTTGAATCTCCTTTTTTTAAAATCTCCCCCCGATTCACTTCTTCTATTTTCATGGCCATGATTACCACCAGAGTGGTTGTCGTTCTTTTTCGTATTTTTCTTTCTCTGCTGGTTATCGTTGTTACGATGGATGCGCCCTTGCAGTATGATCTGGTTGTGGTCCCTCGGTTGAACGTACTCGTTATCTCGCTCTAATAATTGAGCCCTGTTGACAACATCTGAATAGAGAGAAAATTTATGAGAAATGAGATATTGACGTATGCCGGGTTTCAAACCTCTTAGAAACATCTGCGTCATACGTTCCTCATTCTCCACCAAATGAGGTGCAAACCTAGATAACTCTGCAAACTTCGCCTCGTATTGGGACACCATCATGTTGTTTTGTTCAAGTCTAATAAACTCCACTTCCTTCATATGACGAATACTTTCAGGAAAGTATTTGTCATTGAACAGTTTCTGAAACGTCTCCCAAGACATGCTGAGTGCGGCTAGATGGGTACGCTTCACAGATTCCCACCAGTAATCTGCCTCATTTCGGAATATAAAAGTGGCGAATGGAACCTTTTATTCCTCCGTGCATCCCAAGACATCGAATATCTTGGTAATTTACTTGACCCATGTCTCCGTATTAATCGGATCCGGCTTTCCCCAGAATTCTGGTGGTCCAACCTCTTTGAACTGCTTAGCTGTGACAAACCGTGTGTTGTTATCATTTCCACCTGTATTTTGTACACGAGTCTTCTTCGTCTGATTTTGCATGAACTGCAGAAAGCTTCTAAACATCCCATCGTTCATCGTCTAATCAGTGGTGTTGTTTACAGGAGGAATATTGCTGGCATGTTGCACATTTTCCTCATTGGTGGGTAAAGGTGTCTCCACGGTCTCATATATTCCACTGTTAACATTCTTGGTTGCCATTCTCAAATACTGTCATAAAATAAGGGTTAATTAAAGAAATTAACATATCACATAATATCCCTATATTCTGACCAACCAACAAATAAGCTTAGGTAGGACACACTAGCGAAGGATTTACTCGTCTCTCCCCTCCTAGTTCTATTCCCTGATCTCTGCCAGAGATCATATCCCTAAGCTCTGATACCAACTGTGATGCCCCCAAAATAGGTATACATCACCCATTCTGAGTTGTCAAATACATGGTACAGAAACAACTACAACTTTATTAATACAATTGTCGTGCAAAATACGACAACACTTAAACTGTGAGTTTAAATACAAATATTATCTTCTAGACAATATCCTCACCCAAATAAGTCCTCATTACAATTATTGATACACTATTTTACAAAATAGTGAGGACTTCAAAAATAACTTTCTAGAACCTTCATTCCATACCCCGACTAGTACTCGCTACATTCTCGCCTCCTGAGAAGAAAAATGGAACAAAAAGGAAAAGGGTGAAAATTTAATTTTTCTGAGAATAATGTCGTATTCGTGAATAGTGCCGTATACATGAATAGTGCCGTATACGTGAATAGTATGTAAGACCCCAACTTTTATGAATAAAGAATAATTTTCTCTAATTATATTTTTTTGAATATTATGGTGTTGATTTGATGTAATGTTATAGTTGTGGGTAATATTTACAAATTTTGCAAAGTAAGCAAGTTGTTATAAAATATTCGTTTGGTCGGGGAATATTCTTTTTATCGGGGAATATTCGTATGATGACACAATCATTGGTGGACCCCACAATGGAATTATTGTCGGATTGAGAAAACGACAAAGATATTTTATGAAAATAACGACGGAAGTAAAAGAAAAGATGTCTGGCGTGGTTGCATAGTAACTGCGGTATTGATTATTGATGCTTTACGTGAAGTCACTCAATTATACTTAATTATTGCTACTCTGAAGAATAATGCATCATATCTCTTATATTATTGATTCAATTATTGTCACAATATCATCTGTATAATATGTTATATTATTAAATCAATAATTGAGACGACAAGTTATAATATTAATGATTAATAATTGTTGAAAGATTAAATATGTGTTGATTAAAAATAAAATGATTTGTGGTAATATTTATTCAATCCTTGATGTATATAAAGAGTCTATAATGAGACGTTTGTGGTAAGTTTGGTTATTCTATGGGGGCCCATATGTCATCATCTAAGAGTCTCTTTCGCCAATAGTAATTACCTTTACCAGACATCAAACCACTTGCCGTTTCATATTACAGGCGTCAAACCAATTGTCGTTTCACATTACAGGCGTCAAACCACTTGGTGTTTCACATTACAGGCGTCAAACCACTTTTCTTTTCACATCACCAGTCGTCAAGCCGCTTGCCTTTTCACATTGCAAGTGCTAAGCTAGAAATCTTCTATAAATAGAGGCCTAGTTCTTCATTATTTTTCACGAATTCATTCAAGCTATAGAGAGAGAAAATATAGAGAGAATAAGAGAGAAAGAAAAAGAGTATTCTGTTACTACACTACTGCAGTATTCAATCTCCTACTAAAGTAAGGGGTGTTATTTCTTTTGTATTCATGAAGAGAACTTACATTATTCCATTATTTATTATTCATTGGAATAACTTGTATCTGCCAGCTACCCTATACTTGGTGAAATTCTTACATTATTCCGGTCTTTATTATTACATTTGGAATATCTTCTTATGCATGCGTTTACGTCGGACTTGGTTCGATCTTTATTATTACATTGGAATATCTTGTGCATGCGTTTTACACCGGACCTAGTTCCGATCTTTATTATTCTATTGGAATATCACTGCTGCGTTTCGTCGAGACTGGTTCCATTCTTTATTGTTACGTTGGAATATCACGTATGTGCATTTTGGCAGGACCTTGTTCTCGTTATTTATTATTACATTGGAATAACCTACGTATGCGGTCTCATCGCATGCATGGTGATTTCTTTTGTTATTCCATTCTTTATTATACTCAGTTGGTTAAAATTTTGACTTCTATACTCCATGAAATTAGTGGAATATCCTTGATATTTGCGTTTCATCCAGTATCTTTTCATGGAAATATTCTTCTGAGCATTCTTGAATTTTACACCACAAAGCAGTATCATGTTGACAATTTGGACGTTATTGGTTCCTGGATAAATTAATTCTTGAACTTGTTTTATTGAATTCTTATATCATTGTCATCATACTCATGTTTATGTTATATTGAAAGTCATATGTGGCCTGTAGTGCATAGATGGACTTGGTATGATTATGATCATGGATTATTCGGTATAATCATGACCGTAATGTTACAAATGATGTGGTAAAAGTCGTCATTAGCTGTAGTGCATTGATGGACAATTGTTGGCATGATAATGACCATTAATGAATACACGAATGTCCTTAGTCCGTAGTGCATGGATAATTTGTGGTCGTGATACTAAAGAATATCCTTGGCCGTAGTGCAGGGGTGATTCGATGATGTGGATTATTTATTGTCGAGTCCCAAATGATAAAAGTGATGAAAAACCTTTTAAATCATAGAAGATAGTAGATTTTATTCTTTACTTGACTCTTCCAATGGATTGCTTGTTCCGCTGCAGTTAAACTTGATGTTTGTTATATTTTATCAGTTTAACACTGTTGAAGGCTAATGATAATTTATTCTGCATTATCTTAATCATAATATTTCTTACTGGGCTAGTTGAGCTCACCCTTTTGCTTTCATTGTTCTCTTCAGGAAATGAGAACGTAGTAGGGACTAGTCGGGGAACGGAGTGACGGTCCAGATGATAGCATTAGTAATCCTCACTATTCTATGAAATAGTGTAATAATAATTGTAATGAGGACTCCTTTAGAGTTTTTATACTCTCTAGTAGACAGTATTTGTATTAAAACTCACAGCATATGTTTAGTCATATTTTACACGACTGTTGTATAATTAAGTTGTATTTGAGTTCTGTACCATGTATCTAGCGACTCAAGATGGGTGATGTATACCTATTTTGGGGGCGTCACATAGTAACTCCGACACTAAAAGACAAGAATTTCACAAGAAAAATCTTACCAATATTTCGGCATAATGATATTGAAAGAAATAATAGCATTTATAAAAAAAATAACATCCCTTACCTCAGAAAGAATAGTACTTCTGGCTGGAATATCAGATATAACGCTGAAGGAACTTGCACCATATAGCAACACTTAAAATATTAAAATACACACAAGAATACGCTTGATAATATAAAGAGAGAAGATTTCAGTTTCTGGTGTGATTTTCAATTCTTACCTAAGCACCCTATTTATAGGAAAATGCTTAGAACACCAAAGTAGAAAATTTAATAAAATAATAATATATTTTATTAACTTTCCTACGCACACAAACTTGGTCCAAAATCAGCCACACACCTCACCAAAAGTCACAAAAACGTTTTTCATGCAAAAGTCACTTAAAACTCCAAAAAAAATTAATCAATTAATCCGGAACTTCAATAATTCATAATAAATAGCCCTTTTATCAGAAAAATTCAAATCTTTTGTCCATTCCATAGGAAATTCAATTCTCTACAACTTTGTAGTTTTAAGTTTTTCCAAATTCCAAACAAAAATTGACAAGAAACCCACATCTGAGGACGATTTTTACAGTTATAATCAAATTTCAAATAATAAATGGGGTCCACAAACATGAAAAACATGTTTTAAATATTTTTAGTAACAAAATTACTCTTCCTCATTTATTTATATATCACAAATTCATTGTAAAAATATCACCATTATTATATTATTATAATATAATAATATATTAAATGTATTATTTTATCGAGAAAAAGATAAAATATTAATTTTCAACAATTGTCACATTAAAAATTTTCTTCATCTATATCCACATAAAATAAATATTTTCCTCATCATATAAATCAATAATTAATTATTCACAAATAATATTACGAGAATCACAACACATCGATACAACCAGTAGTTCCCAGGAAGAGGGGCTTTCAATAAGGATCTCTCCTTCTTGCGTAGCAATTAGGTGACCAAACCTCTCCAAAGATGAACTTTCTAGACATTGCCAATAATGTTATCTAATAATTTTATTCAGATAATATGAATTATTGCTCGATAATGGAAAATCTTTGTGTAGTGACAATTATTGAAACAACAAGATAATATAAAATATCAACGTAGCAATTATTGAATCAATAAAATAAAATATTGAGCAGTAATTATTGTAATAATTATTGAGTAGTGCCTTCTTCTTACGTAATAATCAATAATTGGTGCAATACTGGTAATACTCTTGTGTTTTAACCACCGGGTATTCCAACAAGATTATCTTGATAACAACTACGTAGTTATTTATAAACAACTTATACTTGTCATTTTCTTCATCCAATCGCTTTATTATGGGGTCCACACAAGGTTGCTTGTGGTAAATTCGAATATTCCCTAAAGTAAGAATATTCCACGACCAAACGAATATTCGCCGACAACAATGAATATTTTATAACCACTTGTTTATTTGAAATATTTGAGCATTTTACCCATAACTAACCACAATAATCAAATCAACCCTTACTATTTCAAAATAATAAATAGAGGAAATTCAATTTCATTTAATAATAAGTTGGGGTCTTACAGGCATTCTCATCCTTTTTGAGTGGAACTTTAGTTTGTTCAATTCCTTCTTCAAATCTGCTTCACTTCCACCTTCGTAGTCTCGCTGCCATTGAGACTTGTTCTGTTCAGCTCTGGTGGAACTCGTAGATTCAACAATATAGCATTCCAACAACTCAACGATTCTTCAACTCAGCAACTCTTGATTTTTGAAGCTCAAGATGATATATACTCTATGACGCCCCCAAAACAGGTTTACATCACCCATCTTGGGTCGCCAAATATATGATACAAAATTCTAATACAACTTAATTATACAACAGTCGTATAAAATACGACAAAACATAATCTAAGAGTTTTAATAAGAATATTGTCATCTAGACAATATCCACACTCAATGGAGTCCTCATTACATTTATTGTCACACTAGCTATTTAACAGAATAGTGAGGACTACTAATGCTATCATCTGGACCGTCACTTCGTTCCCCAACTAGTCCCTGCTATGTTCTCATTTCCTGAAGAGAACAATGAAAGCAAAAGGGTGAGCTCAACTAGACAGTAAGAAATATTATGACTAAGATAATGCAGAATAAATTATTGTTAGCCTACAACAGTGTTAAACTGATACAATATAACAAACATCAAGTTTAACTGCAGCGGAACAAGCAATCCATTAAAAGAGTCAAGTAGAGAATTAAATCTATTATCTTCTATGATTTAAAAGGTTTTTCATCACTTTTATCACTGAGACTCAGCTTAATAAATAATCCACATCATCGAATCACCCCTGCACTACGGCCAAGGATATTCTTTAGTATCACGACCACAAATTATCCATGCACTACGGGCCAAGGATATTTGTGTATTTATTAATGGTCATGATCATGCCAATAATTGTCCATCAATGCACTATGGGCCAATGAGGACTTTTACCACATCATTTATAATGTTACGGTCATGATTATACCGAATAATCTCTAGTCATAATCATACCAAGTCCATCTATACACTACAGGCCACAAATGACTTTTAATAGAATATAAACATGAGGATGATGACAATGATATAGGAATTCAATAAAAACAAGTTCAAGAATAAATTTTTAAAGATTTATAATCTAATTTATCCAGAAATCAATAATGTCCAAATTGTAAACATGATACTTCTTTGTAGAGTAAAATTCAAGAATGCTCAGAAGAATATTTCCATGAAAAGATACTGGATGAAGCGCAAATACCAAGGATATTCCACTAATTTCAAGGAGTATAGAAGCCAAAACTTTAACCAACTGAGTATAATAAAGAATGAAATAACAAAAGAATTCACCAGACATGCGATAGACTACACAGACAGGTTATTCCAACAAAATAATAAATAATGGAACCAGGTCATGCGTAATACGCACAGACATGATATTCCAACAGAATAATAAATAATGGAACCAAGTCATGCGTAAACGCATAGATAGGATATTCCAACAAAATAATAAAGAATGGAATAATAGAAGAATTTCACCATGTATGCGGTACTTTGCATAGACATGTTATTCCAACATAATAATAAAGAATGGAATAACAGAAGAATTTCACCATGTACAAGCAGATTGCCATAGATAGAGTTATTCCAACATAATAATAAAGAATGGAATAATGAAGCTCTCTTCATGAATACGAAAGAAATAATACCCCTTACCTCAAAAGAAGACTGGATACTGGAATAGTGAGGTAGCAAAATTTTCTTCTTCTTTCTCTCTATAATTTCTCTCTATAATAATTGCTCTACAGCTTTAGTGAAGAATTGGTGAGAAATAAAGAAAGAATGAGCTTCTATTTATAGGAAAATATAGTTTCGATAATTGCACTTTTTAGGGCTCGAGAATATTACAGTATAATACCTTCCTCTTTTCCTTCATTTTTAATTTAGTCCTGCAAGTATTATCAAACTTGCACCACCTCCCCTAATAGTAAATCATGTGAATCAATAGTAAATCATGTGAATCAATAGTTCTAGACATGTGAAAATATGAATTACAGTATAGTACCTCCATCTATACCTCCATTTTTAGCTTAGTCATGCAAGTATTATCAATCTTGCACCAACTCCCCTAATAGTAAATGAATGTGAATCAATAGTACACACATGTGAACAAATAGTTATAATCATGTGAATCAATAGCAATTAATTGCTCATTTATCTGGTTAATTACCCGATTAATCAATATAACCTCCAGACATCAATTATTATCGAAATAAATGTCAATTTTCACTAACACTAATAATTCTAACACAATAATTAAATCAATAATATGAGAGATATGATGCAGCAATTACTGTAGCAATAATTGAGTATAACTGAGTGACTTCTTACGTAAGCATCAATAATTAATACGCGTAATGCTACTATGCAACCCACGTATTCTCGTACTTTTACTAAAGTAGTTAGTTCAGGTTTTTAACGCTAACACTCTCGCCGTTATTTTTATAAAATGATAATTCTGTCATTTTTTAACTACGACAATACTTCCGTTATGGGTCCACCAATGATTGTGTCGTCGTACGAATATTCCCTGTTAAAACGAATATTACCCGACCAATCGAATATTATATAAAAACTTGCATACTTTGAAAAATTTATAAATACTATCCACAACTATAACACTATCTCAAATCCACACCATAATATTCAAAAAAATATTTCGAGAAAATTAAATCTTTATTCATAAAATTTGGGGTCTCACAATCTCCCCTCCTTATGAAATTTTACCCTCAAAATTTACGTACGTACCTAGTATGATGAGGATACCTTGACTTCATTTCAGATTCTAACTCTTGAGGTATAACCTTTAAGTGTTGAATACGATCCTTCTTAACCAAGATTTTAACACGTATCTCCTCATACGTTAAATCTTCTGCTATCTCGTCTAATTCTAATTCAATAATGTGGTTCAGGTTGTCCACATATTTACGTAACATCGATACGTGAAAAACGTTATGAACACGCGACATACTTGGCGGTAAAACGAGTTTATAGGCCACAATTCTTACTCGATCGAGGATTTCAAATGGGCCAATTAAATCGAGGGTCTCTCTTCGTCGATTCTTGCTTTCTAGAATAACGCCCTCTTGAACCTTCTTCTTCACATTCATCAGCTCCGGGTGTGTAGCTTGAGCAGTTTTAACTTTATCGATTAAAGTCAATTCTACTCGTATATTCGCTATCTTCCCGTGGGTCCCTAAAGTCTTTAAGTCTATCTTCATCATTTGTAAGTTATATAAAATGGGTTTTTATGTTAACAACATCGCACTCGTAAACGCATACGATCTTCTACTCAACATGTCAGCTACCACGTTCGCTTTTCCACGATGCTATTGAATGGTACGATTATAATCTTCAACAGCTAGAGCCAACGTCTTTGACGCGTGATACGTTCGTTTTAAGTAAAGAAATATTTGAGGGTTTTAGAAATGGGTTTTGTACTGGGGTCAATATAAAATTCGATTTCACGCTCTGGGTAGGCCAGGAAATTCTTCAAAAATGCGTCAGGAAATTTATTAACGATAGAAATATCATTTAAAAATTGTGACTCTCATCCAAGACTTGGATAGCACATGAAATGAAGGTTTCTCCTAACAGAGTTTCAACCGATAAGTCAAAGTCTAACTTCTCTAGAGTTAAATTTAAACGTTAATCGCAATCAAGAGAGATAAAAGAATGGGTAGAACCAATATCTAATAAGGTATAGACTTCGCAAAAATTTATAATTAACTAACCCGTGCTAACTTCGTTCGGGTTACTTGCTTTTTGAGAAGTCACAAAAAACGCTCTTCCTGAAACCACCGACTTTGTTTTGTCCGTATCCGCCTTTGGTGCCACCATCCCAGGTGGACTTGACTTTAGTGCATGATAAAATCGGGCTAGGTGACCTTCTTTTCCACAATTATAACATGCTTTGGACTGCATCACACAGTTTGGACTGATATGTCCCTCCCCTCCGCATTTGAAGCATACAATTGGTGGTCGTTCTCCTTCCTTAACAACAGGTGCTGGTGCTGGCGTCTTTCCATCATTGTTGAACCTTCTCTTCTTCAAATTTCCACTCCTATTATCTTGGCCATGATTACCACCGAAGTGTTTACCATTCTTGGCATGATAATTTCCCCGTGATGGTTATCATTGTTAGATGGCCGTTGCCTGCCGTGCTATTATTATTATCGTGTTGTTGGTCGTTGCCTTTTAGTTGTGCTTAACTCGTTATCGTGTTTCTAATAATCGAGCCCTATTCACAACATCTGAATATAAACAAAGTTTGTGAGAAATGAGGTATTGACGTATATCGGGTTTCAAACCTCTTAGAAACATTCGCGTCATTCGGTCCTCATTATCGACCAAATGGGATGCAAACCGGGATAACTCCGCAAATTTAGCCTCGTTTTGCGACACGGTCATATTGTTTTGCTCCAACTTGATAAATTCCACCTCTTTCATGTGACGAATACTTTCAGGAAAGTACTTGTCGTTGAACAACTCTTGGAACTTCTCCCAAGACATCTTGAGTGCGTTAGGCTGGGTATGTTTTACAGATTCCCACCAGTAATCTGCTTCTTCACGCATCATAAAGGTGGCAAAGGGAACCTTTTGCTCCTCGGAGCATCCCAAAAAATCAAATATCTTGGTGATCTGCTTTAACCATGTCTCCGCCTTAAGTGGTTCTGGCTTTCCCAAAAACTCCGGTGGTCCCAACTCCTTGAACTGCTTAGCGGTGACCGGCCGTGGGTTGCCATTATTTCCACCTATATTTTCAACAGGAGTCTCTCTTACCTGATGTTGCATGAATTGCATAAAGCCTCTTAACATCCCATCGTTCATCATTTGATCGGTGTTATTATTTACCTGAGGATTATTGTCTTCCTGTTGCACATTATCCTGGGTATTGATCGTTGGTGAGTCAATGGTCTCATGTGTTTCATTGCTGATCTCAACATATTTAGATGCCATTTTCAAACACTGTCACAAAACAAGGGTTAATTGACATATCACATATTATCCCTATACTCTGACCGACCAATTAAATACCAAATAAACTTAGGTAGGTCATACTAGCGAAGGAATTCCCCGTCTCTCCCCTCCTAGTTCTTGTCTCACATCTCAACCAGGGATCATATCCCTAAGCTTTGATACCAACTGTGACGCCCCCAAAACAGGTATACGTAACCCATCTTGGGTTGTCAGATACATGGTACAAAATTAAAATACAACTTAATTATACAACAATCGTGTAAAATACGACAAAACATAATCTAAGAGTTTTAATAAGAATATTATAATCTAGACAATATCCACACTCAATGGAGTCCTCATTACATTTATTGTCACACTATTTAACAGAATAGTGAGGACTACTAATCCTATCATCCGGACCGTCACTCCGTTCCCCGACTAGTCCCGGCTATGTTCTCATTTCCTAAAGAGAACAATGAAAGCAAAAGGGTGAGCTCAACGAGCCCATTAAGAAATATTATGACTAAGATAATGCATAATAAATTATCGTTAGCCTACAATAGTGTTAAACTGAAACAATATAACAAACATCAAGTTTAACTACAGCGGAACAAGCAATCCATTAGAAGAGTCAAGTAGAGAATAAAATCTACTATCTTCTATGATTTAAAAGGTTTTTCATCACTTTTATCATTTGAGACTCGACTTACTAAATAATCCACATCATCGAATCACCCCTGCACTACGGCCAAGGATATTCTTTAGTATCACGACCACAATTTATCCATGCACTATGTGTAAGACCCCGAATTTTATGAAATAAAAGTATTCAATTTTCTATTCAAGTAAATGGTTAAATTGATAAAAGTTAAAGTTAAGGGTGATATATGAAAAAAATTTCAAAATAAAGGGGGTATAAAGTATTCATTGTTGTGGGGAATATTCGTTTGGTCGTGGAATATTCTTTACGTCGGAGAATATTAAATCTGACCGCATGCTGATCATTTTTGTGGGCCCCATAATGAATAAGCGCCGGATGGAGAAAGCGACAAATTTGAGTTTTTATAAATAACAGGCGTAATCGTTCACAATTAACCTTTGTTGGAATACCCGATTGGTAAAGTAAAGTAATACGCGTTGTTGCATGCGTAGCTGCACGGTATTACATGATATTTTTTTTTTGAATTATTGATTCTTACGTAAGAAGGCACTACTCAATAATTATTACGATAATTCTTTGTTCAATATTTTATTTTATTGATTCAATAATTGATGCGTTGATATTTTATATTATTGTTGTTCAATAATTGTCACCGCACGATATCTCCATTATCGGATCAATAATTCATATTATTTGAATAATATTATTAGATAACATTATTGGCAATGTCTAGAAAGTTACATCGAGGAGAGGTTTGGTCACCTAATTGCTGGCCGAGAAGGAGAAATCCTTATCGGAAAGCCCCCCTCTTTCGAACTAGCGGCACGGTTGTCATAAATGTGATTACGTAATATTATTTGTGAATAATTAATTATTGATTCATATGATAAGAAAATATTTATTTGATGTGGATATAAATGATGGATTTATTTATGTGGTTATAAGTGAAGGAATTAATGATGAGGTGTTTTATCGGTATTTTGTCGAAATGGAGAACAAAATATGGGATTTTCGGAAAAATTAGTTTATTACTTGATTTTGTAAAATCCATAACTCTTGTGTATAATGAGTTAAGAGATGAGCCATATATCAAAAGAAAGCCCTAGAAGTAAACTAATCTGAGAAATTTGAATCACCTAAAAATTCTTTGTAGATATTTCAGTGGTGAAATTTTGAATGAAAGCTGGTCAGAAGGACTAATAGTCCGAAAAATCAAGTGTTCTTGACTATATTGCGTGAGTTATAAATTTTGATCCACCGTTGGATCGTTGTAATTTTTGGATATGTTATACATATATAAGTTGAGTATATGTCCACAAATTTTGAACCGTTAAAATGAACGTATGATTTGTTATGAATTTTAAGAGATGGCGATTCTTAAATTAGGTTTTGGTGGAAAATTCTAGAATTGAGTGGGCCCCACTCTTGGTTGTTGGGAAAGATGGCTGATTTTTGGTGGGTGGAATAGTAGCGAGTAAAGCCATCAGTTTTTGAGTTAAGTCTGCCTTTGCGTGCTAACATTTTCCTATAAATAGAGGGCTAAGTTAGAATTGAAAATCACACCGAAACAAGTTTCTCTCTTTCTCTCTATATTATCGAAGCGTATTCTTGTGAGTATTTTGAGTATACTTTGAGTATTGTTAGACGGTGCAAGTTCCCTTCAGCACTATATCCGGTGTTTCAACTAGAAGTACTGTCTTTCGAGGTAAGGGATAGTAAGGGATATTATTTTTTTTGTAATGATATTATTTCTTCAATATCATTATGCTGAAATGTTGATCTGAAGTTTTTATCAAATTTGGAACTTTTTCATGTCGGGGTTACTATTCATGAGTTACTATTCACGAGTTACTATTCATGAGTACTATTCATGAAGCGTGAAGATGTTTTTTGTGGAATTTCTATCTTTTGGTGTCGGAGTTACTATTCACGATATTACTTATTCACGTATCTACTCAAGACTATTCACGAATCTGAAGACTATTCAATAGAAAAATGAAAATTTTTCTTTTCGTCTAAAATATCTATTCTGGATACTAGCTTTGATTGTATCCATGTTTTGATCATTCTTGAATTTTACACCACTATGATTATTTTTGAGGTATTTTTGGGACGTGGATAAAATCAATGCAAAGATGAATGATTTAGAAGAATATCTTTGGCTTTTGTGGTGCAAAGATGAGCAAGTGTTTAAATGAACATGACCGGTGATGAATATCTTTAGCCGATGAGTGCAAAGATGAATTATTGATGAATATCTTTTGCTCGTAATGCAAAGATGACTGTTGTTGAATATCTTTAGCCCGATGGTGCAAAGATGAATTATTGATGAATATCTTTTGCTCGTAATGCAAAGATGACTGTTGTTGAATATCTTTAGTGAGAGTGCAAAGATGAATTATTGATGAATATCTTTTGCTCGTAATGCAAAGATGACTGTTGTTGAATATCTTTAATAGGTAGTGCAAAAGATGAATTATTGATGAATATCTTTTGCTCGAAATGCAAAGATGACTGTTGTTGAATATCTTTAGCTTTGTAGTGCAAAGATGAATTATTGATGAATATCTTTGGCTTGTAATGCAAAGATGACCTGGGTTGTTGAATATCTTTAGCATGTAGTGTAAAGATGGCTGTTGATGAATATCTTTGGCCCGTGGTGCAAAAGATGAATTTATTAGTATGATTATGAGCAGAGGCGTGATTTGGTATAACCATGATCTTTGATGTTTTGGTAAAGACAAGTGATGAAAATTATCTTTGTCTTGGATGAGGAAAGGAATTTAGAACTACAATTACGATTATGAGTTATACACGTGATTGTGGATGAGAATTGTTGATTGATGTTACTGGGGATAAAACATTGTTGGTGGATTTTTAACATGGAAGACAATAGACTTTATAGTCTATTTGACTCTTCTAATGGATTGCTCATTCACATTTAACTATGGTTGAAAAGTTTTATCATCTACCATATGTTCTAAATCTCGATTTATTCTTGATGAAGACTATTGATAATTTATTTATCTTTAGTCATAATATTCTTCTTGAGCTAGTTGTGCTCACCCTTTTGTTTCACAATTCCTTTCGTGTAATAAAAGTGTATTTGGGTCGAGCGGGGGATAGCGAGGAATAGAGTGGTGGTCTATAGATGTTGAGGGTGAGGTGAATTTAACTTGGAAGGGTGTTTTGTCACTATCATACAAGATGTCTAATGACATACAAACTTCGTGTTATCATAAGACATGGTTTGTGCTCATCCACTTCTTTGAGTATATTTACAAGCACTACCTATATAATCTTGGTGTTTGTTTGGAGTATAATACCCAATTAGAGAGCAGTGGAGATAATGATATGTCAAGAGAAGACTCACCATTGGGAAGAATACGATAGTAATCTTCTTGTTTTTCTTTAGGGTCTATTAGATCAACCGAGGATAATTACGTGGCCGTATGATATCTACCATAACCTAAAAGCATGGCCTCCCATGTACGAAGGTTTTCTTGAGCACTTCCCAAAGTTTCTAATTTCTAAAAGCAGGATTTTTGGCATTACCTTTATGTAAGGTGTCATGGTGACGTGTTATCCAAGTTGGTGTCCGGAGTTACATTTGGTATATATTGGTATCCAAACTCACAAACATATGTGTTGTTTTATTTTGCACGACAATTATTGTAATAAAGTTGTAGTTATTTCTGTACCATATATTTAACGACTCAGAATAGGTTGGATGGAATGGACCTATTTTGGGGTTGTTACACTATGGTCCATGGATATTTGTGTATTCATTAATGGTCATGATCATGCCAACAATTGTCCATCAATGCACTATGGGCCAATGAGGACTTTTACCACAACATTTGTAACGTTACAGTCATGATTATACCGAATAATCCCTAATCATAATCATACCAAGTCCATCTATGCACTACAGGCCACAGATGACTTTCAACAGAATATAAACACGAGGATGATGACAATGATATAAGAATTCAATAAAAACAAGTTCAAGAATAAATTTTTAAAGATTTATAATCTAATTTATCCAGAAATCAATAATGTCCAAATTGTCAACATAATACTTCTTTGTAGAGTAAAATTCAAGAATGCTCAGAAGAATATTTCCATGAAAAGATCTTTGGATGAAGCCTTAAATATCAAGGATATTCCATTAATTTTATGGAGTATAGAAGCCAAAACTTTAACCAACCGAGTATAATAAAGAATGGAATAACAAAAGAATTCACCAAGTATCGCGATAGACCGCATTGACGGAGTTATTCCAACAGAATAATAAATAATGGAACGAGTCACGCGTAATACGCACGTGACGAGTGATATTCAACGTAATAATAAATAATGGAACCAGTCATGCGAAAGCATGTATATGATATTTTATGTAATAATAAATAATGAAACCGGTCGTCCAGAACGCATTGTAGAGGATATTCAATAGAATAATAAAGAATGAAATAATAGAAGAATTTCACCATGTATGCGGTAGATTGCAGATAGGCAAAGTTATTCCAACATAATAATAATGAATGGAATAATGTAAGAATTTCACCATGTATGCAGACTTTGACAGTACAAAGTTATTCCAACATAATAATAAAGAATGGAATAACTGAAGCTCTCTTCATGAATACGAAAGAAATAATACCCCTTACCTCAAAAGAAGATTGGATACTGGAATAGTGAGGTAGTAGACTTCTCTTCTTCTTTCTCTCTATAATTTCTCTCTATAATAATTGCTCTATAGCTTAAGTGAATTGGTGAGAAATGAAGGAAGAATGAGCTTCTATTTATAGAAAAATATAGTTTCGATAATTGCACATTTTGGGGCTCAGAATATTACAGTATAATACCTTCCTCTTTTCCTTCATTTTTAATTTAGTCCTGCAAGTATTATCAAACTTGGACCACCTCCCCTAATAGTAAATCATATGAGTCAATAGTAAATCATGTGAATCAATAGTTCTAGATATGTGAAAATACGAATTACAGTATAGTACCTCCACCTATACCTCTATTTTTAACTTAGTCATGCAAGTATTATCAATCTTGCACTAACTCCCCTAATAGTAAATGAATGTGAATCAATAGTACACACATGTGAACAAATAGTTATAATCATGTGAATTAATAGCAATTAATTGCTTATTTATCCGGTTAATTACCCAATTGACCAATATAACCTCCAGACATCAATTATTATCGAAATAAATATTGATTTTCACTAACACGAATAATTCAAACACAATGGAACTATCAAATTCATCTTTAATCAACACGAACTTATTCATCATTAATATTATAATTCAAAATATTTAACAACCAGGTCGTTCCCATGAAAGAGGGGGCTTTCCGATAAGGATTTCTCCTTATTGGCGCGAAATTAGGTGATCAAACCTCTCCTTGACGGAACTTCTAGACATTGCCAATATTGAAAATAATAATATGAATAACTTTGTCATCTCAATTATTGATTAAACAATATAATATATTATGCAGATAATACTGTAACAATAATTGAATCAATAATATGAGAGATATGATGCAAAGAATTATTGTAGTAGCAATAATTGAGTATAACCGGTGACTTCTTACGTAAGCATCAATAATCAATACCGCGTTGCTACTTCTTATGCAACCACGCCAGACATCGTATTTTTTACTACCGAGTAGTTCAACAGTTTTAACGGTAACACTCTCGTCGTTATTTTTATAAAATGATAATTCTGTCGTTTTTTAACTACGATAATAGTTATGTTGTGGGGTCCACTAATGATTATGCCATCGTACGAATATTTTCTGTTAAAACGAATATTCCGTGACCAATTGAATATTATATAACAACTTGCATACTTTGCAAAATTTATAAATACTACCCACAACTATTACACTATCTCAAATCCACACCATAATATTCAAAATAATATTTTGAGAAAATTAAATCTTTATTCATAAAATTTGGGGTCTCACATACTCCTTCACAATCTTCCCATTGAAATATAGCCGTTGCGAGCTATTTGAATTGCTTCATAGATCTCGAGTTATTTGTTGCGGACTGCTTGATGTGATGTGACAGCTCCTTTATGACTTTACTGACACAGTAGTCTTCTACCTTACCGACCGCCTCAGAGATGTCACATTTCCGTGTTAGGATGGTAGTCACCTTTATATCTTCTTTCTGACTTCTCGATCAGAACATCAGAAATTGTCCTTCTGCATCGATGCTCTCAATTAGAAACGTTCGAATATCAGTATTCAGATTAAACCATTTCCAATGCTTCAATCTTCAAATGACCGAACACTACGATTCTGATGCAGATGTTCTTAGAACTTTTCGTAGTGTGTCTTGTTGAATGTTGCTCATTGACTGGTTGAAATAACACTACGATACTGAAGAATGTTCATTGGATCTTCAATGTAGAACACCTCTTGCTTCACTTGTGCAATGCTTTCTATACTTCTGTTTGCCTCGACTGATCTCAGGAACTAATAGCTTGACTTCTTGTTCTGGCCTCTTCTGAATAGCAAGACACATCAGATTTATGACATGCCCAGCTCTCTTTCTTCTTGTGATCTCCCGTTCACTTATCATCAATGGTCTGACCCATGCTCAATCACTTTTGCCTTGTTCTTCATAAGCTGGCCAGTATCTCTGTGTAAACTGCATCAGTTCCTGCTTTATTTGGCAAACACTACGATCCTGGTTAATCCCAAGATCCTTGTCTTCTATTCTCTTGACAGTTACTGCACTTGTTGACATTCTTTAGTCAGTCACTTTTACTGAAGTCTTCTTCCGATAAACTTGTGGAAGACTTCATCTTGAATGGCTTCATAACTCAATCAAGATGTTGATTGCGTTGGTGCTTAGTTCTTCTGTTAGCTTGTATGTCATTCGTTGAATGTTCTCTGGTTTCCTTCAGGTGGAATGTATCTTTGCAACATAAACCAGAGGCTTCAAACTTTGGATATTCTGGGAGTGCTCATTTGTTGAGAATCGTATTGACTCTACGATTCTTCCTTGGCTTTGTGAGCACCTTTGTTGAAGCCTTAGTTCTGCAGACTGAAATTTAGCTTTGGTTTTGCAGAAACTACGACTCCAAGATCAGATCTTGTCAGACTACGATTTCTGTCTTTATGCTTGTTGTCCTCGTCTGATCTGGCTCGACTACGATCTTTTACCACATCATTTGTAATATTACGGTCATGATTATATCGAATAATCTCTGGTCATAATCATACCAATCAACAGTCCATCTATGCACGTAAGTCATAGATGACTTTCATCACAATAAAAGTTTGAGGATGATGACAATGATATAAGAATTCAATTAAAAGAAAGCAAAGGATAAATTTTTAAAGATTTATAATTTAATTTCTCCAGAATTCAATAATGTCCAAATTGTCAACATGATACTGCTTTGTGGAGTAAAATTCAAGAATAATATTGTATCAAAAATGACTTAGACAGAAAAGAAATCAATTCTTATCATGAATAGTACCTCAATGGAATAGTACCTGAGTGAATAGTACCCCGTAAATAGTACTTCGAGAATAGTATCCTGTGAATAGTACTCCACTATGAAAAAGTTAAAACTTATCAAGAATGCTCATAATAATATTTCAATGAAAAGATACTGGATGAAGTGCAAATATCAAGGATATTCTACTAATTTCATGGAATATAGAAGCCAAAACTTAACAAAATGAGTATAGAATTCAGAATCTAAAATGAAATAATATTACTCACATACTACATAATATGGGAGAAAATATTATTTCTTACGAGTATTTAACAAAAATAATATACCTTATGTAAGACCCCAACTTATTATAAATAAAATTGAATTTTCTCTATTTATTGAAATAAAATGATAATTTGATATAATACTTTGGTTTTGGGTGAAATGTGCAAATTTTGTAAAATAAGCAAATGGTTATAAAATATTCATTGGTGTCGGGGAATATTCGTTTGGTCGTGGAATATTCTTGTTGTTTTGAATATCGCATTTACCGACATGCAACCATTTATGGGCCCCATAACTGAATAACTGTCGGATGAAGAAAACAACAAGTTTGAGCTTTTATAAGTAATAGCGTCATTGTTACCAAGTAACTTTTTGTTGGATTATCCGGTGGTTAAAATACGATGAATGGCGTGGTTCGCACAAGAGCACACGGTATTGCATAAGATTTTTAAATTATTGATTCTTACATATGAAGGCACTACTCAATAATTGTTACAGTAATTACTGTTCAATATTTTATTTTATTGATTCAATAATTCTTTGCGTTGATATTTTATATTATTGTTGTTTCAATAATTGTCACTACACAAGATTTCCCATTATCGATCAATAATTCATATTATTTGAATAATATTATTAGATAGCATTATTGACAATGTCTAGAAAGTTCTCATTAAGGAGAGGTTTGGTCACCTAATTAATTACGCGCAAGAAGGAGAAATCCTTATCTAAAGCCCCTCTTTCCTAGGAACGATTCTGGGTTGTCATTATTGTGATTACGTAATATTATTTGTGAATAATTATTTATTAATTTATATGATAAGGAAATATTTATTTTTATGTTGATATAATTGAAGGAATTAATGTTGAGGTGTTTTATCAGTATTTTTATCGGAATGGAGGTATTAAAAATCAAATCAGTGTTCTTAAAGCTCTATTGCGTGAGTTATAATTTTAATCCGACCGTTGGATCGTTGTGATTTTTGGATATGTTATACATATATAAGTTGAGTATATGTCTACAAATTTTGAACCGTTAAAAATTAACGTATGATTTTTTATGAATTTTATGAGGTATTGAAAATCGTCCATTTGTGGATTTCGAATATTTTCTATTTGGAATTTGAAAAAACTTAAAGCTACAAAGTTGTAGAGAATTCGATTTCATATGGAATGGAAATAAAATTCGTATTTTTCTGATAAAAGGGCTATTTATTATGAATTATTGAAGTTTCGGAAAATAAATGTTTTTATTAATTAAGGGTGGGACCCACTTTTGTTTTTTGTGAAAACATGTGCTAATTTTGGGTGGGCCCCACTGTGGTGGATGAAGTTTTTTCAAAAGTGGCATGCGTAGAAGATTGAAAAAATAATAATAATATTTTATTATTTAGTCTCCTATGACGTTCTAGCATTTTCCTATAAATAGGCGCTTAGGTTAGAATTAAAAATTACACCAGAAACAAGTTTTCTTTCTCTCTATATTATCGAGCGTATTTTTGTGAGTATTTAGATAATTTAAGAGTTTCTATTCAGTGCAAGTTTCCTTCGGATTTACATCCGATATTCCGATCAAAAATACTGTTATTTTGAGATAAGGGGTGTCATTTTCTTCGTAAATGATATTATTTTCTTTAATATCATTATGCCGAAATATTAATATGAATTTTATTGTGGAATTTCTACCTTTTTGTGTCGGGGTTACTATTCACATATACGGCACTATTCACGTATACGACAATATTCACGAATACGACACTATTCATCGAAAAAAAAAATTTTTCTTTTTCGTCCCAGATGTCTATTATGGTTACTATCTTTGATTGTATCCATGTTTTAATCTTCATTCTTGAATTTTACTCCATTATTGTTTATTATGGAATATTTTTGAACTTGGATAATCTAAAGTACGAATCCTTAATCTTTGTTCTTTTATATCATTGGATTCATTCTCTAAAATGGTTTTCATCATCCTCGGTCTTTAATAGTGATACTTGATGAATATCTTTGGCCTGTAGTGCAAAGATGTATGATTACCTGATGAATATCTTTGGCTCGTAGTGCAAAGATGAATATTTGATTCAAGATATATATTGATTGATGTTACAGGGATAAAATATTGATGATGGACTTTTAAATTCATAGATGATAGTAGATTTCATTCTCTACTTAACTCTTATAATGAATTGTTATTTCCTCTGCAGTTGTTGATCTAAAACTTGTTGTCTATTATATTCTATCAGATTTTTCCCTGTTGAAGACTAAGGATAATTTGTTGTATATTATCTTAGTCATAATATTCTTTACTGGGCTAGTTGAGCTCACCCTTTTCCTTTTTGTTCCATTTTTCTTCTTAGGAAGTGAGAACATAACAGGAACCAGTCGGGGTATAGAGTGATGGTCCTAGACAGTTGTTTTAGCAGTCCTCACTATTTTTATATAATAGTGCATCAATAATTGTAATGAGGACTTTATTTGAGTGTGGATATTGTCTAGAAGAAATATTTGTATTTAAATTCACATTATGAGTTGTCATATTTTGTACGACAATTATAATAATAAAGTTGTAGTTATTTTCTGTACCATGTATTTGGCGACTCAGAATGGGTGATGTATACCTATTTTGGGGGCGTCACACGTTACAACTGTTGAACGGAAATAATATTCCTTACGAATATTGAACGGAAATAATATTTCTTGCGAATATTGAACGAAATAAAATTTCTTACGAATACAAAAAATAATATCGTAATCAAATATGAAATAAATAATACCCCTTATCTTAAAAAGAGAGCAATTCCGACTGGTATAGCGAATATATTCTTGAAGAAAACTTTTACTATTTTCTACACTCAAAACTTTCTTAAACTCAAAAGAAATACGCTCAATATTATAGAAGAAGAATTATCTGATTCTGGTGTAATTTTCATTTCTAAACTGAGCATCCTATTTATAGGAGAATGGAAGGATACTATTTGAAAATTAAAATCACAGGACGCACATGGAATTCAAACGAATTTTTCACAGACGAAGAATTTTTTTTCTGATTTTACTATCCAGTCACTATGCAAACACTATGCATAATAAAATATAATATATTCTATTTTTCATAAAAAAAACAAAACTTATTATAATATATATTATAATAATTAAACTCCCTCCCTGACCAAAATCATTCCACCCGTGACTTACCAAAAATTCTCCCCCCATTTCATTTTTCAACACGTGGGCTCCACCTGTGGCCCCCACCTTTATTATTATATATATTTATATACTGAATAACTTTCTACCGATTATTTTGAAAAGTGGGTAAGTTGGGGTCCATATAATAAGCAAAATTTACAAAAAAAAATACTTCATAAAAATCCCCTCAATATTTTTAACAACTTTTATTCATCATTATTATAACTCACAATATTAACAACCAGATTGTTCTTAGGAAAGAGGGGGCTTTCCAATAAGAATTTCTCCCTACTGGCGTGTAATTAGGTGACCAAACCCCTTTCATCGACAGAACTTTTTAGACATTGTTAATTATGCAAATAATAATATGAATAACTTATCATCTCAATTATTGATTTAATAATATAAACTATTATGACAATAATTGAATCAAATAATGTGAGATACTATGCAGCAATTATTATGACAATAATTAAAATAAACTGAGTGACTTCTCACGTAAGCATCAATAATCAATACTGTGTGCTACTATGCAACCACGCGTATTACTGTACCTTTATCACCGGGTATTTCAACAGTTAACGATAAACTTTCGTCGTTATTTTCATAAAAAGATAATTCAGTCGTTTTTTAACTTCGACAGTAATTCCGTTGTGGGGTCCACTAATGATTGTGTCGTCGTACGAATATTCCCTGATAAAACGAATATTCCCCGACCAATCGAATATTTTATAACAACTTCCATACTTTGCAAAATTTGTAAATATTACTCACAACTATAACATTAATTATATCAAATCCACACCATAATATTCAAAAAAATATTTTGAGAAAATTAAATCTTTATTCATAAAAGTTGGGGTCTTACAATATCCACTTAGGTGATTATACCACATACGTCCGGATTACTTTAACCCATATAGGGATCTTTGTAGCTTGATAGAATACATACTTCGAAATTTATAATTATATGCTTCAAATATTTTATATCCTTTAGGGATTTTCAAGTATATATCATTATCTAATGATCCATACAGATATGTTGTAAAAATATCCATTAATCGCATATCCAAATCTTCCCTTGCTACCAAGGTAATTAAAAATCTGAATATAATTGCGTCCATTACAGGACCATAAGTTTTTTTTCATAATCAATACCAGATCTCTTCGAGAAACCTTATACTACAAGTTGCGCTTTGTACCTTATAATTTCATTTTTCTCATTTCATTTACATACAAATACCCATTTGTATCTAACAGGCATTACACTTTTAGGTGTTCAGACTACACATCCAAAAACTTCTTTACATTTATTTAGTGAATTTAATTATGCTTGAATCACCTCTTTCCACATTGCCCAATCATTTCTACATTGAAAATTCATCAACGGTTTGTGGTTTATATTCATAATCAGTACTTCTGGTAATATAAAAATCAACTTTATATGAAAATATGTTGTCGACGAAAATTTTATTTCTATCTAATTACTTCTCTTGTATGTACATATTATATCGAGATCTTGTTATTTTCAAGTACCTAATCCTCTTCAGGGGATAACTCTTCAAAAGTTTTATTTTCAAGAGATTTTTGTTCATAAGTTTTGGATAGATCAATTATTTCTATAGTCTGTTTCATGGGTATAACCTCTTTATAGGCTGCAACTTGTTTTTCTTGTACTTTTATCTTTTAGAAAATTTTATCTTTAATACCTATCCATCTTCCACGCTTCAGGTCTAGCTTTGATTCATTTGCTGCTGTATTAATTAGTTGATTGTCCTATAAGGACTTCAATCACTGCTTGAGTATTAGTAGTTGGAATGTGAGATTTAACTATTTTCTTATTATCGGTGAATACTTCTGGCAATTGATTTGCAATATTCCTTGCTATAGAATAATCCTTTGAACTTCTAATTCATGTTTATTTGTACTAGAATCAAGATGAGATTATGTCGAAACATTCCAAGTAATCTCCCTCATCGCGCTTCAGGAAACGAACTCACGTCGTTCTTCAGGCAACAACTTTTCTCCCCCTAATTGTGGGAAGACTGTTTAATTAAAATGACATGCCTTAAAAATATCACTTGTTAAGGTTATGATGCAGCATGTAAAATAGCATGACCCCAAATATAAACTGGTAATTTTGATTTCATAAACAAAGGTTGAGTAATAATTTGAAGTCTCTTGATAATTGATTCAACTAAACCATTTTGAGTATATGTATATGCAACAAGATGTTTAACATCAATTCCAATTAAAATGCAATATTCATCAAAAGTCTGAGATGTGAATTTTACTAGCATTATCTAAATAAATTTTCCTAGTTAGATAATCAGGAAATTGTACTCGCAACCTAATTATTTGAGTAATAAACCTAGCAAATATAACATTTCTAGTAGAAAATAAACATATATGTGACCATCTGGTTAATGCATCAAGTAAAGTCATAAAATACTTGAATAGAACATAATGTGGGTGTATTGGTCTATATATATAACCCTGAATTCTTTCTTAGAAAGATGAGCACTCAATAAAAATCATTAAATGTGATGGTTTCGTAATTAATTTACTTTGATAACGTGCTTTACATGGATAATCAGTAGGTAAAGGAATCTTCTGGTTCTTAAAGGGATGTCTGTGGGAGTTTTCAATAATTCGACGTATCAATATTGATCCTAGATGACCAAGATGATCAGTATTGCAACATTTGTTTCAATTGTTCTCATTGAAGTATAATATAACCCAGAAGAGAAAATAGACAATTTTTTCTAATATGCCTGATACTTTTGAAGTAATATAAAAAAAATTATTCACTGCCTTCGTTATTGGTTTCAATATGATAATCATTATAACGTATATCGCTAAAGCTGAGCAAATTTCTGCTTTTCTCAAAAGAATACAAAGCATCATCAATACAACGTTTTGTGCCCTTTAAAAATATTATAATCTCTCTTCTAGAGACATCAATTAAGTTCGATGAATAATCGCACTTCCAGAGTTTTCAATTAAGTTTGATGAATAAGCACTCTTCCAGAGCCTTTAACTAAGTTTGATGAATAATCGCCGTGACACCCCCAAATCCGGGTACTTCATTTCCACAGGATTTGGTGCTCACTATCCAAAATAACTACTTGTAACTACCCATAATCAAAGATAACTTTTTAAATTAAACAGCTTAAATAATAATCCATCTCTTTATAGGGTTACATCAACGTAAATCAAATCCCAGGTAATCTAACCCTAAACTATTACATAAATCTGTGGAATACATCACAAAATAAATTAAGTCTCATAAAATAAGTTCAGTAATTAAAATTAAACAGGTCTTCATCATTTGGACATCTTGCTCTTGCCTTTGCTAGAAGACGACTCATAAATTTTCTCAACTTTAGCTGCAGTGTTAAATGCAAGAGTGAGCAAACAATTTCTCACTAATATAATGATGACAAAAGTAATAACATAGGAGTAAGCAATGAATACTGAATAATTAAGAACTTGTTCTTTGAGTCAAGATTAGTAAACAAGTTCAAGGTTTATAACTGAGGATCTTTAAGACCATGAACTATGTCCCGAGGTTATTAAGTATTTTTACTTCAACCTTTAACAGTTATTAGATTATACAGACCTTAATCTTCGTACTTAGGGGGATCAACCCTTCGTACCATGTATTGTGCACAAACATCTAAACGCTAACGTGTGACACCCCCAAAACAGGTATACATCACCCATCTTGGGTAGCCAAATACATGGTACATAAATCCAAATACAACTTAATTATACAACAGTCGTGTAAAATACGAAAAAACATAATCTAAGAGTTTTAATACGAATATTGTCATCTAGACAGTATACAAACTCAATGAAGTCCTCATTACATTTATTATCACACTATTTTATAGAATAATGAGGACTACTAAAACAACCATTTGGACCGTCAATCCGTTCCTCGACCAGTCCCAACTATATTCTCATTTCCTGAAGAGAACAGTGAAAAAAAGGGTGAGCTCAACTAGCTCAGTAAGAAATATTATGACTAAGATAATGCAAAATAAATTATCCTTAGCCTTCAATAGTATAACACCTGATAGAATACAATAGACAACAAGTTTTAGATCAACAACTGCAGCGGAATAAGCAATCCATTAGAAGAGTCAAGTAGAGCATAAAATCTACTATCTTCTATGATTTAAAAAGTTTTTCAACAATTTTATCGATGAGACTCAGCTTAATAAATAAAATCGAATCATCCCTGCACCACGGTCAAGGATATTCATGTAATCATCAATGGTCATGATTATACCGAATAATCCCTGATCATAATCATACCAACAACTATCCATCAATGAACTACAGGCCAATGAGGACTTTTACCACATCATTCGTTATATTACTACCATGGTTATATACCGAATAATCCTCGGTCATAATCATACCAAGTCCATCTATGCACGTAAGCCAAAGATGACTTTCATCACAATATAAGCATGAGGATGATGACAATGACATAATAATTCAATAAAACAAGTTCAAGAATAAATTTTAAGGATTTATAATTTAATTTATCCAGAAATCAATAACGTCCAAATTGTCAACATGATACTGCTTTGTGGAGTAAAATTCAAGAATACTCAAAAGAATATTTCCATGAAAAGATACTGGATGAAGTGTAAATATCAAGGATATTCCACTAATTTCATGGAGTATAGAAGCCAAAACTTTAACCAACTGAGTATAATAGAATATATGAAACTGCAAATGGATTTTTGCCCGCCATGTGGTAATCCACGTAGACAGATCGTTTCCACAATTTAATAAGGAATGAATACGAAGGATCATTCACCATGCATGTGGCACTCTACACAGACAGGTTATTCCAACAGAATAATAAAGAATGGAATAACAAAAGAATTCACCAGGCATGCGATACTCCGCGTAGACAAGTTATTCCAACAGAATAATAAAGAATGGAATAACAACCCTTACGAGTATTGAAAGAAATAACTCTCTTCATGAATACGAAAGAAATAATACCCCTTACCTCAAAAGAAGACTGGATACTGGAGTAGTGAAGTAGCAGACTACTCTTCTTTTATCTCTCTATAGCTTCTCTCTATATAGCTTCTCTCTCTTTAATTGCTCTTATGAGTCTTAGTGAATTGGTGAGAATGAAGGAAGAATGAGCTTCTATTTATAGGAAAATATATTTTCGATAATTACAAGTTTTGGGGCTCGAAATATTACAGTATAGCCTTCATCTTTTCCTTCATTTTTAATTTAGTCATGCAAGTATTATCAAACTTGCACCACCTCCCCTAATAGTACATCATGTGAATCAATAGTACAATCATGTAACTCAATAGTTCTATACATGTGAAAAAATAATTTCAGTATAGTACCTTCATCTATACCTCCATTTTTAATTTAGTCATGAAGGTATTATCAATCTTGCCCCACCTCCCCTAATAGTACATATATGTGAATCAATAGTACACACATGTGAACAAATAGTTATAAGCATGTGAATTAATAGCAATTAATTGCTCATTTATCCGATTAATTACCCGATTGGTCAATATAATCTCCAGAAATCAATTATTATCGAAATAAATGTCGATTTCCACTAACACTAATAATCCCAACACAATGAAACTATCAATTTCATCTTTAATCATCACGAACTTATTCATCATTAATATTATAACTCAAAATATTTAACAATCAGGTCGTTCCCTGGAAAGAGGGGGCTTTCCGATAAGGATTTCTCCCTATTGGCGCGCAATTAGATGACCTAACCTCTCCTTGACAGAACTTCTAGACATTGTCAATATTGCAAATAATAATATGAATAACTTTGTCGTCTCAATTATTGATTTAATAATATAACATATTATGCAGATGATACTGTGACAATAATTGAATCAATAATATGAGAGATATGCAGCAATTACTATAACAATAATTGAGTATAACTGAGTGACTTCTCACGTAAGCATCAATAATCAATACCGTGTGCTACTATGCAACCACGCGTATTACTATAATTTTACCACCGATTATTTTATGACAACTTACTTACTTTGAAATTTTTTTAAATATCACCCTTAACTTTAACCTTTTATCAATTTAATCATTTACTAAATAGAATAATAACTATAAAAATTGAATACTTTCATTTCGTAAATTTTGAGGTCTTACCACTACAAAAAAATGGGCATTAAGTCGTTGCTAAAAGTATATGTTTAGCAACAAAATTTGTCCTTCGTTGTAGATTGTCAAACTTTCACTTTTTGCAACGAAATTCATAAATCGTTGCAAAAATTTGTTGCTAATTCATTGGCGGGAAAAAATTTCGTTAGAAATTCGTTGCAAAATTTTCGGCCACTTGATTTCCCGTCATCGTGAGCAACGAAAGTTTTTTTGTTACTAAAAATGGGGCTTTAAGCAACGATTTTTCAAGCAACAGCTTTATAAATCGTTGCTAAAAGTGTATGTTTAGCAACGAAACTTGTCATTCGTTGAGATGTATTGATCGACTTTCACTTTTTGCAACGAAATTCATAAGTCGTTGCAAAATTTGGAAATAAAATTCGTTAGAAATTCATTGCAAAATTTCTAACCACTTGATCGTGGGCAACAAAAGTTTTTTTGTTGCTATATTTCGTTGCGTAATATGGACCACATTCATTGGCAACAATTTTTATTTTCGTTGCATATCTTATACAACTTTTTGCAACGACTATTAAAATGTTGCCTTAAATTAAGATAATCCCAATAAGCATGTTTTTGAAAAACTATATTCGGTATTCGGAGAATTGTCAAAAAATATTCGTATTTAGTATTTAAAAACTATGTCCAAATGCGAAACATATTCGAACATGTGACCTATTATTTGGAACTTTGGTCATTTGACCGTTGGAGCAACACAAGTTATCTATTAATATCTTGCAAGGATTAATATTTATATCAAAACATGAGATTTCCCCCATATATTCTTTTATTCTCCTTCACTACATACCATTAATATAATCTCAATAAGTTACATACTACAATAATAATAATAATAATAATAATAATAACAATAATAATAATAATAACAACAACAACAACAACAACAACAACAACAACAATAATAATAATAATAATAATAATAATAATAATAATAATAATAATAATAATAATAATAATAATAATAATAATAAATAATAATAATAATAATAATAATAATAATAATAATAATAATAATAATAATAATAATAACAATAACAATAAAGTTGCACCAATAGTGTGTAAGTTTTTTTTTAACTCCCATTTTTCAATTCTCCTTTTTCTTGACTTGTAATTTTTTTTTTATAATCAAATATTAATTTCTCTTTATATCTTGAATTAGAGGGTGTTTGGCATTGACTTATAAGTTGGTTAAACTAAGTTATAAGTCATTTGTTATTATTTAGTGTTTGACAATAACCTAAATTTTAACTTTTTTTTACTTATAAGTCATTATTAAAAAAAAATTCATGCTTCGTGTGCTATATTTTTTTATTACTATTACTATTATTATAATTATTATTATATTTACTATTATTATTATTACTATTACTATTACTATTATTATTAATTTTTATTATTATTATTAGAATAATTATTACTAATCTTATAATTATTATTTTATTATTATAATAATTATAATTATAATAATTATTATTATTATAATTGTTATTATTAATTATAATAATTATTACTATTACTATTACTATTACTATTATTATAACTACTATTATTATTATTGTTATTATTAATCATTATTATAATTACTATTATTATTCCTATTACTATTATTATTATTATTAATATTATTATTATTATAATTATAATAATAATTATTATAATAATTATAATAGTCTTAAAATAAAAAGGTTCAATGCTAGTTTTACTTTTAAAACCGAACTTTTTAAAAATAAAATAAAATAATGCTCTCCTCGAGAATCAATTCTAGACCTCCACTCTCCTTAAACAAATGCTTAAACCAACTAAGTTTATAAGGAATTTTATATTATAAAATCGGTTTTACTAAAATACTAAAAATACTAATTACATATTTACATCAAATACTAAAAATACTAAAATACTAAAAAATTAAATTAAAAATACTAAAATTCAATAAAATACTAAAATTTAAATTATTTTGTTAATTAATCGAAAAGAACAAAAATTCAAATTACATTATTAAAATACTAAAATCATAACATATTTACATCATTTATATTATAACATAACATATTATCATTTATTTACATATTTACATCATATTTACATCATAACATATTTACATCATTTAATCAAAATACTAAAATTCAAATATTAAAGCACTAAAATTTTACTCAAATACTAAAATTTTACCATAGTTATATAACATATCAAAATACTAAAAGTCACTTATCCGACATTAAAATACTAATTACATATTTACATCAAATACTAAAAATACTAATTAAAAAATACTAAAAAAATCAAATTAAAAATACTAAAATTCAAATTATTTTGTTAATTAGTCAAAACAACAAAAATTCAAATTACATCATTAAAATACTAAAATTATAACATATTTACATCATAACATAACATATTATCATATTTACATATTTACATCATATTTACATCATTTAATCAAAATACTAATATTCATCATCTCCATCGTTTTCCATCATTGATCAATATAATTAATGGTGAAATTGAAAAAAATAAAAGTCTTACCGCTAATATATAAAAGACTTTTATTTTTTTCAAATTCAGTCATTAATTATATTGATCAATGATAGAAAACGATGGAGATGATGGTAAATCGGTAGGAGTGTTCAAAAAATTCGATTTTTCGGTTTTTTTACTGAATCGGTTGAACCTAAGATGCAAATTAGTCTTGGTTTTTTTTGATATCGATTTTTTCGATACCGATTTTTCGATTTTTTATATTTTTTGATGCAGAATGCTAGTAATGAAAATTTTGAATTCGGTAAATACCAAAAAACCGAAAAAATCAAAAATTAGAAAAGTTAAAAAGTTCATTTCTATTTTCATTATTTCACATTTCCTGTTTCTTCTTATTTTGGATACAACATTTGATTTGGTTCCAAAAAATTGCTATTTTTATATTACTACCGAATAAAATGAAAGAGTAAAATTTTATAATTTTACTTTAACCTTATTAATTAAAAAATTAACTAAAAAATAAACTCTCATGATTTTGTTCCGGTTATAATACGTTATCGCCAATACTCCAATGTGATTTTAAATAATTTAAAAAATACATTTCTTTGTAGTTAATAAAGATGTTATTTTCACAAAATAAATGTTCTAAATTTACTAGGTTCCACTCACAGTATGGGAGCACAATTACCATTTATGTGATGAAAATTAAAAAAATAATAATTTAATTATCTTGACTGAAAATTGAAATCTTAAGACTATTTTCATCTTAATCTCCATGAATTTAACTTTTTCTTTAAAGAAGTTGAAATAATAATAAAAAATAAACAACGAAATTGAAATCGAGGACAAAGAAGGTAAAAAAAAAATTAATAGAAAACTAAGTACTAGCTCAAACAATGAATTGAACACAGTAAAAAATTCATTATTTCTATTTTCTTAATGATCATTCATTCTAATAAGAGAAAATTCCTGGATGAATCATATTTGTTACTAGTTATAGTCGGATGTATTTAACACTAACATCTAAACACTCATTTGGGACGTGCTGAGTTGTTTGGTCAAGTAATGAACTCAGACTTTCACTCTTATTTCTCACCCCCACAACTTTTCAAACTACAATTACTATTTATTACAACTAACAATTATAATTAGTATTTGTAAGAATGTAATTTACTAGTCTCATTTTTTAGTTTTAAAAATTTTGTTAATATAAAAAAAGTTATTTAATTATTGCGGTATAACCGAAAATCGAACCGAAAAAATTCCAGATCGAGCTTTGTCTTAGAACAAAGATCAAACTTAGGTTATTATTCAAAGATTCTGGGTTCTTGATTTTCCGGATTTTTCGATTCAGTACCGGTTCGGCTTTTTACCGATGAGCACCCCTAGTAATCGGTTGTCATGGATTGAAACCAATATATATTCAACTTCTTTAAAGAAAAAGTTAAATTCACATATATATAAATTATATATATATATATATATATATAGGTATTAGCTTGTTACAAATGTTTTACTTTTCAAAATTTACTTGCGATAATATGAGGCAAAAACAATGGACAATATAATTTTATTATTAAAATGTGACGCCCCAAAATAGGTATACACAACACCCATTCGAGTCAGCCAAATACATGGTAAATAAGAAGCAAACTACAACTTCAATAATACAAATGTCGTGAAATACTTAATAATATATCTTGTGAGTTTAAATATAATATTGTCTTCTAGAC
This sequence comes from Panax quinquefolius, assembly GCA_020205615.1. Lineage (NCBI taxonomy): Eukaryota > Viridiplantae > Streptophyta > Magnoliopsida > Apiales > Araliaceae > Panax > Panax quinquefolius. The sequence continues at coordinate 77,099,581 of CM035166.1, read as the reverse complement.
AAAATCCACATGCAAATAAATCCCCATCATAATTATTGATTCATTATTTACAAAAATGGTGAGGACTACTAAACAACTCTCTCTAGAACCTTCATTCCATACCCCGACTCAAGTACTCGCTACATTCTCGCCTCCCGAGAAGAAAAATGGAACAACAAGGAAAAGGGTGAGCTCAACTAGCCCAAGTAAAGAATATTATGACTAAGATAATATACAACAAATTATCGTTAGTCTTCAACAGGAAAATCGATAGAATACAATTGTACAACAAGTTTCGGATCAATATTCGCAATGAAATAATAATTCATAGAAAAGTTACGTAGAGAATGAAATCTACTATAATCTATGAATTTAACAGTCCATCATCAATATTTTATCCTCGTAACATCAATCAATATACATCCTGAATCAAATATTCATCTTTGCACTACGTGCCAAAGATATTCATCGATTGGTCATGTTCATTTAAACACTGCTCATCTTTGCACTACAGCCAAAGATATTAATCAATCTGGCCATGTTCATCTCAACACTGCTCATCTTTGCACTACGTGCCAAAGATATTCTTCAGAAATCATTCATCTTTTTGCACTACAGCCAAAGATATTCAATAATATCATCATTTAAGACCGAGGATGATGAAAATATTTTTAAAGAAACGAATCCGGTGAAACAAAATGACAAGGATTAAGGATTAAGGATTCAGTACTTGGTTTTATCACGCCTCAAAATACCTCAAAAATAATCATAGTGGTGTAAAATTCAAGAATGATCAAAACATGGATACAATCGAGTTAGTATCCGAATAGATATTTTGGACAAAAGAAGAAATTTTATTTTTGATTGAATAGATCAGATACGTGAATAAGGTCAGATATCGTGAATAAGGCCAGATATCGTGAATAGTAACTCCGACACCAAAAGATAGAAATTCCACAAAAACATCTTCACGCTTCATGAATAGTACCGTGAATAAGAATCGTGAATAGTAACTTCATGAATAAGAACTTCGTGAATAGTAACTCGTGAATAGTAACCCATGAATAGTAACTCATGAATAGTAACCCCGACATGAAAAAGTTCCAAATTTGATAAAAGTTCCAACTAATATTTCAAAGATAATGATATTGAAGAAATAATATCATTTGAGAAGAAAATAACATCCTTACCTCGAAAGATCAAGATTTAATTTGAATAATGGGTATAAAGTAATGAAGGGAACTTGCACTGCAGTCTAGCAATACTCAAAGTATACTCAAAATACTCACAAGAATACGCTCGATAATATAGAGAGAAAACTTCGAGTTTACGGTGTGATTTTCAATTCTAACCTCAAGACCTATTTATAGGAAATTGCTTAGAACACCAAAGCGAAAATTTAATAAATTAATAATATAATTATATTATTTTCACACATGTCTAGAATCTGATTTCAGCCATCAAACACATGCCACCTTCTAGAAAAAAATAAGAAAAACGTTTTTCTAATTTTAAATATTTTAAACTTCCAAAATCAATTATTTCGAACTTTGAACTTCAATAATTCATAATAAATAGCCCTTTCATTAGAAAATTCGAATCTCTTGAGTTTTTATAGGAAATTCAATTCTCTACAACTTTGCAGAAGAAAGTTTTTCCAAATTCCAATCAGAAATTGGACCGAAATCCACAAACGGGCAATTTACTGAAAGTTATAATCAAATTTCGATTCAATAAATGGGGTCCACTGACATGTTTAACATGTTTTAAACATTTATTGCAACAAAAATACTCTTCCTCCTCAGATACTCATATATCCCACATTCGTTTGTAAAAATATCACCTGTTAATATATTATTAAAATAATATATTTAAATGAATTATTTTATCGAGAAAAGATAAAATATTAATTTTCAACAATTGTCATTTTAAAAATTTTCTCCATCTATATCCACATAAAATCAATATTTTCCTCATCATATAAATCAATAATTAATTATTCACAAATAATATTACGTAATCACAATATTGACAACCCAGTGATTTCCCAGAAAGAGGGCTTTCAATAAGAATTTCTTCTTCTGGTAGCTTGCAATTAGGTGACCAAACCTCTCCTTGTATGTAACTTTCTAGACATTGCCAATAATGTTATCTAATAATATTATTCGGATAATATGAATTATTGCTTCGATAATGAAAGATATCGTGTAATGACAATTATGAAACAACAAAGAATATAAAATATCAACGCGTAATTATTAACTCAATAAAATAATGAACAAGAATTATCGTAACCATTATTGAGTAGTGCCTTCTTACGTAAGAATCAATAATTGGTGCAATAACTGGTGCTACTCTTTGTTCAACAATAGCGTATTAGTGTGTTTTAACCAATCGGTATTCCAACAAGATAATTCTGTAATAACTACGCCTGTTATTTAAAAACAACTTATATTTGTCGTTTTCTTCATCCAATCGCTTTCCGTTATGGGCTCACACATGGTCGCACGTCAGCATTTAATATTCCCCAATGCATTTAATATTCCACGACCAAACGAATATTCCCTAAACAACAATGAATATTTTATAACCACTTGCTTATTTTGAAATATTTGCATATTTAACCCTTAACTATCCACATTAATCAAATCAAACCTTACTATTTCAAAATAATAAATAAAGAAAATTCCTTTTTATTTAAAAATTTTTGGTCTTACAACCTCCCTCCTTATGAAATTTCGTCCTCGAAATCGACGTGACGATTCTGGTGTTTCGAAAAGGTGAGGATACCTCGCTTTCATTTTCGTTTCCAACTCCCGTGTCATTTCCTCTATAGCATGATTCCTCCACAAAACTTTAACTTGTGGTATAACCTTTCATGGCGTGGGACATGCTCCTTCCTATCCAAAATCTTGACAGGTACCTCCTCATCGTTAAGTCTTCGGCTATCTCGTCCTGGTTCTAACTCAATAACGTGGTTCGGGTCTTTCACATATTTACTTAAGCATGATATATGAAACACATTATGAACACGAGACATACTCGGAGGTAACGCAAGTCTATAGGCTACATTTCCTACTCTGGTCAAGAATTTGAAATGGACCAATAAATCATGGATCGAGCTTTCCTCTCTTCCCAAATCTTGTAACACCTTCCATGGAGCAACTCGCAACAATACACCATGATCCCTACATTAAATTCCACGTCCTTTCAATGAAGATCCGCATAACTCTTTTGTCGATCTTGTCTTGCAGTTTGTATACGCTTGTCGAATCATTAGTCATACGTCTTAACTTTCGGGTCCCAACAATGTTGCTTCACCCACCTCATCCCAACATATCGAGAACGACATTTTGTCCATATAATGCTTCGAATGGAACCATGCCTATATTTGTTTAATAACTATTGTTTGTATGAGAATTCCACCAATGGCAAGTACTTATCCCAACTTCCTTTGAAATCTAGGACACGTAGTTTTAATATATCTTCAAGAGTTTGAGTAGTCCTTTTCGATTGCCCATCCGTTTGAGGATGGTATGCCAGCCAGAAATCAATCAAATGCGTGCCCATAGCTTTTTGCAAGCTAACCCAAAATCTTGAAGTGAATCTTGGGTCACGATCCAAACTATGGATACCTGGCATGCCATGCAATCTCACAATCTCATTTACGCATACGAGAAAGACGTTCAAGGGAATAAGTCTCGTAGACGGTAAGAAATGAGCGGACTTGGTTAATCTATCAACAATAACCCAAATAGCATTGATGCCGAGAAACCGTAGGAGGAAGACCCGTAACGAAATCCATAGTAATGTGTTCCCACTTCCATTAGGAATCTCAAGTGGTTGCAACGGGACCTTTAGGTACAAGGTGCTCCGCCTTTACACGTTAAGCAAGTTAAACACATCGAGATAAACTTTGCAATCTCTCTCTTCATATTGTTCCACCAAAATGTATGTCAAGATCACGATACATTTTAGTACTTCCAGGATGGATTGCAGAAATGGCGTATTGGTGCCTCCATCATAATCTTGTACTTCAAATCGTAGTCGTTAGGAACACAAAGTCTAGAGTGGACTCAAGTATTCCTTCTTCATCAATTCTCGCCCTAATAGCTCCTTCTTGTACTTTCTTCTTCATACGCATCAACTCCAAAGCCTGGGTGGCTCGAGCAACCTTAACTTTTTCTCGTTAAAGTTGGCTCTGTACGCGTATACTTGACATCATCGCACTCGCTCCGCATATGATCTTCTACTCATCGCGTCGCTACCACGTTCGCTTTTCCGGGATGGCATGATCGTAACACGTATTTGAAATGAGTCTCCTCTCGAGTTCTTCAAGCTCTTCCCACATTCCTCGCTCCATTCAATTTTGTATCTCTACGAGTCAATGCAAGTTAATGGAATAGCGATTCGAGAATATCCTTCAACGAATCTCGATAATAACCAACTAAGCCTAGAAAGCTTCGCCTTCGATAATCGACTTAAGTTGCTCTCAATCGCGACTATATCCCAATCTTGGATAAGACGCCACAATGACACCTATCGCTTTACTATCGCATTTAATATGACGCCCCCTACGAGTAGAGAGTTCGGCTTAGGTGAATTCCACAAAGGAAGTCACAAGATAAAGGCTCGTGTACCAAATTTATAGTTGAATTTTTAACTCGAAGTTCAATAGGAGCCATTCGATATGAGATTTTAGAAATGAGTTTTGTCTGGGGTTCAAAGTCGATACAAAATTTAATATCGAGCTTTGGGAGTAAGCTAAGAAATTCTTCAGAAATCGTCGTCAGAAAAATCAATAACAACAGGGAATATTATTCAAATCGACGTGTCTTTATTCAAATCCATAACATGGACTAAGAAAATTTGACATCCGTAATAAACGAATGACTTCATGGCTTGATATGAAAATGTTTGACTACAATGGTTTGATTGCTTGAATTCGAATAACAAAGTTGCTTAGAATATGAAAAACTAACAACCTTACTTAAAATAATCAATTTCAAGCGTGATGAGTAGTTAACCTTAAAATCACATCAAAACAAATATCTCTATAGAAATAAGGTTAACGGTAATGTGATAGTGCCAACTTGAATCAAGCAAGATTTTTAAACAACGGATGTAATGAAAGTTTCTCCTAATGGAGTCTCCACGAGACAGGTCAAAGTTTAATTTCTCCGTAGTCAAGTTCAAACGTTGGCCAAGTAAAGAGAGATAAAAGAACGGGTAGAACCAATATCTAGTAAGGTATATACTTCGCAAGAATTTATAATTAACTAAACCCGTACTAACTTCGTTGGGTTCCTCAGATTTTGACCGACCACAACAAACGCTCTTCCGGAATCGTTGACTTTGACTTTTCGGGACCGATCTTTTCGAGTCACGAATCCCCTCATTGAACTAGGTTTATTTCATCGCATAATCTCGAGCGATATGTCCTTCCTTTCCACAATTATAGCATACCTTGAACTGTTGTAGGCGGTTTCAAATGATATGTCCTCTTTCCAGATTTGTAATATACGACCGGTGGTCGCTCTCCTCTCCTTAAAACTAGTTCTTCAAGGCCGACGTCTTCACATGGTCGTTGTTGAATCTCCTCTTTTTAAAATCTCCTCCCACTCGCTTCTTCTATTTTCATGGCCACGATTACCACCGGAGTGGTTACCGCCTTTGTCTCTTCTTCTTTCTCCGCTTGGTTATCGTTATTACGATGATCTACTATCTTGAGATGATCCTCGGTTATGGTCCCTCGGTTGAACGTATTTTCGTTATCTCGCTTCTAACAATGAGCCCTCGCTGACAACATCTCGAATAGAGAAAATTTACGAGAAATGAGATATCTTGACGTATGTCGGGTTTCAAACCTCTCGAAACATCCCGCACATACGTTCCTCATTCTCCACCAAATGAGGTGCGTGTAACTCGATAACTCCGCGAACTTCGCCTCGTCATTGACACCGCCATGTTATTACCGCTTCTCAGTCTAATAAACTCCACTTCCTTCATACGACGAATACTTTGTGGAAGTACTTGTCATTGAATCATTTCAAACGTCCTCCATACATCGAAAAGTATTTGGATGGTATGCGCTTCACGATTCCCACTAAGAATGTCTGCCTCGCCACGGAATATAAAGGTGGCGAATGGAACTTCTGTTCTCCGTGCATCCCAAGACATCGAATATCTTGGTAATTTGTTCGACCCACGTCTCGCTTTAATCGGATCCGGCTTTTCCCTGAACTCGGTGGTCCCAACTCTTTGAATCGCTTGGTTTGTGACCACCGTGAATTGCTATCATTTCCTCCTCAGATTTTGAACACGAAGTCTCCTCGTCCGATTTTGCATGAAGCGCAAAAGCTTCTAAACATCCCCTCGTTCATCATCATTTCTCGCAGGTTTTGTTCACGGGAGGAACATTACCACTTGCTGACGTTCTCCTCGTTGGTAAGTACGAGCATCTCCACGGTCTCATTTGCTCCATTAATATTCTCAAATCGACATTCTCAACATCGCCATAAAATAAGGGTTAATTAAGGAAATCAATATATCACATAATATCCCTATATATCGATTCAACCAACAAATAAGCTTGGGTAGGACACACTAGCGAAGGATTTACTCGTCTCTCCCTCCTAGTTTTATTCCCCGATCTCGCCAGAGATCATATCCCTAAGCTCGATACTAACTGTGGACGCCCCAAAATAGGTATACACAACACCCATTACGAGTCACCAAATACATGGTACAAGAAGCAAACTACAACTTCGATAATACAAATGTCGTGTGAAATACGACAATATATCTTAATGAGTTTAAATATAATATTGTCTTCAGACAAAATCCACATGCAAATAAATCCCCATCATAATTATTGATTCATTATTTTACAAAATGGTGAGGACTACTAAACAACTCTCTAGAACCTTCATTCCATACCCCGACTAGTACTCGCTACATTCTCGCCTCCCGAGAAGAAAAATGGAACAACAAGGAAAAGGGTGAGCTCAACTAGCCCAAAGAAAGAATATTATGACTAAGATAATATACAACAAATTATCGTTAGTCTTCAACAGGAAAAAATCGATAGAATACAATGGCAACAAGTTTGAGATCAATATTCGCATGAAAATAATAATTCATAAGAGTTACGTAGAGAATGAAATCTACTATAATCTATGAATTTAACGATCCATCATCAATATTTTATCCTGTAACATCAATCAATATACATCTCGAAATCAAATATTCATCTTTGCACTACAAAGCCAAAGATATTCATCGATGGGTCATGTTCATTTAAACACTGTTCATCTTGCACTACAGCCAAAGATATTAATCAATCGATGCCATGTTCATCTCAACACTGTTTCATCTTTGCACTACGTGCCAAAGATATTCTTGAAATCATTCATCTTTGCACTACGGGCCAAAGATATTCAATAATATCATCATTTAAGATCGAGGATGATGAAAAATATTTTTAAAAAAGCGAATCCAAAGTGAAACAAAAATGACAAGGATTAAGGATTAAGGATTCGTGACTTGGTTTTATCCACGCCCAAAAAATACCTCAAAATAATCATAGTGGTGTAAAATTCAAGAATGATCAAAACATGGATACAATCGAGTTAGTATCCGAGATAGATATTTTGGACAAAAAAGAAGAAATTTTATTTTTGATTGAATAAGACTCAGATATCGTGAATAAAGGTCAGATATCGTGAATAGTGCAGATATACGTGAATAGTAACTCCAGGCACCAAAAGATAGAAATTCCAAAAAAACATCTTCACGCTTCGCTGAATAGTACTCGTGAATAGTAACTCGTGAATAAGTAACTTCATGAATAGTAACTCGTGAATAGTAACTCGTGAATAAGTAACCCATTGAATAAGAACTCGCTGAATAGTAACTCCCAAAATGAAAAAAGTTCCAAATTTGATAAAAAGTTCCAACCAATATTTCAAAGATAATGATATTGAAGAAATAATATCATCGTTTTGAGAAGAAAATAACATCCTTACCTCGAAAGATCAAGATTTTTAATTTGAATCTAGGGTATAAAGATCAAGGAACTTGCACTGCCTAGCAATACTCAAAGTATACTCAAAATACTCACAAGAATATTTCGATAATATAGAGAGAGAAAACTTGATTTAGTGTGATTTTCAATTCTAACCCAAGCACCCTATTTATAGAAATTCTTTAGAACACCAAAAGCGAAAATTTAATAAATTAATAATATAATTATATTATTTTCTACACATGTCTAGAATCTGATTTCAGCCATCAAACACATGCCACCTTCTAGAAAAAATAAGAAAAACGTTTTTTCTAATTTTAAATATTTTAAACTTCCAAAATCAATTATTTTGAACTTCTAACTTCAATAATTCATAATAAATAGCCCTTTCATTAGAAAATTCGAATCTCGCAAGTTTTTATAGGAAATTCAATTCTCTACAACTTTGCGTAAGAAAGTTTTTCCAAATTCCAATCGAAATTGACCAAATCCACAAAGCAGGCAATTTTACTGATTATAATCAAATTTCAACCAATAAATGGGGTCCACTGAGCATGTTTAACATGTTTTAAACATTTATTGCAACAAAAATACTCTTCCTCCTCAGTATACTCATATATCCCACATTCGTTGTAAAAATATCACCGTTAATATATTATTAAAATAATATATTTAAATGAATTATTTTATCGGAAAAGATAAAATATTAATTTTCAACAATTGTCATTTTAAAATTTTCCATCTATATCCACATAAAATCAATATTTTCCTCATCATATAAATCAATAATTAATTATTCACAAATAATATTCTGTAATCACAATATCGACAACCAATGAGCGCTTCAAGGAAAGAGGGGCTTTCCAATAAAATTTCTTTTCCCGCGGCGCGCAATTAGGTGACCAAACCTCTCTCGAACGTAACTTTCTAGACATTGCCAATAATGTTATCTAATAATATTATTCGGATAATATGAATTATTAGCTTCGATTATGAAAGATAATCGTGTAATGACAATTATCAAACAACAATGAATATAAAATATCAACGCAAAGCAATTATTAACTCAATAAAATATCGAGCAGTAATTATCGTAACTATTATTGAGTAGTGCCTTCTACGTAAGAATCAATAATTGGTGCAATACTGCAGGTGTCTACTTGTTCAACAACGCGTATTAGTGTGTTTTAACCACCTTAGTATTCCAACAAAGATAATTCAGAATAACTACGCCGTTATTTAAAACAACTTATATTTGTCGCGTTTCTTCATCCAATCGCTTCAGTTATGGGGCACTACATTATGGCATGCTGTCAGCATTTAATATTCCCGAATCGCATTTAATATTCCATTTCACCAAACGAATATTAAAACAAAATGAATATTTTATAACCACTGCTTATTTTGAAATATTTGCATATTTAACCCTTAACTATCGCATTAATCAAATCAAACCTTACTATTTCAAAATAATAAATAAAAATTCCTTTTTATTTAAAAATTTTGTCTTACAAAATGTGTTAGGTTTGAATTAATTTAGACTTTAAATTCATTATTTTTTCATATATTCATTTTTATATTTGTAATTAGAACATTCATTTTAAAATTTCAAAAATGATGAAAAGTTATTTGAATTGTAATTTAAATTATTAATTATTGTATTTATTAAAATAAATAAATTAACATTCATTCACTAACAAAGATACTTTAAAACTCATTTTTTCTTATTCTATTGTAATTAAAATATTCATTTTAAAATTTAATATTTCAAAAATAATAAAACTTACTTAAATTATAGTTTAAAATATTAATTATTATATTTATTAAAAATAAATAAATTAACATTCATTTATTAATAAATTTTATTTTAAATTTTATTATTTTTTTATTTTATAGTTACAATTACACGACTTTTATGTTTTGCTATAAACCCGAAAAGATACGCAGATGTAGATCTAGATCTAGATCTAGATCTTTTTCTTAATGTTTGCTAGAGAGCCGTAGGAGGCGGATCGTGGATTGGAGATGGAAAATGGGATCGGAGATCTCGGACCGGTGGAGGGATGATTGGAGTGTGGAGAAAAAGGAACGGAGGTGGGAGAGGGAGGATTCGGCGCAGTGGATGGAAGAGAGTTGGGAGAGGAGGTCAGTGTGGCGGAGCCGGAGGCGAGGGTGGCGGAGAAGAAGCGGGTGCAATCAAAGTCCGGGAGAGGAATACTGAGAAAATTTGGCCGGAGGTGAATGAGTCGAGGGGTGATGAGCGAGAGGAGGAGAAGCGTAGGGATGCGGTGGCGTTGGGAGTGTGAGCTGCCGCAGCTGTTGCGGTGGTGGGGTGTTTTTTGTCTTTGAAAGTGGTCGTTCTCTCCTTCTCCTTCAGCCTCTTCCATTATTACCCAATTGAAGGTACAAATTTCATTCCTTTTGAATTTTTTCTAAGAATTAGGTTTTTGGTAGAAATTGACTAGTTAGGATCAAGTGTACTTGCCCACTATACCTAAAGTGCTCAAATTTACCAATTTTTGCAATAACTCTTTTTGATTCCTTTGTTAGTTCTTTGCTCCTTCCTATGTATCCTCTGCCTCAGAGCCACTTGGTTTTTAGGTATTAATAGGAATATCATATAAGACATTTGAAGTATTTCAATCTTGAGATTTATTGATTCTTACTTTTCATTCGTTTCAAGAATTTAAGTAGGTGGAAATTGTGATACTTGCAAGTGACAAGAGGAATAATATCTTTGTATCGATTCTTATTCTTCGAGTAATTTGGAGCAGTTTTGTATATATATAAAAAAGGTTGTTCAAAGCAGTTCATTTATTAAATTTGTTTGCCCATTTAACTTGTGGTTTTGATTAGCTCTTTCAAAGTAATTGATCATTCAACGACAAGTAAAGTTGGACGGAGGGTGTATATCTTCTTATTTTTTTTTATAAGAAATAATAATAATTACTTGCGCACACAACATCTACCAATCTATACATGGATCGGTCTCATTGCTTTCAGGTTTCCATGTCCATAAACTTTGGCCCTCTTCTTGTTCATGTCTGAATTAGCTACTTCTTTTCTAATCTGTACATTGATGGATCTCCATTTCCTTCAAGTGTTTATCTCCACTAACTTTCTCCCACTTCTCGTACATGTCTCCATGATTTAGTTTCTTCTTTTTTAAAATTGAAAGAAATATTGTTAAGTTGGTGATCAATGCTGAAATTCTTTAAGGAATTGCATAACTGTTCTTGTCTGAGTTCATATGTTGTCTTATTTTTGAAATTTTGTTTGGAAACCTTAGGTCTTTTAGTATAATGGATTAGTTGCTACCAAAATTGGAATCTAAATATTTTAGTCTAATACTTTTTGTGCAACTATTTAATGTTTTCAGCGTAAACCATTTCTGTGTCATTTATAGGTAAAGAGGTTGAAGCTGAGTGAGAAGGAAATGGGGAATGTAAGTAGTAAGCCCAAACTAGATATCTGCCTCACTAACTTAAAGCTTGTTCTTGGACCAGAATTGAGGATAGTTTATCCACTGATGCTCAACTTTACTGTTAGTGGCGAGCTTGAGTTAAATTGCTTAGCTCATCCCAAATTGATAAAACCTAAAGGCATTCTAGCATTTGAGAATGGTGATGTGAATCTCGTTGCAACGCAGGTAACCTTTACATTCTCATGTTACTTCTGCAATTTGTGGTTTTTTCTTTCTGTTATCTCTTTCATGGGCTTGCATTAATCTTCATGAAAATAATTCTGGTAGAGAACTTTTCTAATCCAACACTCAGTTTGTTGTTTTGGGTTGAATGATTATTAGCTAGATTTTAAACTATTCTTGTTTCCGTCGGTGTTTAAAAAGTTGTGTTATATATTCCATGTATACGGTATACTCTATTACAAAAAGTGTAATTAAATACTCAATCAAGGAAATGCATTTACATGGGTTTGTTTTATGGGCTCTTCTAAATGTGGGAACTGTTCTCTATTACTTGGCAGTAGGCAATTGTATCAATTTGCACTCGACATGTCTTGTTGAATATGCACCCAGCAAATGTTTTATTGTATTCCTTGCTCGCATTCCATGTTAAGGGAAGTGTTAAAACATTTAGACTATCATTTAATCCTTGCATTTGGGTTTACATCGATCAAATGGTTAGAGTTACTGCCTAATCCTTAGAGTAAGTATGATTCTGGATCCTGAATTGCAGTTGCAGAAGAATTGTACTCTACTGTTAATTATATCTAAAAATTCAAGTACATTACTACTAATCTGTCTGTTCTATATATCAGTTCCATAGCAATTGTCACAAGTAGATAGAACTACTGAGGTTTAATTCTCTTTCTTTATTTTGTTATGATAGTAATTGTTTCTCATTTCTGCTTTAGTAATTGCTTACCCTCTGCCGATTCCTTTTGTCAAGGTACTGCTAAGCCTGTTAAATCCAGTGTGCCTTTCGGCTCTTATATAACATATCACATTTTAATTGAATGAAAGATTTATTCTTTGAGAAGGTGTCAAATTCCTAGTGGTGTTATGTATGCCAAAGTACAAATTTCTTTATCCTATTTTCCTGGAGTAGAATGTTGAGCCTGTATGCATGCCTAGAGTTACACACCTAGTTAACATACTAGTTGACGTTTCTATATAAAATATCACATCTGCTTTCTTATACGCATGTGTATATTTAAATTGGAACATTTTATCTGTGGAATATTCTCTCTTTTTTCTTATTTTGATCAAGCAACGAGATGATAAATTTACTTGCTCCGTGCAGCATTCATGGACAGTGTGCCATCATCATGTTTGATGTTACTGCTAGGCTGACATACAAAAATGTCCCAACGTGGCATCGAGATCTTTGCCGATTTGTGAAGAAATCCTTATGTTCTCGTTTTGAAGTTCTATTATGATGAATTTTCTTTGGGCAGATTGTAATATATGGTGGCTTGAAGCTTGGTAGTGTGGGTGTTATTTCTAGCATTGGAGCTGTGGTTGCCTCCCATATCTTGTATGCAATGCGCAAAATACTTAATCCAACCCTTGTCAATAGTCAAGTGAATAAAAGATCACCCATCTTCAAAACAGCAGCAGTCTATGGAGCCTTTCTTGGAACATCAGCCAATCTCCGATATCAGGTAGAGAGCTAGTACTTTATGCTCAACGTAAGCTTTTATTTCCATGTAATATGGTTGCCTTGGTTTTGAACCAGATCATTCATCGATAACTCATGACAATACCTTCTCTTGTCATTCCTGTAAAGATGAAATAATACATTGTAAAAATAGGATATTAACCAACAGGCATCAACAACTTGTGGCATAACTTCCATATTTGTGAGGTTTATGGGCAAGGTGGTTCACTGAACCAAGGTAAACTACTTAGAACATTTTTAAGGGAAATACTACAAAGATGAGCTTGATCAACTGTTGGTCAGATGTTTATATAAAGCACTACCCAATTTATTTTTGAAATGATTAAGCACCTTGATAGCTACTTTATTGATTTGTAGTTTTGTGCATGAGCTGTGACCAAGTGTTGCTAAATGACAGCAGCTACTTCATTTAGTCTATTCCCTAAAGTGCTTGAGTAATATAGTCAACCTTTTTCAGTCTTCTTTTTAGATTCCCTTTCAAGTTCCAAGATAAGCCAGAGGTTTATCTTGCCATCTGTTATACCAGATATGGAGTAAAGTGAATATTATCTGTGCACATAAGTATTGACTAATATGTTATTTGTATGCATAGTATCTATTATGTTAAATATTTACTATCATTTTAGGTCTTGGAGCAGTTTGGAACACTGCCAAAGTAGAACAAGGTTCCATTGTTTCTGTTTTTGGTCTTGGGACTGTTGGTCTTGCAGTAAGTTTCATGTAAAAGAATATGTATAATGTATTTGTGTTATCCCCTCTCTCACAGGTATTATGTATGTTTTTGGTATTCCAGGTGTTCAATTTCAGCACTGGGAGAATTATCAATAAAACAGTCTTTGACAGTGAGGTTACCTCTATGGACCATGACCATACTGGCCAGCTTATTTTCTGTGGCGATGGTCAGGTGTGTGCCTGCTTATTAATTTCTCCTCTTTAATCTGATGAACTCTTAAAAAATTTCTTAGGCATTGTCTACTGTTTGAATGTGCAGGGTTGTATATACACAGTCAAAATGAACTCCCACACAGGTACCTTGTCTCGGTCTCACCGCAATCGAAGTGCTAGCAAACGCAAATCTCCAGTCACAACTGTGCAGTACAGAACCTTTTCTCTACTGGCACGAGGTCCTGTGCTGCTCTTGCTTACTCGAGATGCACAACATTCGTGCTTCTTTTTGCCCACTCCTTTCTCTTGAAAAAGGAGAATACATAGGTTTGTACTTAGTTAACAATTATTATTTTCTCTTTACTTCACTACAGTAGAAGGTTTTGTTCTAATGGATTTTCCAGAAGTAGTTATAAATTACATAGATTACTAGTTAGGAGCCTTACTCTTGAAAGATGGTGGTATGGAAGCACTCTTCTTTTTAGATTTGAGGGGGAGGTAGAAATAGAGAGATTTACTCTTCACCTGCCAAACTAACTAAAATCTTAATTTCTGTTTCTGCTTTTCAAAGACAAATAGTGAAATGAGAAAGCAACCCAAGCTTGTGAGGTAACACTAAAAGTTTCAGAATTCAGATTGAATATTGAACTTTCAAAGATGTTCACAATAAATTATTGAAATGATTGAGCATGGGTTTTCTCAATATTTTTAGTGGTTACAGTTTAAAACTTACCTGAGAACCAGTTCAATTTTGACTTCTAATGACTATTGATCTGGCTGACATTTTGAATCTCTTTCTATGAAGTTACTGGAAGTGAGGAAGCAAATGTCTACTTCTATGACTTAATTCGCCTAAAGCATACATGCGTAAACAAGCTACAGGTCTATTTGATTTGCATACAAGGTTCTGTTACATTACCAATGTCTTCTCTTATAACTGATTGGAAATTTTACGACTGCAGGGTCACAGTTATGCAGTTATAGGCATTGCTTGGAATCATGGAGAGAACTTGTTGGCTTCTTCGGATTTTGGTGGCACCGTTATTGTATGGAAGAGAGCAAAAACAAATTAAATCTGTTATATTCAGAGGTAAAGTTTTAAAACATATACGTTGAAGAGCTGTGCAAGGACCTTTCTTTTTCCTTGTCCTGTCCCCTCCATTCTTTTGTGAAAGTTGTGAAAAATCATAGTATATCAGAGGAGTTTCTGAGTTAGATGTATCAAAGAGGTTAGGAACCTGAATGACATGAACTCTATTCGTTGCATTTAACTCAGATGTCTTTGAGTCAGCTTGTTGAACAACTCAACTCAACTCAACTGAGCTATTTTGTAATCTAACTAAATTGCCTAATAATTACATGAAAAACTAATTTGCTTGGTTGTGCCATATATAATGTTCTCAGTATGTTTTCTTTGATTCTTTGTTATGAAGTATCAAATAGTGCTATAACCAGGTTGGAGAGATTATGCATTGATGTGCCAACCATATTTATTGTTAAGTCACTCAAATTGAACAAGAAATTAGTGATATCTAAAGTATTATGAAATAGGAGCCAAGCCTTGACATTGTACCACGTAGCAACTCTATTTTTTTGTGTATTGATTTTGGCACTAAGTGTCTTTGGTGATCTATTTGCTTCATTTTTCCGACTTGCTATTATTTTTAAATGTGCAGGAAGACTGATTCTACGACCTGCCTTACAATACTGAGTATTAAATTTCCGTGCTACGTTTATGGAAGACAAGGGACGAAATTATGAAGTGTACTTTCTCTATATATGTAGATATATACTTTGATTGAATAACTGTGATAGCTTTAGATGGTTAATTGTAAAGATAATGAATGATTATGTAGTGGATGATTTTATTAAGTTAATAATATTTTAGTTTTTTGTATTTTTGTCATTATTTGTTATGGGGACATTGAGCCAGTTAGGTACACAAAAAGAATGTCAAATTTTGATTTGGCAACAATATAATTCATTACCAAAGCATTGAACAAGTTTTAATATAGCAACAATTTTTTATACATTTAGTAACAAATTTTTGTTGCTAATGACATTAAAAATATAATATTTTGCAACGAAAAATTAACCTAATAATAACGAGAGAAGATATTGTTTAATACTACTAAAATAAAAGGCAAAATTTTTATCGTTGCAAATCATATCAACTTCGTTGCATTAATCGGCGACTTTTTCGTTGCTATTGAAAAATAACCAAGAACAAATATTTTCATTCTTGATTCAACATAATGTCGTTGTTAAATAATATAATCAAGAACGAAAATCGTTGCTAAAAAGTTTACATTTCGCAACTTAAAAGTAAGCTTAGGAAACAATTTTCATAATTTATCAAGAACGAAAAATGTCGTTGCAAAATGGTGTCAAATGCTGCGAAAAACGCATGGTCGTCGCAAAAAAGAGAGTTCATTTCATTTGCCAATTAGCGGGGCTTTTGCAGCGAAATGAGGTTTTTAGCAACGATATTTTAAAATGGGTTGCTAAAGGATCGATGTAATTTTGAAAGCAAATTTCGTTGCAAAATGTATTACTTTTTAATTATTCTCGCAACAATACATTTTGTTGCTAAAGGATGAAATGGTAATCTCATTTGAAATAATGAACTTGAATAGTTTATGCTTTGATTAGCAAGAAAAAAAAGTTAGAGACTTGCTCAATAAAAGTTATAGGAACTCGCATAACGATATCAAGTTAGGAATATATATGAAACTTGCTCAATGTAAAAGAATTAGAATACAAAAGTTTGCATAATCAAAAATTAGGGTTAGAGAACTTGACTAGTGTATAAGCTACACAATTACTACAAACGTTCGTCAAATACCCTACATATACCATTAGAACCACAATACCAATTAGTTATATTAATGCTAACCTCATTGGTTTACTTTTCATTTTTAGTCAAGTCTACAATCTTTAACTTAAGACTTGATTCCTACTCATTCACGTACCATGAATCTGAACTTTTAATTATATTATAGTACACGACATGGTGGTTGTAGAATAACACCAATTCTCATGACATCACATTACGGACTTTCACACTTTAAGTTAAGTTAACATCCCCAAAGCTATGCTATTAATAGATCATTCTTTGGGTGCATACGACCACTTTGCGTAGCATTGCGGCAGCTAAGTTACTCTTAGGTCTAAGCCAACAGCGAGAAATGGGCTTGTGCCCAAAGGCGTGGCTACTTTTCGACTCGACTCCGTAAGTTTCAGAATACGAACACGAGACTACAGTTCAAGCCAAAAATCCCAATTTTATAGTAACATGAACAAACTCACACACCAAAAATCTTACCAAAGCCACCTATCAATTACACTTAACCAGTTAACACTTAAAACTCACAAATAACCATATTCTAGAGGATTAAAAATCATGTTTTTGCTATTTTCTTCAATTTCAACACATTTAGTAATTTCAATCACCAAACCTTCAATTCTTAACCAAATTAAGCCATTTTAGTTGCTTTGTTTTCGTTTATTAACATACTAACACAATTCACAACCACTTTACAGGTTATAACAAGAATTAAATATAAATTTTTGATCTTAATAAGCCATTTCCACACATGTATAACACTGTTACTTTAATTTTCTTCTTACAAACTAATTTCATGAATTTGATCACTAACAATTACTTATATATGATGATTAACAGATTTTTCAAGACCATACATACGTATATCAATAATCCAACACAACTTCCAATTCACAGAGAATAGATATTACAAAACTAAGAGTTAGAATTAGGAATAGATTATACCTTTAATCCTTGATTTAACAAAGATGATGACAAGGTTTTAGTAATCCCTCTTCTTCCTCTTGACCAACTCACAGCAAAACCCTCACCTTCTCTCTAACCACTTTTTGTTTTCATCCTCTCTACACTCTCTATTCTTTAGCCTTAGGAAATAATATGCAAGGGAATAAACTGATATAGGTCTCTCTCTCCCACGTACACTTCAGTTAAAAAAACAAAGCACCTAACAGTTATATTATGCCAAAGGCCACAAGGCCATGTTTTGCTACACTAAATTCCCCCCCCTCCCTTCCCTTTCATTTATTTTTATAACACTTATATTACATAGTTTCATTGTCACATTTTTATTTAATTAATTTTTAATAACTTATAATTACAATTATAATTTCTATTATAATTATATTTATGCTTATAATTATTACATATCTAATTTAATTATTAAATTAAAATAGAACATCATTTTATTTAATTTAATTATTTCCTTGATAATTCATTTAATTTAATTATTTCATTAAATTAAATCTTCAAATAATAAAATTACCATTCATTAATTTAGTTAGCATACACACTTAACTAAATTATTACACCATAATTTCATTAATTATTTATTTTCTCAATAAATAGATCAATTAAAATATTTATTTAATTTAATAAATATTTTTAAATTACATAAAAAAATTCTCGTTTGTTACAATCGCTCTTCCAGAGCCTTTAATTAAGTTTGATGAACTTCTAGCCCATACATCTTCATATATGCAAAACATAAATTAAACTTTATTACTTGAAACATAAATAAAACATATCAAAATAAAAATACTTATTATAATGCCATAATATAATGAAATAAAAATAATTAATTGGTATGAACATTTCCATCAACATCATCAAGGAAATCAGAGACATGAGTTATATCCATTCCATTTAGAAAGTCAAGATAATTCATGTGATATTCAGTATCATTATGATCAAAAAATTTTATTTCAATTCTCTTTCCCTTTTCTTTTATAGAGTGAAAGTTCAATAATAATCTAGAAGGGGGGTTGAATAGGTTATTACCGTTTAAATTTTTTATCTTAGGCTTTTTTGAATTTTTAGTTAATTAATTTGCAATGATAAAATTAATATGCACTACAAAAAAATCAGTCATTGCTGACGGGCCTTGCTGTCGCCTATAACTCTATTGCCATCGGCATTGAGGTCATTCGCGACGACAGACACCATCCAGACGCTTGGTTGCTCTACGTGTCGTCGCCCCTAGTTCAAAATCGCCGGTAAATCGGCATCATTATCATTGGCGGCAGGGATGCTTGACGACCACAATGTCAATGCCGACGGCTAGAAGATGATTACGAGGCCGTCGGCAAAAATTCCATAAAGTTTTTGAGGGAAAAACTCAGTCTCGACGGCATGCCCGTCGGCAATGACTTTAGCACATGAGTGTCTCTATATGTCACTGGCGACGACACGGTCGTCGTCATTACCCCCGTCGGCAATGACTATATACATTTTGAATTTTTTTTTTATAATTTCACAATTTCTTTGTTCATTTAAAAATATAAACGTACACCTGTTATAAACTAATAACAACCATCAAATAACAAGCAAATATCATACAATTCACCATTGAAATAGTAATCCAAATCAAGTATATAGATAAAAAATATAATGGCCGTCGGCACAACTCAAAAACTGTACAAGTACATACACGAAACTCATAATATAACAAAAACTAAACTAACTACAACCCGTCGCCTGTCTCCATATCATCGAGTCGGCGGTCATCACCCTGTACTGGAGGAGGCTGCTCGTCATCAACTCGACGGTCATCGCCTTGTACTGGAAGAGGCTGCTCGTCGTCAGCTCGGCGGTCATCACCAGTGCCTCCACCTCCACCTCCACCTCCACCTCCACCTCCACGAGTCTCATCAACAAGACCCTACAAAATTAAAATATTAATAACAAAGTCAAAATGAAAACATATTTACATTATTTTAGTTTGTGCTCTTCAAGTTAGGCGGACGTGACTCGAACTCGGGCTCCGTATATCGAAATTGAGTCCCGTCAGTTGTAACGCATGTCTATTGCCTATGCGGTGCTATTGCATGTGTTTGCGTGTCATTTGGACGACGGGGGCGGGTTTTGATCTCTTTTTCGGCTATTTTCCTAAGTTTTCTCAAGTTAGGCGGACGAGACTCGAACTCTGGCTCCGTATATCATAATCGAGTCCCGTCAGTTGTAACGCATGTCTATTGCCTATGTGGTTCTATTGGCTGTGTTTGCATGTCGTTTGGACGACCGGGATAGGTTTTGGTCTCTTTCTCGGCTATTTTCCTAAGTTTTCTCAAGTTAGGCGGACGGGACTCGAACTCGGGTTCCTTATATCGGAATCGAGTCCCGTCAATTGTAACGCATGTCTATTGCCTATACGGTGCTATTGCCTGTGTTTGTGTGTCGTTTGGACGATCGGGACAGGTTTTGGTCTCTTTTTTGGCTATTTTCTTAAGTTTTCTTAAGTTAGGCGGACGGGACTCGAACTCGGGTTCCGTATATCAGAATCGAGTCCCGTCAGTTATAACGCGTGTCTATTGCCTATGCAGTGCTATTGCATGTGTTTGCGTGTCGTTTGGACGACCGGGATGGGTTTTGGTCTCTTTTTCGGCTATTTTCCTAAGTTTTCTCAAGTTAGGCAGGCGGGACTCGAACTCGGGCTCCGTATATCAGAATCGAGTCCCGTCAGTTGTAACGCGTGTTTATTGCCTATGCGGTGTTATTTTCTATGTTTGTGTGTCAATTGGACGACCGGGGCGGGTTTTGGTCTCTTTTTTGGCTATTTTCCTAAGTTTTCTCAAGTTAGGCAGACGGGACTCGAACTCGGGCTCTGTATATCGAAATTGAGTCCCATCAGTTGTAATGCATATCTATTGCCTATGCGGTGCTATTGCCTATGTTTGTGTGTCATTTGGACGACCGGGGCGGGGTTTGATCTCTTTTTCAGCTATTTTCCTAAGTTTTCTCAAGTTAGGCGGACGAGACTCGTACTCGGGCTCCGTATATCGGAATCGAGTCCTGTCAGTTATAACGCGTGTCTATTACCTATGCGGTGCTATTGCCTATGTTTGCATGTCATTTTGATGATCGGGGCGGGTTTTGGTGTCTTTTTCGGCTATTTTCCTATGTTTTCTCAAGTTTTGCACGACAGTTGTATAAATGAATTTTTTTTAGTGTATGTTTTTGGTGACCCAAGATGGGTGGCGTCACAATGGCACCTTACATAAAGGTACAGTCAAAAACTGTTTTAGAAATTAAAATCGTTGGGAAGTGCTCAAGGAAACCTTCGTACATGGAAGGCCATACGTCTAGGTTATGATAAATATCATATGTCCACAAAATTATCCTTGGTTGACCCAATAGACCCCAAAGAAAAATGAGAAGATTACTATCATGTTCTTTCCAATGGTGAGTCTTCTCTTGACATATAACTATCTCCACTGTCTGCAATTGAAAATTATATTTCAACCAAACTCCAAGATTATATAGGTAACGCTCATAGATATACTCAGCAGGTGGATGTGCACAACTCTGTCTTATGATAACACGAGTTTGTATGGCATTAGACATCTTGTATGATAGTGGCAAAACACCCTTCCAACGTTGGGTTCGCCTCACCCTGTTGTTGTTCACCAAAATCAATTATTAAGTGACGTATAATATACGACACACACATCTTAAGTCCTCAATACAATTATATATTGTATGTCATGCCGTTTTATAATGTGTTGAGAAACTTTGACAGTCTCAGAGCATCACACCATTCCCCCGTTATCCCCGCTCGACCTAGCTACACTCTTATTACCTGAAAGGAATTGTGAAGCAAAAGGGTGAGCACAAATAGCCCAGTAAAGAATATCATAACTAAAGATAATTAAATTATCAATAGCCTTCGTCAGTAATAAATCAGAGATTTAGAATATATGGTAGATGATAAAACTTTTCAACCATAGATGCAGCGGAACGAGCAATCAATTAGAAGATTCAAATAGACCATAAAGTCTATTATCTTCTCCATGTTAAAAGTCCACCAACAATGTTTTATCCTCGTAACATCAATCAACAGTTCATGTCCATAATCATGTGAAAAACTCATAATCATAGTTGTGGTTATAAATTCCTCTTCTCATCAAGGACGAAGATAATTTTTATCACCTGTCTTTACCTGAATCATCAGAGATCATGGTTATACCAAATCACAGTTCCTGTTCATAATCATACTAATAACTTCATCTTTGCCCTATGGGCCAAAGATATTCATTAACAGTTCATCTTTGCACTACAGGCCAAAGATATTCAACAACAGGTCATCTTTGCATTAAAGGCCAAAGATATTCAACAACAGGTCATCTTTGCACTAAATGCCAAAGATATTCAACAACAAGTCATCTTTGCACTACGGGCCAAAGATATTCATCAATAATTCATCTTTACACTACATGCCAAAGATATTAATATCTCAAAGAAATACATAATCATTTCAGAATTTATATAAACCATAATTATAACCATGTTGATCAATTCACCTTTGCACTTAAGCTAAAAATATTCAACTGTAAATTCAATGGTCATGATCATACCAGTCAACGATTTAACTTTGCACTACTGGCCAAAGAGAACTCATAGTCACGATCATACCAATAATCTACACATCTTTACACTCAAGTCAAAGAGAAATTTCTTCACCAGGATTATTAAAATGGTATATATGATAATAAAAACAATATGATCAAAACATGGATTTAATTTCAAGAGTAAGATTCATAAATCAACGATAATTTGGTTAGAAAAAGAAACCAATTTTGTCGTGAATAGTACCCCGTGAATAGTAACTCGTATTCGTTCATAGTACCGTATATGTAAATAGTATCATATACCTAAATAGTGTCATATACATGAATAATGTCGTATATGTGAATAATACCGTATACGTGGATAGTAACCCCGACACAAAAAGATAAAGTTTTACAATAAAATCTATATCAATATTTATAACACCTTAATCCAAATGTTATAAATCACTTAATAATCTCATAATCTAATATTATTAATATTACAACAATATTTTAATCATTTCTTAAACTTATAAACAATTTATTTTAATTGTTTACACACTATTAATTAATGCATTTAATAATCTTAAAATGCCAAACTCATAAGATTTCATCACCAATAACCAAAACCCTCATAAAAAATCTGCATATACCTCATATAGGATTCTCAAGCCAGAAAATCATATTTTCCAATTTTCTTACTTCACATAACATATTTAATTCATTTACTAATAACTAGTTTATTTTCATGAAAAATACCAAATCAGTACAAGCAAATTTTATTTTCTGGGATTTAGCAGAATATAGTCCCATATTTAACATATATTATTTTCGGAATTTTTAAAATTCATTTACTATTTTTCATATGGCCAAAACTGCCGAATATTTAGACATTTATCATAAACTGTACTTTTGTCCAAAAATTTCAAACTTTACAGAGTATACTGCTGTTATATAGATGTACTCTCAATAAAAATTTTACTAATTTTGGAGTTAACCACAAGGAGTTATAAGGGTTTACTTTTAAAATAGTCTTTTTCCATAAAATTCATAACTCCTAATTTATACATCCAAAAATAGCCATTTTTGGACACAATCTAGAAAACTAATCAAATTATCATTTTAAATATTTCCAGAATTTTTGAGGGTGAGAAAAATTATGAAACTGAAAAACATAATAACCTTTATAATCTCTTACCTCAAAAGAGCAGTATTTCTGACTAAAATATCTGATGTAAAGACGAAAGAAACTTTCACTGAATAAAACTCAGTCACCTATAGTGGGGCCCACCAATTCAACACATGCTTTCTACACCAACCAAAAGTGGGTCCCACCTAATTTTAATAAATATTATTTTATTTTCTAAAATTTCAGAAATTCATAATAAATAGCCCTTTTATCAAGAAAATATGAATTTTATGTCCATTCCACACGAAAATAAATTCTCCACAACTTTGTAGCTTTAAGTTATTCCAAATTCCAGACAGAAAATATCCGAAATCCACAAACGGACGATTTTCAACACCTCTTAAAATTCATAACAAATCATACGTTAATTTTTAACGGTTCAAAATTTGTGGACATATACTCAACTTATATATGTATAACATATGTAAAAATCACAACGATCCAACGGTCGGATTAAAATTATAACTCACGCAATAGACCTTTAAGAACAGATTTGATTTTTTAATACCTCAATCCAGGCAAAATCTTGATAAAACACCTCAACATTAATTCTTTCATTTATAATCACATAAAATAAATATTTTTCTATCCATCATTTATGTCCACATAAAATAAATATTTCCTTATCATATAAATTAATAATTAATTATTCACAAATAATATTATAGAATCACTGATAATGACAACCGGTAGTTCCCGGAAGAGGGGCTTTCAGATAAGGATTTCTCCTTCTTGTGGCGCAATTAGGTTACCAAACCTCTCCTTGACAGAACTTTCTAGACATTGCCAATAATGCTATCTAATAATATTATTCTAATAATATGAATTATTGATCTGATAATGGTAAATACCGTGCAATGATAATTATTGAAACAACAATAATATAAAATATCAACGCAACAATTATTGAACCAATAAAATATTGAACAGTAATTCTTGTAATAATTATTGAGTAGTGCCTTCTTACGTAAGAATCGATAATTAAAAAATCTTTGCAATCTGGTATACTTTCTTGTGCAACCACGCGCATTCATCGTATTTTAACCACCGGGTATTACAACAGTGTTAACGGTAACGATTATGCCATTATTTATAAAAACTCAAACTTGTCATTTTTTTCATTCGACATTTATTCTTTAAAATGTTTTTCATCATCCTCAGTCCTTAATGGTGATACTTGATGAATATCTTTGGCCTGTAGTGCAAAGATGAATGATTTACTGATGAATATCTTCGGCCCGTAGTGCAAAGATGAATATGTGTTGAGATGAACATGACCAACTGGTGATACAAATGAATATCTTTGGCCCGTAGTGCAAAGATGAATATTTAATGCAAGATGTATATTGATTGATGTTACAGGGATAAAATATTGATGATGGACTTTTAAATTCATAGATGATAGTAGATTTCATTCTTTACTTAACTCTTTTAATGAATTATTGTTTCCGCTGCAGTTGTTGATCTAAAACTTGTTGTTTATTATATTTTATCAGTTTTTTCCCTGTTGAAGACTAAGGATAATTTGTTGTATATTATCTTAGTCATAATATTCTTTACTGGGCTAGTTGAGCTCACCCTTTTCCTTTTTGTTCTATTTTTCTTCTTAGGAAGCGAGAACATAGCAGGAACCAGTCGGGGTATAGAGTGATGGTCCTAGACAGTTGTTTTAGTAGTCCTCACTATTTTTATAAAATAGTGCATCAATAATTGTAATGAGGACTTTATTTGAGTGTGGATATTATGCAGAAGATAATATTTGTATTTAAATTCACAGTATGTGTTGTCGTATTTTGTACGACAATTGTAATAATAAAGTTGTAGTTGTTTTCTGTACCATGTATTTGGCGACTCAGAATGGATGATGTATCGCAACCATTTGTGGGCCCCATAACAGAATAACTGTCGGATGAATAAAATGACAAGTTTGAGTTTTTATAAATAACGGCGTAATCGTTCAAGTTATTAACCTTTGTTGGAATACCCCGTGGTTAAAATACGATGTCGTGTGGTTGCCGCGATGAGCACTACGGTATTGCACAATATTTTGAATTATTGATTCTTACGTAAGAAGGCACTACTCAATAATTATTACAGTAATTATTGTTCAATATTTTATTGGTTCAATAATTGCTGCGTTGATATTTTATATTATTGTTGTTTCAATAATTATCATTGCACGATATTTCCCATTATCAGATCAATAATTCATATTATTTGAATAATATTATTAGATAGCATTATTGGCAATGTCTAGAAAGTTCTGTTAAGGAGAGGTTTAGTCACCTAATTGCGCGCCAGTACGGAAAAATCTTTATCGGAAAGCCCCCTCTTTCCTGGGAACGACTTGATTGTCATTATTTTTATTCTGTAATATTATTTGTGAATAATTAATTATTGATTTATATGATAAGAAAATATTTATTTTATGAGGACATAAATGATGGATAGGAAAATATTTATTTTATGTGGTTATAAATGAAGGAATTAATGTTGAGGTATTTTATCAGTATTTTGTCGGATTGGAGGTATTAAAAAAAAATCAAATCGATGTTCTTAAAGCTCTATTGCGTGGGTTATAATTTTAATCCGATCGTTGGATCGTTGTGATTTTTGGATATGTTATACATATATAAGTTGAGTATATGTCCACAAATTTTGAACCGTTAAAAATTAATGTATGATTTGTTATGAATTTTAAGAGGGGTTGAAAATCGTCCGTTTGTGGATTTCGGATATTTTCTGTCTGAAATTTAGAAAAATTTAAAGCTATAAAGTTGTAGAGAATTTGATTTCGTGTGGAATGGACATAAAATTCGTATTTTTATGATAAAAGGGATATTTATTATGAATTACTGAAGTTTTGGAAACTAAAATAATTTTTATGAAAATTGGGTGGGACCCACTTTTGGTTTGTGTAGAAAGCATGTGCTGAATTGGTGGGCCCCACTAGAGGTGGCTGAGTTTTGTTCAAAGCATGCATGCATAGAAAAATTATAATATTATTTTATTATTTTAGTCTCCTTTGGCGTTCTAGCATTTTCCTATAAATAGGCGCTTAAGTTAGAATTAAAAATCACACCAGAAACATAAGTATTCTCTCTCTATATTGTCGAGCGTATTTTTATGAGTATTTAGATATTTGAGAATTGCTATTCAGTGCAAATTTCCTTCGGCTTTACATCCGATATTCTAGTTAGAAATACTGCTCTTTTGAGGTTAAGGGATTGTAAGGGTTATTATGTTTTTCAGTTTCGTAATTTTTCTGACCCTCAAAAATTCTGGAAAAATTTAAAATGATAATTTGATGAGTTTTCTAGATTGTGTCCAAAAATGGCGATTTTTGGATGTATAGATTAGGAGTTATGAATTTTATGGGAAAATACTATTTTAAAAGTAAACCCTTATAACTCCTTGTGGTTAACTCCAAAATTGGTGAAATTTTTATTGGGAGTACATCTATATAAATTAAAGATACTCTGTAAATTTTGAAATTTTTGGACAAAAAGTACGAGTTTATGATAAATGTCTAAATATTCGCGCTTTTGGCCATATGAAAATAGTAAATGAATTTTAAAAATTCCGAGAAAAATATATGTGAAATATGAGACTATATTCTGCTAAATTCCAGAAAAGAAAATTTGTTTTGTACTGATTTGGTATTTTTCATGAAAATGGACTAGTTATGAGTAAATGAATTAAATATTTATGTGAAGTAAGAAAATTGGAAAATATGATTTTCTGGCTTGAGAATCCTATATGAGGTATATGTAGATTTTTGATGAGGGTTTTGGTTATTGGTGATAAAATCTTATGAGTTTGGCATTTTAGGATGATTAAATGCATTAATTAATAAAGTGTAAACAATTAAAATAAATTGTTTATAAGTTTAAGACATAATTAAAATATTGTTGTAATATTAATAATATTAGATATGAGATTATTAAGTGATTTATAACATTTTGGATTAAGGTGTTATAAATATTGTTATGGATTTTATTGTGAAACTTTATCTTTTTAGTATTGGAGTTCTTATTCACGTGATACTGATTATTATTCATATATCGACATTATTCATGTATATGACACTATTTAGGTATATGATACTATTTACGTATACGGTACTATAAACGAATATGAGTTACTACTCACGGGGTACTATTCACGATAAAATTGGTTTCTTTTTCTAACCAAATTATCGTTGATTTATGAATCTTACTTTTGAAATTAAATCCATGTTTTGATCATATTATTTTTATTATCATATATAACATTTTTATAATCCTGGTTAAGAAATTTCTCTTTGACTTGAGTGTAAAGATGGGTAGGTTATTGGTATAATCGTGACTATGGGTTCTCTTTGGCCAGTAGTGCAAAGTTGAATCGTTGACTGGTATGATCATGATCATTGAATTTATAATTGAATATTTTTAGCTTAAGTGCAAAGGTGAATTGATCAACATGGTTATAATTATGGTTTATATAAATTCTAAAATGATTATGTATTTCTTTAAGATATTAATATCTTTGGCACGTAGTCAAAGATGAATTATTGATGAATATCTTTTGGCCAGTAGTCAAAGATGACTGTTGTTGAATATCTTTGGCATGTAGTGCAAAGATGACTGTTGTTGAATATCTTTGGCTTGTAGTGCAAAGATGAATCATTAATGAATATCTTTGGCCCGTAGTGCAAAGATGAAGTTATTAGTATGATTATGAACAGGAACTATGATTTGGTATAACCATGATCTTTGATGATTCAGATAAAGACAGGTGATGAAAATTATCTTTGTCCTGGATGAGAAGAGGAATTTAGAACCACAACTATGATTATGAGTTTTTCACATGATTGGAGACATGAACTATTGATTGATGTTACGAGGATAAAACATTGTTGGTAGAATTTTCACATGGAGAAGATAATATACTTTATGGTTTATTTGACTCTTCTAATGGATTGCTCATTCCACTGCAACTATGGATGAAAAGTTTTATCATCTACCATATATTCTAAATCTCTGATTTATTACTGACGAAGGCTATTGATAATTTAATTATCTTTAGTTATGATATTCTTTACTGGGCTATTTGTGCTCACCCTTTTTTGCTTCACAATTCCTTTTCGTGTAATAAGATTGTAGCCGGGTCGGCGGGGATAATTGGGGAATGGTGTGATGCTCGAGACTGTCAAAGTTCTCAACACATTATAAAAACATACATGACATACAATATATAATTGTATTGAGGACTTAAGATGTGTGTAATTATATTATACGTCACTTAATAATTGATTTTGGTGAACAACAAACAGGTGAGGCGAACCCAACGTTGGAAGGTGTTTTGCCACTATCATACAAGATGTCTAATGCCATACAAACTCGTGTTATCATAAGACAGGGTTGTGCACATCCACTCTGTCGAGTATATCTACGAAGCGCTACTATATAATCTTGGAGTTTGGTTGAAATATAATTTTCAATTACAGACAGTGGAGATAGTTATATGTCAAGAGAAGACTCACCATTGGAAAGAACATGATAGTAATCTTTTCATTTTTCTTTGGGGTCTATTGGGTCAACCAAGGATAATTCTGTGGACATATGATATCTATCATAACCTAGACGCATGGCCTCCCATGTACGAAGGTTTTCTTGAGCACTTCCCAATGATTTTAATTTTTAAAACAGTTTTTGACTGTACCTTTATATAAGGTGCCATTGTGACGTGATATCCAAGGTTGGGATGAGAGTCATAGTTGGTATAATGAGTTAGGAATATTGTCGTATTATATACGTTACAATATTTGTATTGAAACTCACAGTATATGTGTCGTCGTATTTTGCATGACATTTGTATAAATAAAGTTTTTTTTAGTGTATGTTTCTGGCCACCCAAGATGGGTGGCGTATACCTATTTTGGGGGCGTCACAAACCGTGTCTGAAAAAACACAGAAATAGGTGAAAATCAAGTATTACAGAAAAAAATACAAAAGAATTTCAAAGCCATGTAATACATACTAAATGAAATAATTAAATTACTTACCACAATGCGCTCTGCCTCAGGTGAGATATAATCACCATCACCTTTCTTCTGGTGAGCGTGCCACCAAAACTCGAGGCGAAAAGGTCGGTGTTTTAGACTCGAGTCTCTCCCTATAGAGGTCGTGATGTTGACTCCCGGTCTGGCATGGGAGGCGACTCTCTTGTCGAGGCAATTTATCATTTGTGCCAACATCTTCTTGAACGTCTCGTCCTCCCAAATATCGCACATCTGCTCCCACATCGCAGCACCAATGAAATATGGCCGGACATCTCTAAGTGTCTGTCCATCAGCCATCTTGGTCTGGGCCTTCTTCTTCTAGTCGTAGACCCACTTGTGCCAATTTATCTCGAGATACTTCCCGAGAACAGTGCTGCTATGGGCTTCCTGCCCGTCCTCGAAGCGATAATATCTCTGCAGTATAACATATGAATATCAGCATTTACTTAGTAGACAACATAAAGCAAAGCGGTAAATAAATATTCAAAAGCACAAATTAAAACTAACATATGAATGAATGACTTCTTAACCTAAACTTAGCAATAATCAGCCCACAGGTGCATTCATCCACATCCGCCCACCTCATCCACGGGCTGGAGAATTGGTTGCGGACGATCCCAAGCAACGTGTTCCTTGGCGTCGCGTCAAGGATACTAAAATTGAAATTATTAAATTTCCAAATTACAAAGAATATATAAGAACTGAATAATTAATACAAACGTAATGTATATATTACCTAGTAGTCCTGACACGGCATATAAGCGGCGCCTGGGGGGGATTCCCTAGCAATCCACGTGTTATTCCCTAGGAAACAACTATGACATTTGAATACAACTAAAAGGATACAACATGTAGATACAACTAAAAGGATACAACATGTAAATACAACATGCGTTTGTTCTTTCATTTTATTTTTATTTTATTTATTTATTATTTTTTATAGGCTTAAAGATAAAAAATGGCAACAAAGTCACGATCATTTATGCCCCAAAGTCACCGTGTTTGCTCTGTTCCCGCTTATTATACAAAAATGGCGACTCTTTGTTTTCCTCTTCCACTTTCTCTCTCCTCCTCAATTCATTTTCCATCATAAAAATTCAGACTATTCAGATTCTCTCTCTTCTTCTCCATCAATTCATCAGAACCTCAATTTTCATTATTTTAGTAAAAAAAAATCTGCTTTTTTCTTCACCCTGCAACTTATATATATATATATACTGATGGATTTTAAGTCTTGTATAACTAAAAGAACAAGAGCACAAGAAGATATTTACTTGGTAAAGCTTTGTGAAAAGATGAAGAGGGATAGAGAGGAGATATACATTGATGTCTTTACTCAGACTCTTATCACCCGGAATCAGTAAAGGCATGAACATGTAGGGATCTTTTATGCACATTGAAGGCGGGAGGTTATACACCATAATAATCACCGGCCAAGTTGAGTAGGGCTTTGTGTAAGGCCCATTAAACAGATTAAACCCATCCGTAGCAAGTCCAAGCCTAACATTGCGAACCTCTTCAGTAAACGAGGGGTGCTTGTTATCAATTTTTTTCCACTCAAGCCCATCTGTCGGGTGCGTCAGTTGACCTTCGACTATGTCCTGTATTGAGTACCACCTCATATCCTCGGCGGTATGTGTTGACATGAACAATCGCTGAAGCCTCAGAACAATGGGAAAGTAACGTAAGATCTTTCTTGGCACGTCTTTTCCCTTTTTCTTGCATTGTTCACAGTATCTACTTGTACCACAAATATCACATGACCTCTTATCTTTATTGACATCACTGTAATACAACATACAGTCATTCTCACAAGCATCAATCTTCTCATACCCTATATTTAGCCTTTTGACCATTTTCTTCACATCATAGTACGACTTCGGTAACTTATTGCCTACAGGTAAGCACTCCTTCACAATGCTTAACCGTTCATTAAAACCTCTCTCGCTACAGTCATGCTCGTTCTTGAAGTGTAAAAACTTAGTCACGACAGATAAGACGGTGTGCTTTTTCGTGCCCGTAATACAGTGGCGTCGCTGCTTCATGCAATAACTCATAGAAACCCTTAGCCCCATCATTAGGCTCTTGCTCGATGCTAATACCATCCCTGTCTGTATTCCACTGGAAGTATGAACCAGCAGTTTCGACTATCATGTTAGTATAGTCAAAGGTTTTGTCACCTCTGGATTCCAGTTCTGATTCATGTTCATCCAACCAGGTTTCCCCATGATAGATCCATGTCGTATAACCCTGCTTGAACATATACACAAATAAATCACACACTACATCACTCCTTTCCTTCCACACTTCATTCACACACCTCTTATAAGGACATCTGATCTCATCGCCGCTGACTTGCTCAAACGCGAAGTTGAGAAACTGTTCAACCCCACTACGATACTCAGAGCTAAGCCCACTCCTATCAGTGGCTACCCTACGTTCCATCCAACTTTGATCAACAGACATCTCAGACAACTATCTGCTATATATATGGAAAGTTAGACAAACACAATCAAGTCTCCAAGTAAATGTATATGCAAGCTTATGAGTTTCCTAACTTCATCTCCCACTCTAACGGGCCAGGCTTCTATCCCATTCCCGGATGTGTCGTCTCACTGATGCCAACAACTTGAACACATATTTAAATTTTTCAAAAATTTCGGCAGCACCTCCCCATGGTCTTCAAGTACACGAAATAGACTAACACATCGTAGTCTAAATATGCACCCGAAGAACATCAAGAGATATATACTGTGAGACCCCAAATTTATAAAATGAAAGTATTCAATTTTTTTATAATTGTTATTCTATTTAGTAAATGGTTAAATTGATAAAAGGTTAAAGTTAAAGGTGATATTTAAAATTTTTGCAAAGTAAGTAAGTTGATATAAAATATTCGTTGTGTCGGAGAATATTCGATTGGTCAGAGAATATTCGTTTTAATAGGTAATATTCGTACGACGGCACAATCATTAGTGAACCCCACAACAAAAGTATTGTCGTAGTTAGAAAACGACAGAAATATCTTTTTATAAAAATAAAAGCGGAAGTTTTACCGTTAAACTGTTGAACTACCCGGTGGTAAAAGTAAAATAACAATATCTGGCGGCAGTTGCATTGTAGCTACGGTATTGATTATTGATGCTTACGTGAAGCCACTTTCGGTTATACTCAATTATTGCTATAGTAATTATTGCATAGTATCATACGTTATTTGATTCAATTATTGTCACAAATTATCATCGCATAATATTTTATATTATTAAATCAATAATTGAGACAATAAAGTTATTCATATTATTATTTGCAATATTGACAATGTACAGAAATTACATCAAGGAGAGATTTGGTCACCTAATTGCGCGCCAATAAGGAGATATCCTTATCGAGAAAGCCCCTCTTTCACAGGAGCGACACGGTTGTTAAATATTGTGAGTTATAATATTAATGATGAATAATTGTTAAAGTATTAAGAATGTGTTTAGTGAAGATAAGTGAATTACAAAAGTTAGAGGGGAATAATGCAAACTTGGAAAACTTTAGGGGTACTAAAGTGTAATAAGTTAAATCAATCTGGACCATTGATGGTGGTTTTAATAGTAAACCAATCTGGACCATTGATGGTGGTTTTAATAGTAAATTAATCTGGACCGTCAGTGGTGGTTTTAATAGTTTATCAATCTGGACCGTCGGTGGTAATTTTAATAGTAAATCAATATGGACCGTCGGTGGTGGTTTTAAAAGTAATCAATCTGGACCGTCGGTGGTGGTTTTAAAAGTAAAACAATCTGGACTGTCGATTGTGGTTTTAATAGTAATCAATATGGACCGTCCGTTTTAATAGTAAATCAATCTAGACCGTTCATGAATTAGTTACTATTTAGTCCATTCTCCTATAAATAGAAGCTTAATTCTTCTTTCATTCTCACCAATTCACTAAGACTCACAAGAGAAGCTATAGAGAGAGAAACTATAGAGAGAAAGAAGAAGAGATATTCGCTACTTCACTATATTAAGATTAGGTCTTCTACTAAGGTAAGGGACGTTATTTCTTTTATATTCGTAAGGGATATTATTTATTATATTCGGAAGGGGTATTATTTCTTCCGTATTCATAAGGAATACTATTTTTCGTATTCATCCATAATATGTCGAGAATAACTTGTCTACGTGGATTACGTACCATATGGTAGGTGAAAATCCATTTGCAGTTTCGTATGTTATTTCTTTTCATATTCTTAAATCTAAACTAACTATCGTAAGTATTGCTTCTATAATTCCTGAAATTAGTGGAATATCATTGAGTTTTGTGTTTCATCTAGTATCGTTTTGTTGGAATATAAATCTGAATTTTCTTATTAAATATCAATATTTTAACCCGGGGTACTATTCACGAGTTACTATTCACCCGATTACTATTCACTTAAATATTATTCACTCGAGTATTTGGGGCACTTTTCATGCCAGGATACTATTCATGAGTTACTATTCATAGGTTACTATTCACCCGATTACTATTCACTTAAATATTATTCACTCGGGTATTTGGGGCACTTTTCATGCCGGGATACTATTCATGAGTTACTATTCATGGGTTACTATTCACCCGATTACTATTTACTCTAGTATTATTCACTCGGGTATTCGGGGCACTTTTCATGCCAGGGTTACTATTCTCGAGGTACTATTCACCCAAAAAATTTATTTCTTTTCTGTCCAAATTATTTTGATACATGGATATTATTCTTAAATTTTACTCCACAAAGCAGTATCATGTTCACAATTTGGATATTTTTAAACACTGGATAAATTTAAAGACTTTAATATTTATCATTGATCTCACT
Source organism: Panax quinquefolius (assembly GCA_020205615.1). NCBI lineage: Eukaryota > Viridiplantae > Streptophyta > Magnoliopsida > Apiales > Araliaceae > Panax > Panax quinquefolius. The sequence continues at coordinate 77,065,086 of CM035166.1, read as the reverse complement.
TGATTGAATCTTTATATCATTATTGTGTTGAAAGTCATCTTTGGCCTGTAATGCAAAGATGGACTGTTGATTATTTATTTTACAGTTGTATGTCTTTGGCTGTAGTGCAAAGATGGACTGTTGATTATTGATTTTACAGTTGATATCTGTAGTCGTAGTATGAAGATGAATTATTGATTGATAGCTTTGGCTCGTAGAGAAAAGATGGACAGGTGTATGACATGATCATGACCACTGATGATACTAACGAATATCCTTAGCTCGTAGTGCATGGATAATTCGATGATGTTATTGGTAGGATCATGACCATAGTTGAATGTCTTTGGCCGTAGTGCACTGACAGACAATTGCTTGGTATGATCATGACCATTGGTTTTATAGTTGAATATCTTTGGCCCGTAGTGCAAAGATAGAAAATTGATTGGTATGATCATTGTTATTACATTTGAATATCTTTAGCCCTTGGGATAAAGATATTGTGGAAACATTCTATTAAGCCTTTATGACAAGGAAAAACTGTTGATTTACATGATTATATGTAACGCCCGACAAAATCGGATTTTTATGACAATTAAATTTTTATTTGATTATGTGAATTAAATGAATTTAATCAATTTTCTTGTGAGTAAGCTATGTGAAGGTCGTTCTATGACCTAGAATGTGCTAACGTGGTTAGTATTCTGGCTACGTGTTAGAAATAATTGTTTGGAATTTCCAAGGCGAAGATAATTGTTTTTAGAAATTTAGTAAAACACTATTCATCAGTTTCTGTTCGGGGAATTATTTTGAAATTCCGAGAAACGCGTAATGATAGAATATCGTGATAAGATGGAATATCTGATAATATTTCATTTATGGCAAATGCAGTTTTTGCCTGCGGACTTAAAACTTAAGGGATGAGTATATTAATTTCCGAAAAAGAAATAATATGCGTAGAAGGAAGGGCGTTAGGGTTAATTCGAGTGCTATACAATGGGTGATACTATTTAGTATCTATGTATAATACGTTGAGTAAATACGAAGTACAATATGATTATTGTACGAGTAGTATATGGAGATAATACGTGAATTGTACGTATGTGATACGATTCGTATTATAGAATTAAGTTAAGAGTTAATGACTAATTCATTTGATATGGATTATTAATTAATCCAATCATTTGAATGACCAAGGCCCAATGTTAATTTAGTTAAGCCCAATTCATTAAAATCGAACCGTGGGTCGAACTGGTGGGTCACTGAATGGGTAAAACCCATGGGGCAACCCATGGGATGTCACATAGGGTGGTGGGCCGGCCACCTTGGTGTGGAAGCCAAGCATAAGGTTCGGTCACCAAGTGTTTTACTTGGTGACCACACATGAATAGTAAGGAGGTGATGGTTCTTTGACAATTATGCCCTCCATTCTAGTTTTCTATAAATAAGAAGCTAGGGTGATTCATTTGGGAGTTTTCAACTTGCCAACCTAGATTATTTGAGATAGAAAGAGAGCTATACTTGCAAAACATACACTTTGGAAGCTTGATCTTAGATTTTTCCAAGAAAGAAAACCAAGAGTTCTTAAGGTATAATCCTTACCTTTCATCTCCATCTCTTTTAGATTTTCTTTCATTTTAGAGAATCATGAAGGGGTGGTATATGTCTTGAGTGAGGATCTAAAGATGACTTACCATAGATTCAATCTCTATAAGTCATGAGATTATAAAAATCATAAGGTTTAATATAGTTTTGAACCATAAAAATATTGATAGTTGAGATCGAATTGTTGATAAACAATTGAGCTCCATCAATATGTTAGTATATGTATCTTGTTTGGTTAGGATGTAGATATGAAATCCATGGATTATTCCATGTGATTTGGCTTAGAGAACATTAGTAACGAAGTTATGGCGAATTTTACGAAAATAGACGTTAAACGTCGAAAACGTAGAAATTCGGATTGGTAGTCAAAAGTTGCCGTGAGACTTGAAAATGTTAGTTTTCAATGTCAACGCGTGAGATAGGGTGATTAAGAGTTGTGGGTTCTAGAATCATCGGATTTCGACTTAAAACGAAGAAAACGAGCATTAAACGCTCATTAACGTTAACGAACGTATATAAAATGAACTCAATAGTAAATTCTGAGTTAGTGGATTTGAAAGTGTTGAATTCTTATATGAACACGTAAAGGATGTAATTCCTGACTTGTAAGAATTCAAATGGGTCAATTCGGATGTAAAACGAACAAATTAGGAAGCCGGGAGTTTCGTTAGAAAACCAAAACTAGTTTTTTGGCTAGGTGTACATGCTCGACGTGCGCAGTACTAAAAACCCAATACAAAGTGGTGGCGCCGCGATGGCGGACTTCACCGAAAGTACCGCTAACTCGCACTACAGTAGCCACTAAAATACAAAGGATCTGCACAAATACCACTAAAATATACGAAAGGATGTCTTGGCCATGGCCAACAGTGAGAGAAAGTTGACTAAGTAGGTTTTAAACTTCAGTTGTTTCGAGACCTACCTGAGTTGAGTTTATATACTCAATGAATGTACTAAGACTAATCCTATATTACTTATACTAAGGTATATGGTATAAAACTTAGGAATGTAATGCATGTTAAACAAGATATGTACGATGGACAAAGTTGGTACCTTATCAACGATGTTTGAATCCGGTTAATAAACGTCAGTTGAGTGATAAACCGGGACGAAGGGTATTAAGTCATGTTGACTTTAATAAAGATATTAAGTTAACAAAGACATAGAAGAGAAAGAAGCTTGTAGGAACAATGCGAATAGTTGTTTGATATCTAATTATAGTGTGCTATGTGAATATATCATGTAGATTCTGTAAAGGTTGTGGTCAGTCGAGTAAGATATTTGAAGATATTTGAAAGGCAAGTTTTACTAACGCTTGTCTAACTTCCATGTTAGCCAAGTTTTATGTGATTCGTTGAACTGAATTGCAAGACTTCTTTTAAAGAAAGGGTCGATGCCAGATTTTAACTCGGCTAGACTATTCGTAAAATATAGTTTGATTATTATTCATATCATTCTATATAGAAATGTTAACGCTATCCTATGCTAAGTAATTGGTACGAACGTGAAGGTAAGGTTTGTCTATGAACAAACAAAAGTAATTTTGCATCGATTATTCGATGGGCACGCGAGTTTGCCAAAAATATTGAACGTAAATACGTTTAATGAATGAGTGTTGATCAACATAGAGTACTATAGGCTGATCACCTAGAAGTGCTCGTAAGTTATACGGATGAACGACCTTAGTGCTGTGGACTCCTTTTTAAGTATGAAAACTGAAACTTACTGTTCATGGTCTATCGACCGGTTTAGAATTCCTAATCTATTCTATACTTTGGGAATTGATATTATGAACTGTTAGAGTATTATTGATTCATAATACTTCATAACTATTGTTCAGTTATGTTGGAATTGTTATATAATTCATTAATGTGGTATTCCTGATTATCCTTGATTAAACTTGCTGAGCTGGCATGCTCACTTCTTGTTTGAATTATATAACTGCAATTAAAGATGAACGTACTGTGAATGCCAAGAAAGATAAGGTCAAAGCTAAGATGGATGCTTAGGCATTGTGTAATAGTTTAGTAAGTTTGTATGTATTATACATTATGAACAATGAACGATGTAACCGGTTTATGAACCTGGGAAGGATTATACTTTGATTGTAATAAAAAGATAGTAATTACTTTCATTTTGTTGTTTTTCAATGGAATGATTGTATGGATGTTAGTACAGTGGAGCACCATCTGTCGGGTTGGAAGATACCCGAATTTGGGGGCGTCACAAGTTGGTATCAAAGCCTTAGGTTATATAACTTAAGGGGGGAAAACCTTAGGCTAATAACCTCGTAAGGAAGGTAAAGTCCGAGGAATGAAATTCAAGTCCATTGAATTAAGAAGATATTGAGATAACTCAGTATCGAAAGAATTAAAAGATGAAAATTAATCCTAAAGATATTAAATGTGATTTATGCTTATACTATTGTGTATTATGTACTAATCAACGTGTTATGTGTTTGTAGATGTCAACCGATAGTTTGATGTTTAGAGACATGGGAATGATAAGTGAGGACTCAGTTAACCAAGTTGAGGTAGTAGTACCAATGCGGTGGCGGAGAATGCAAATAGTTGTACTAGACGACTCAGACATTAAGGAGTACATCTCTGAGGAGGAATACTCTGAGGAGACTATGGGATTAGCATCATACCTTAACGAGATGCTAGATGTGGAGGAGGAGATGGAAGTGACATCGATTAACACGGTGTTACCTACTCAGAAGCCAGCATCTATGGATGAAACTAGAGCATTATATCTGGCAGTGTTGGATAGGAATGTGCATTTGCGTACTAAGGTAGAGGCACAGATTGAGGAGATAACTGCCTTATATGAGGCGAAAGAATCTGCAGAGGCAGAATTTGAGTCAGAGCACGATGAGAAAGTACTTATGATTGATAAGGCTCTTAACTATAAGGATGAGGTCCTTGAGCTACAAAAGAAACTGGTTGAGAAAGACCAAAAAATAACTAGGATGTCATACATCTATGAATGCGCTCATGAGGATTTCAAGATAAAAATTGCTTGTTATTCTATTAAGTCCGGGTAGACTCGACATACCATAAGTCGAGATATAGTGTCGATTCTGGCAAATCAGAAATATGAGAATGCCATTCGACAGTGTTAGTCAATCATTAGATCTTTTTGGTATATAAGTAGTGACTTAAAACCCTCTTTTGTATAACTAAGGGTAGTCTTTTTGTAAATCCCAATTTTTGTAGAAGGCAATCGCGGGATAGTATGTAATAGCTTTTGGCTAAAGGAACATGATGTAAATAGTTTTGACTATGAAAGCATATTTATATAATGAAGTTTTATTTTTATATGCTTGTTGAGATATGAATGGTTGTTGTTGATTTAAAATGATAACTGAGTTGTTAAATAGATAATAACGAAGCTTTATTTATTTAATCAGAATTATGCCGCCGAGAAGGAGACAGCGGAACCAAGAGGCCGAGTCTCATAATGAAAATCAGGGGGGTCCTAACAACCTTATGCAAGAGTTCATTAATTTATTAACGGCTGCATTTAACCAAGTGGGGGGTGGGATTCCTGTAGCTCCTGGGGTAGCTAGAACAACTACCTTTAAGGACTTTAAAAGTATGGGTCCTCCCGAGTTTCGAGGAACAATGGATCCACTAGAAGCCCAGACGTGGATTAGAGAGATTGAAAAGGCGTTTATGATAACAAACGTAGGTGAGGCGCAAAAGACTTCTTTTGCGACTTACATGATGAAGGGGGAAGCTAACTACTGGTGGGAAGCTCACCAGGGTGGGGCTAGGACGGAGGCTGTTACGTGGGAACAGTTTAAGAAGGTTTTCTTCGAGAACTACTTCCCTACTAGCATACAGGGTAGGATGGAAATTAAGTTCCTAGAACTTAAGTAGGGGGATATGACAGTTCCCCAGTATGTCGCCAAGTTTAATGAATTAGCGAGATTTGCTCCACATCAGGTGGATACAGAGGAATGAAAGGCGCGCAGATTTGAGCAGGGCTTAAAACCCTGGCTCTATAGTAGGATATCGGTTTTCCAAAGTGCTTCCTACGGGACCATTCTGGAGAAGGCGATAATAGCTGAAGGTGGTGGTGAGGCTTTGTCTCTGTACCACAAAGAGCGAAAAATTAAGAGTAAGTTAGAAGGAGGTAATAAGGCTGAAGTTGCCAGCGGAAGCGGTAACTTACCAAAGAGGAAGAGTATTAACCCAGGGAATACCAGGGTAAAGCAGGGAGATCCTAAACGGAGGACGAAAGCATGTAAAACATGCGGAAAATCTCACATGGGAGTCTATTTAAAGGGGAAAGCAGTATGCTACAACTGTGGACAGGAGGGGCATTTGTCACCCAACTGTCCTAACCCTAAGAAGAACTAGGGGTGTTTTGTCTGTGGGTCAATGGACCACATGGAAAGAAATTGCCCGAAGAAGGGCTTAGAGGGGAATAAGAGTTCTGGTAGTGGTAAATTAGCCATTACTGGACCAACACCATCAGTGGGTAGACCCTCAGCTCGTACGTTTAATATGACTGTTCAAGATGCGGTTGCATCAACAAATGTAGTAACAGGTATCATTCCGGTCAATGAGATAAATGCTTATGTGCTATTTGACTCGGGTGCTACTTGTTCTTTTATAACATGTGAATTTGCTAAGCGATTAGGTTTAATCCCTGAGAAGTTACCTATACCTTTAGACGTTAAGGTAGAAAACGAAGAGATAATCCCCATTGAACATATTCATAAGAATTGTTGCGTGGAAATTAGAGGGAATAAGTTATCGGTAGATTTGGTACCGATAAGGCTAAAAGAATTCGACGTAATTCTTGGTATGGATTGGTTGGTGAACCCTAATGCGATTATTGATTGCCATAGGAAAAGTGTAAACCTTCGGCTTTCCAAGAAAACCAAGGTAGTGTTCTTCGGTAGTAATTCATCGAGACGCTCTTGTTGTCTGTCTATGACACAAGCTAGGAAGATGTTGAGAAAAGGGTGTGTAGGTTATCTGTGCCATGTTGTGGATACCCAAAGAGTGGGAACATCCTTGGATCAGATACCTATTGTGCAAGAGTTCGCGGAAGTATTTCCGGAGGAATTACCGGGTATTCCCCCGGACAGGGAGGTGGAGTTTGTAATTGATCTGTTACCGGGAACGGCACCAGTTTCAAGGGCACCATATCGAATGACGCCAGTTGAGATGAAGGAGTTAATTGTTCAATTACAAGAACTATTAGATAGGAAATACCTTCAACCGAGTGTGTCTCCTTGGGGAACACTGGTGTTGTTTGTAAAGAAGAAGCACGGGTCGTTAAGGCTTTGTATCGACTATCGAGAGTTGAACAAGTTAACAATTAAGAATAGATACCCTCTGCCCAGGATCGATGATCTATTTGATCAGTTGAAAGGGGCAAAGTATTTTTCTAAAATAGATTTGCGCATGGGGTATCATCAGTTAAAGGTGAGGAAGGAAGATGTACCTAAGACGACGTTCAGAACTTGTTATGGTCATTATGAATTTCTGGTAATGTCGTTTGGGTTGACTAATTCGCCAGACGCATTTATGGATATGATGAACATAGTGTTCAAACAATATTTGGACAAGTTTATCGTAGTGTTCATTGATGATATTCTAGTCTATTCAAAGACGCCAGAAGATCATTCGAAATATTTAAGAATAGTGTTGGAGACACTACGGAAGGAGAAGTTGTATGCGAAATTCACAAAGTGTGAATTTTGGCTTGAGAGGGTGCAGTTTCTAGGGCATGTTATTGATAAGGATGGAATTTCTATAGATCCGACAAAAGTAGAAGCAGTTAACGAATGGGAGCAACCGAAAACACCAACTGAGGTTCAGAGTTTTCTGGGGTTAGTGGGATACTATAGAAGGTTCATTCTGGACTTTTCTAAAATAGCTACTTTGTTAACAAATTTGACAAGAAAGTCGGCGAAATATGTGTGGACTGAAAAATATGAGAACAGTTTTCAGGAGTTGAAGAAAAGGTTAAGTGAGGCACCTGTATTATCCTTACCAGACGATACAGGGAATTTTGTAGTGTATAGCGATGCTTCGCATAAAGGATCTGGGTTATGCGTTTCATGCAGTATGACAAGGTCATTGCGTGATGTCGTCACGTCAATTGAAGGATTATGAGAAGGTCTATCCTACTCATGACCTGGAATTGGCAGCTGTAGTTTTTGCCCTAAAGATATGGAGGCATTATCTTTATGGTGAGAAATGTGAGATATACACTGACCATAAAAGTCTGAAATATATCTTCACACAGAAGGAGTTGAACATGAGACAAAGAAGGTGGTTAGAGTTAATAAAAGATTATGATTGTGATATTTTATATCATCCGGGGAAAGCAAATGTAGTAGCTGATGCGCTAAGTAGGAAGGGTAGAGAGAAATTATCAATGTTAACGACTCATAATGAGTTGGTAACAGCGATGGCAAAAATGGAGCTAGAAGTTAAGTTACCGGAGGAAGCAGTAGAGATGTTATTTTCTATGGAAACCCAACCTACCATAGTGGAGGGGGTTAGGGGAGTACAATTGAACAATGAGGAGTGCAAGCAGATGAACTTATTAGGTATTCCTATTGACAAGCAAGTAAAACTCCATTAGGTATTCCTTAGCGAGCCACGTTCAGTGAACTTATTCTCTAATAAGCACCTACATACTTGCTTTAGTGTCTACACACAAATGATCATGAGATCAATCATCCTCATCCAATGAGCAAGCAACGTATGTACCAATCTATCCGGATTCACTAATCCCCAATTTAGTAATCTAATGATTGGGAACTATTTTAGTTTTAAGCTTTCTAAGAATTTAGATCTCATTAGAATGATCATCATCATTATTCTAAAAGCATTGCTTAAAACTATGGGTTTATCACATATTATAAAACAAAGATCATGTAGATAATTAAAAGCCTTTAATAAATTAATACTTTTTTTAATAAATGAATAAGATTATTTACAAAGTATATGCTTTATCATCAAACATGATTGGCTTGTGTGCATACTACTTTCAATCTCCCACTTGCACTAAAGCCAATCGTCATGATATCTCATACTCTTCTTCTCTAAGTGGCGATTATCCTGCACATTGGATAAGCTTTAGTTAATGGATATGTAATGTTGTTCATGAGAGTCCACTATCTCTATAGTGATTTCCCATCTTTCAATGATTCTAATAATCAATATGAAAGTGCCACAACACATGTTTAGATCCAAGATGAGACTTAGGAACTATTCCTAGTTACGTAATGAACTTTTAATCCAAACAATCAACTTGCGACTTCATTTATAGCTATATACTTTCTCTTTATCACTAAACCAAAGAACTCTTTCTTTGTTTGGAACCTTTCAATTCAACTTTACACCTTTGTTCAAGATAATGCTTTACCTTAAAGTGGATTTTTTCATCATCTTGGTCTGCCTAAAAACTTGAGTCTCATTAAGCCCTCTAGTTTTAATTTAGACCCACCATGAATATGATCACATTTTTAGTCTTAGGTTAAGCACTTTAAGATGTTTTTCAACGACTCATAGTGAACTTCTCCATAATATGGTGATCAACATCAGGTCTCGTACATTTCATTGCATACATGATTGTTACTCATGCGACCTCTCTTTTCAGAAGTCTGTGGGGACTATTAAGAGAGATACACTCCATAGCTCATCGACATGAGACATCTCTTGGAGTTTGCCATGCTAAACGACTTTAGCATCAAATGAATATACGTTCCTTGGGTTAAGTCGAGCATCCTTTTAAATCTATCTATATAGATTTGCATCCCCAATAATGATACTTTGCCCAAATCATTCATGGAGGATTGTTTAGACAATTTTATCTTTACTGATTGTAGCATTGGTATGTAATTCCTCATCCGTAGTATATCAACATATAATATTAGGAATGTCACGGCGCTCCCACTGTCCCTTTTGTACACACTAGAACTCTTACCTCATCGTATGTAACTGGATCATCATCTTCTATGATGCGTACCTCATCATCATCATCCATGATGAATCCATACTTCCTAGGTATCTTTGGTATTATTCCAGATTTATAATTCGGTTGTGGTACAATAGGTCTATCTACAGGTTCCTCTTATTCGACTTATAGTATTTTGTGGTTCTTGAACTCTTCAAGATCTATTATCCTCACACTAGCCCCTTCAATGATAAACACCTTTATCTTAGAAGGCAGCTTGTTTCGCAATAAACACCTTTTGCTAAGTAGGATTATAGAACATTTACCCTAAACTTACTTTAGGATGTCCCATAAATCTGTATTTGTCAAATCTTGTCCCAAGCTTATCCTTTGAAACCGTTTCAAATAAGTTGGACAACCCCTTATCTTAACATACTTAAGATTAGGAATCCTCCACATCCATAACTTTTATGGAGTCTTGGTAGGATTTAGAGATTACCTTTTTCGTGAGATATCTGACCATTTCTAGGACATGATCCTGATGGATCTTTGGAATGTCGGTAAAATCATTATGGATCGCACCATGTTCAAATAGGTACGATTTTTCCTTTCAGATACATCAATCAATTATTGCGTATCAGGATGTGTCCATTATGAGAAAACCATTTGAGATGATCTAGAAACTTATTACACAAGTATTTATTCCTTGATCTAATCAAAGAATCTTAATACTTTGCCAATTTGTTTCATTTCTGAATTCTTTGAACCTTTCAAATAATTCACAATTGTATTTCAACAAATACACACATTCAACTCTTTGAATGATCATCTCCTTTTCTTATACTAGTTTGTTCAATTTGTAAAATTATTTTCACGTAAGTCAGTATACAAAATCCATTAAGTGATATTCGATCCTATACAAAACATTATTATTATAAATAGAACAACAATTGTTCTTAAATATAATACCAAAGATGTCATTGTCCAACAATAAAATGGAAATAATGTTTCCAACGAGAACCGGAATACAATAACAAATTATTGACTTAATAGACTTGCCGTAGGCATTGTTAAACTATAAGTTTCTATGGCTAATGTAGCAACCTTTGCTTCATTTCCCACACATAAGATTATTTATCTTTGTTTAACTTTCTATACGCTTGGTCCTTCATAAATCTATATTTATGATAACCAAAGTCGGTATCAATACCAAAGTAGAACCTTGACTTAAAGAAAAATTATTTTAAATCATGAACAAATTTGTATTTGTAACCAAAACTTCACTAAGCTTCTTTGGTTAGCCTCTACAAGATGCTTCTCGCAGTTTCTTTCCAGTGTCCGGGCTTATAGCGGTGGAAGCAAACTCCTTTGCTATCCGTATCGGTTTTGTTCTTATTATCCTTTGTTTTCCCTTTCTATATACCTTCTTTGAATCGTTCTTCTTCTTTCAGGAAGATCCTTTGGCCCCTACCAAGAAGACATGGTCTTTCTTGGTTTGAAAGTGACTCTCAACATTTTTCAATATGATAAGCAAATGGCGAGGGCCGATATCTAGCTTGTTCATATGAAAAATTCACAACAAATGTGAAAGGAGTTAGGGAATGAGTGCAAGATCAAATCTTGGCTCAACTCTCCATCCATGACAAAACTCGTTGTCCTAATTGATCAATCAAATTGATAATGTTAAGGACTTTTTATCACATCTTTGTAGTGTCATCGGTCATTCTAGATCGGAAGAGCTCTTTAGATATCTCGATATCTATCGGTCCTACTTTCCTCACCATCAACTACTTGATGTGCGGGGAATATAGTAGGAGCATCCATAGTTTCATCTTGTGACGTGAAGCTCGTTACTCGTGGATGTGAGCATGATGCATTGAGCTAATTTGTGCATCATCTTGCCACTTTCTAAAAGTAGCAATCTCTTTCTCGAGGCATTGTCTCGCAACCATTAGGAGGATAGGCGTATTAAGGACATAAGATAGCTTTTCAAAATGAGAACTATTCTCAAATTCCTTAACTTATCCGTTTAATTGATTGCAGTTAATTTAGCATCTAATATGCTTATGATGATAGTAATTTTAGACATTGTAAAATTACAGTAAATGAATTTGTAATTAACAACATTTTAACATACATTCTTTTATTAATTACCAAAATAAATTAGGTCTTGTTTTAAATTGGTATCTCCCACTATTTTCTTTAAACTATATTACCCTCACTTATATAGTTTGGCAAAATCTAATTAAAGATCTGCTAGTGAGAATAAGGATCCCATTTCAAATGTATATAGCCTTGTGGTGACACAACAAACTATATATAAATAAATAGGTAGACAAATTTTGTCAATTACATCAACTATGCAACTCCTTTTCTTTTGCCTCTTAGATTATTTTGATCAAGTGGTGGCACATCCGAATCAAAATTATCCAAGTTAAGTCCGACCTAGCACTCCATATATTCAAAAAGAAAAATATCATCCTTGTGGTGACACAACAAAATAATATTGTTCAATTTTCTTTATAAGCATCAAATGTGATAAATTAACATCTTAAATACTTAATACTTGCCTTGTGGTGACACAACAAACTCATATTAAATATTTAATACTCTATTAATTTTATCATGCTAGAAGGTGACGTTCGATATTCCAAATATCTTTGAACGCTTAGGACTTAATATAAAAATTGAGGGGTTTGTTATTAATTTGTCTCATCTTGTTTAGCGCGCATGCACATATATATATATAAAATACGCGTCATATTAATGAACATGCGAAGCATGTTTGCATAATATATAATATATATAGTATAAGCATGTACATATAGAATACTATATTCTACTCGGATTGATTATGGACTTTTATTCTAGTTTGGTTCACTAGAGCCACCAAGTGAACCAAAAGGTCAAACCCTAGGGGTGCAAGAAATAATATTTAAATATAACTATTACATTTAAACCCGGGCTCCATTACAAACGGGTCTTCAAGTGCTCCTTGTTCATTGATCTCCAATTCTTCAAAATTAATTCTAACTATTCCTATTACAAAACTATTTAAAATAAATAGAAACCTTGATCGTGATCGAGGGAAGTACATAGGAGGAGATAGAATTTACATTAAGAAAAATTAGAGAAAGGCGAGGTGCATGAGACCAATTTAATAAAACCCATACATTCATGCATCCAACTAAAATAAAATCCAATCATATTGGTCGATAGTCCATAATCAATCCCATTTATTATCATACACATCATCATATGCATCAATAAATAACATTCATCTTATGAATAATAAACATTTAATATATATATTGATATCATTTAATGGGCAAATTTAGTTAGTATAAAATCTATTTTTGAATCAAAATAAACTCCTTTATTTTAATCCAAATTTAAATCAAAATAAAACTATTTTATTTTAATTTATCCAATTTTGAATAAAATAAACTATTTTATTTTAATCAAAATCTTTAATCAAAATAAACTCCTTTATTTTAATTAATTATGGAATCAATTCCATGTAAAAAAAATTATTAAAGGAAACACTAATTCTTTTCCTATTCACAAATAAACTCCTTTATTTTGAATAATATGAAATCTTATTTCATATTTAAATAAACTCCTTTATTTAAGGAAACATGGATTCTCTTTCCTATTCACAAATAAACTCTTTTATTTTGAATAATATGAAATCTTATTTCATATCTAAATAAACTCCTTTATTTAAGGAAAGATGGATTTACTTCCTATTCACAAATAAACTCCTTTATTTTAGAAAAAATAAAATCCAATTTCAACTCCAATTAGTTATCATGGAATCCAATTCCAACTCTAATTAGTTAGCATGAAATTCTAATTTTAAAATTAAAATAAATCTTTTTATTTTAAGATTAAAATAAACTTTTATTTTAATATTAAAATAAACTTTTATTTTAATTATAAAATAATTAAAATATATATACATATCATAATATATATATATATATAATATATATATATATATATATATATATATATATATATATATATATATATATAAGTTCTAGATCTGTAATGTTTACAAAGTATGCCACACAGATTATAAAGTAATCAATATATAATATGCCACTGATTTCATGGGTCACTTTACTCGAGGAAGCTAATTACTTACTCCAGGAAGCTAATTAACTATCACACACACACACACACACACACACACACACACACACACATATATATATATATATATATATATATATATATATATATATATATATATATATATATATATATGAATAACGTGAATCACTTACGTTCAAAGAAATCCAAGGCATCGAAAAAAGCAGTTCGCAATTCACATGATTGGCGAACCTATTAGTTTAAAAAAAATAAAAATTCGGCCCCTTTTTTTTTATAATAAATTTTATACAACTAAATTATGCCCAATTAAATTGTTCTAAACACATATCAATATACATATCAAATCTGAACAATTAATAATTCGCATAAAGGTTTGGCTCTGATACCACTGTTAGGTTTGTAATATTCAAAAACGCAATCAAATTGCAAAAATAAGCGGAAGTGAGATAAATCAGAGTTTTAAAAAATTTACAAACCATAAACCCGGATCACCCTTTATGCACAATTATTAATTAAATGAAAAAGATAATGAATAAGAATTATACCCTTGAAGATCGAGCTTCCTCAAGTACAAGTTCACCTCCAATCCTTTTCGCGTTCAACTTGAATCCATCGGGTTTGGTTCCTTCCTTTGATCAACGTTAGCCACCCAAGTGTATGGCCTCTAGAGGTGATCCACCAAGGAAAAAGAATTTTCAAGAAGAAGGTGTATTGGCTAAACCCTAGTTTTTCTATCTCTATAGAAAAAGAACATACCGTCCCAACTATTGGAATAACGTCATATTAATATCTGATATAAGACTCTTCTTATAAAGATATCAAGTAACCCTATTAAAATAAGGTATTATTTAATTAAACTCTTTTAATTAAATGGGATCCCTAATCTTATTAGGGATAATCAATTAAACTCCTTTAATTAATTTTCCCTCCTAATCCTATTAGGAATAAATGAGAGTACTTATATTAAATTAATTCCTAAACTCTTTTAGAAATTAAAATAATAATAATTGTAATAATATTAATAAGACTCCTCTTATTAATTTATATTTAATATTTCTAAAATATTAAATAATAAATATTAAGCTATTTAATTTATTCTATCACCATAGATTAAATTAAATATACTTAACATATTATTACGATTATGCCATTAACTTCTTAAATAATTATTCTTCCTTTTATGGTGTGTGACCCTTTAGGTTCTCCATATTAAATAGGTTGTGAATAAATCAATTAGAACAATTCTAATCTTATTTAAATAAATAAATTAAACAATTAATTTATTTAAATAAATAATATTTATTCTACAATAGGGATAAGCCTCCCTAGCGATCAACGACTTTCCAGATAATATAGATTTCAACATTAATCATAAAAGAACCTTTGAGTAAATAGTTACCGTACAATTCAATCCTTCCACCATATAATGTCCCAATTAAATATAAGGCATGGAATTCTTTGTCAAGTCTTATTTTATTTAATTATATGTATTTCGATCCTTAAATGCACAACTCCAAATAATGCAAATTAGAAACTCCTTTCTAATTTCATTACGCGCCGCCAAGGACTCTTTGGGTTGTCATTTATCGAATCACATAGGACATTTCTCTTCTTTTAATAGAAGTGGTAGATTCTTTATTGATCATACATTATCTCCATGTACAACTTATTATACCCAAGCATACCCTTTGATATACCCTAAGGGTCTTAAGGAATAAGTCAAAGTATAACTCATCATACACAAGATACTATGATGATCTCAAGTCCAAGGATCACTTGTACTACTATCACTACAGAATTCCTATTGACAGCAAGTAAAACTCCATTAGGTATTCCTTAGCGAGCCACGCTCAATGAACTTATTCTCTAATAAGCACCTACATACTTGCTTTAGTGTCTCCACACAAATGATCATGAGATCAATCATCCTCATCCAATGAGCAAGCCTTTAATAAATTAATACAACGTATGTACCAATCTATCTGGATTCACTAATCCCCAATTTAGTAATCCAATGATTGAGAACTATTTTAGTTTTAAGCTTTCTAAGAATTTAGATCTCATTAGAATGATCATCATCATTATTCTAAAAGCATTGCTTAAAACTATGGGTTTATCACATATTATAAAAGCACATCATGTAGATAATTAAAAGCCTTTAATAAATTAATACTTTTTTTTAATAAATGAATAAGATTGTTACAAAGTATATGCTTTATCATCAAACATGATTGGCTTGTGTGCATACTACTTTCAGTTACAACCGTTAGAAATTCCAGAGTGGAAGTGGGAGCACATCACGATGGAATTTGTGGTGGGACTTCCAGCAACAAGGAAAGGATACGATGCTATTTGGGTGATAGTGGATCGATTGACGAAATCGGCTCATTTTCTACCAATAGGAGTTAGGTATACCCTAGATCAGTTAGCTAAGCTGTATGTCAAGGAAATTATTTCCAGACATGGAGTGCCTATTTCGATTGTGTCAGATCGTGATCCACGATTCACATCAAACTTTTGGAGAAGTTTGCAAGAGCAACTGGGAACGCAGTTTAGATTGAGTACGATGTATCATCCTCAGACAGATGGTCAGAGTGAGTGAACAATTCAAACGCTTGAAGATATGTTCAGATCTTGCGTTATGGATTTCAAAGGGAGTTGGGATAAATATCTACCGTTGGTGGAATTTTGGTACAACAATAGTTTTCACGCTAGTATAGGCATGCCGCCTTACGAAGTGTTGTATGGAAGGAAGTGCCGAACTCCATTGTGTTGGGATGAGGTGGGTGAACGTCGGATGTTGGGACCTGAGATGGTACAGCAGATGGTGGACATAGTGAAGTTAATACGTACTTGATTAGTTGCGGCTGAAGACCAGCAAAGGAAGTATGCAGATCCTCACAGAAAGAATAGAGAATTCGATGTATGATCTTTTGTTTTTCTGAAAGTATCACCTTGGAAGGGGAAGATACATTTTGGAAAGAAAGGGAAGTTAAGTCCAAGGTTTGTAGGACCTTTTGAGATCTTAAGAAGGGTAGGAGAGGTAGTTTATGAAGTAGCTTTACCTGCAAAGATGGAACGCATTCATAATGTGTTTCATGTGTCAGTGTTGCGTCCTTATAAACCGGACTATAAACACGTGATAGAATATGAATCTATTCAGATAGAGAAGGACTTGTCCTATGAGGAACTTCCAATTCAAATTATTGATAGGAAGCAACAAGTTTTAAGAAATAAGGTAATACCTTCAGTGAAGGTGTTATGGAGAAACCACAATGCTGAAGAAGCAACGTGGGAGCTCAAAAGTAAAATGAAGGAAGGTTTTCCTCATTTGTTTATGTAATTATAAGCTAAGATTCTGGGGATAGAGTCCTTATAAGGGGGAGAGAATGTAACGCCCGAGAAAATCGGATTTTTATGACAATTAAATTTTTATTTGATTATGTGAATTAAATGAATTTAATCGATTTTCTTGTAAGTAAGCTATGTGAAGGTCATTCTAAGACCTAGAATGTGCTAACGTGGTTAGTATTCTGGCTACGTGTTATAAATAATTGTTTGGAATTTCCAAGACGAAGATAATTATTTTTCGAGAAATTTCTGTAAAAACACTATTCATCCGTTTCTGTTCGGGGAATTATTTGAAATTCCGAGAAACGCGTAAATGATAGAATATCGTGATAAGATGGAATATCTAATAATATTTCATTTATGGCAAATTCAGTTTTTGCCTGCGGACTTAAAACTTAAGGGTTGAGTATATTGATTTCCGAAAAGGAAATAATATGCGTAGAAGGAAGGACGTTAGGGTTAATTCGAGTGCTATACAATGGGTGATACTATTTAGTATCTATGTATAATACGTTGAGTAAATACGAAGTACAATATGATTATTATACGAGTAGTATATGGAGATAATACGTGAATTGTACGTATGCAATACGATTCGTATTATAGAATTAAGTTAAGACTTAATGACTAATTCATTTGATATGGATTATTAATTAATCCAATCATTTAAATGACCAAGGCCCAATGTTAATTTAGTTAAGCCCAATTCATTAAAATCGAGGCAGGTGGAATTGACAGGTGGGTCACCGAATGGGTAAAACCCATGGGGCAACCCATGGGATGTCACATGGGGTGGTGGGCCGGCCACCTTGGTGTGGAAGCCAAGCATAAAGCTTGGTCACCAAGTGTTTTATTTGGTGACCACACATGAATAGTAAGGAGGTGATGGTTCTTTGACAATTATGCCCTCCATTCTAGTTTTCTATAAATAAGAAGCTAGGGTGATTCATTTGGGAGTTTTCAACTTGCCAACCTAGATTATTTGAGAGAGAAAGAGAGCTATACTTGCAAAACATACACTTTGGAAGCTTGATCTTAGATTTTTCCAAGAAAGAAAACCAAGAGTTCTTAAGGTATAATCCTTACCTTTCATCTCCATCTCTTTTAGATTTTCTTTCATTTTAGAGAATCATGAAGGGGTGGTATATGTCTTGAGTGAGGATCTAAAGATGAATTACCATAGATTCAATCTCTATAAGTCATGAGATTATAAAAATCATAAGGTTTAATATAGTTTTGAACCATGAAAATATTGATAGTTGAGATCGAATTGTTGATAAACAATTGAGCTCCATCAATACGTTAGTATATGCATCTTATTTGGTTAGGATGTAGATATGAAACCCATGGAGTATTCCATGTGATTTGGCTTAGAGAACATTAGTAACGAAGTTATGGCGAATTTTACAAAAATAGACGTTAAACGTCGAAAACGTAGAAATTCCGGATTGGTAGTCAAAAGTTGCCGTGAGACTTGAAAACGTTAGTTTTCAATGTCAACGCGTGAGATAGGGTGATTAAGAGTTGTGGGTTCGAGAATCGTCGGATTCGGACTTAAAACGAAGAAAACGAGCATTGAACGCTCTTTAACGTTTACGAACGTATATAAAATGAACTCAATAGTAAATTCTGAGTTAGCGGATTCGAAAGTGTTGAATTCTTATATGAACACGTAAATGATGTATTTCGACTTGTAGGAATTGAATGGGTCAATTCGGATGTAAAACAAACAAATTAGGAAGCCGAGAGTTTCGTTAGAAAACCAAAACTGGTTTGGCCAACTGGTGCACATGCTCGGTGCCGCAGCGCCAAAACCAGTACAAAGTGGTGGCACCGCATGACACCGGACTTCGGTACGAAGTTCCTCGCTAACTTCGTCTTATGTACCACTAAAATACAAAGGATCTGCATGTGCAATGCCGATGATGGGAAAAAGTTGACCAAGTAGGTTTTAAACTTCAGTTGTTTCGAGACCTACCTGAGTTGAGTTTATATACTCAATGAATGTACTAAGACTAATCCTATATTACTTATACTAAGGTATATGGTATGAAACTTAGGAATGTAATGCATGTTAAACAAGATATGTACGATGGACAAAGTTTGTACCTTATCAACGATGTTTGAATCCGGTTAATAAACGTTAGTTGAGTGATAAACCGGGATTAAGGGTAATAAGTCATGTTGACTTTAATAAAGATATTAAGTTAACAAAGATATAAAAGAGAAAGAAGCTTGTAGGAACAATGCGAATAGTTGTTTGATAGCTAATTATAGTGTGCTATGTGAATATATCATGTAGATTACGTAAAAGGTTGTGGTCGATCGAGTAAGTTATTTGAAGATATTATTTGAAAGGCAAGTTTTCTGAACGCTTGTCTAACTTTTATGTTAGCCAAGTTTTATTTGATTCGTTGAACTGAATTGCAAGACTTGTTTTAAAGAAAGGGTCAATGCCAGATTTTAACTCGACTAGACTATTCGTAAAATATAGTTTGATTATTATTCATATCATTCTATATAGAAATGTTAACGCTATCCTATGCCAAGTAATTGGTACGGACATGAAGGTAAGGTTTGTCTATGAACAAACAAAAGTAATTTTCATCGATTATTTGATGGGCACACGAGTTTTGCCAAAAATATTGAACGTAAATACGTTTAATGAATGAGTGTTGATCAACATAGAGTACTATAGACTGATCACCTAGAAGTGCTCGTAAGTTATACGGATGAACGGCCTTATGCTGTGGATTCCTTTTCAAGTATGAAAACTGAAACTTACTGTTCATGGTCTATCGACCGGTTCAGAATTCCTAATCTATTCTATACTTTGGGAATTGATATTATGAACTATTAGAGTATTATTGATTCATAATGTGACGCCCCCAAAATTAGGTATACATCACCCATCTTGAGTCGCCAGATACATGGTACAGAATTCAAATACAACTTAATAATACAACTGTCGTGTACAATACGACAAAACATAAACTGTGAGTTTGAATACAAATATTGTCTACTAGAGATTATACAAACTCAAAAGGAGTCCTCATTACACTTATTATCACACTATTTCACAGAATAGTGAGGACTACTAATGCAAACATCTAGGATCATCACTCTGTTCCCCGACTAGTCCCATCTACGTTCTTATTTCCTGAAGAGAATAGTGAAAGAAAGGGTGAGCTCAACTAGCCCAGTAAGAAATATTATGACTAAGATAATGCAGAATAATTTATCGTTAGCCTTCAACAGTGTTAAACTGATACAATATAACAAACATCAAGTTTAACTGCAGCGGAACAAGCAATCCATTAAAAGAGTCAAGTAGAAAATAAAATCTACTATCTTTTATGATTTAAAAGGTTTTTCATCATTGTTATCATTGGGACTCGATTTTAATAAATAATCCATATCATCGAATCACCCCGCACTACTGACCGAGGATATTCTTTAGTATCACGACCACGAATTATCCATGCACTACGGCTTAAGATAATCATGTTTTCATCAACGGTCCTGATCATGCCATAAAATAATTCATCTTTGTACTACGGCCAAAGAGAATCCATAGCCATAATCATACCAAAAACTGTCCATCAATGCACTACGGGCCAATGATGACTTTTTCCACATCATTTGTAACATTACGGTAATAATTACACCGAATAATCCCTGGTCATAATCATACCAAGTCCATCTATGCACTACAGGCCACAGATGACTTTCAACAAAATATAAACATGAGGATGATGACAATGATATAAGAATTCAATAAAACAAGATCAAGAATTAATTTATCTAGGAACTGATAACGTCCAAATTGTCAACATGATACTTCTTTGTAAAGTAAAATTCAAGAATGCTCAGAAGAATATTTCCATGAAAAGATCTTTGGATGAAGCATAAATATCGAGGATATTCCACTAATTTCATGGAGTATAGAAGTCAAAGTTTTAACCAATTGAGTATAATAAAGAATGGAATAACAAAAGAAATCACCATAAATGCGATAGGCGCGCATACGAGTTATTATAATGAGAATAATAAATAACGGAATGAAGTCCGGCGTAAAAGCGCATGCAGACAGGATATTCCAATGAGAATAATAAAGGATGGAACGAGTTCGGCATAAACGCATGACGTGATATTAAATGCGAATAATAAATAATGGAACCAGTCAAACGAACGCATTGACGAGGATATTAAGACGAATAATAAAGAGCGGAATATTAGAAGAATTTCACCAAGTATAGGGTATCCGCGTATACTGAGTTATTCAAATGAATAATAAAGAATAGAATAATGAAGTTCTCTTCACGAATAAGAAAGAAAGAATACCCTTACGAAAGTACAACAAATAATATTCCCTACCTTAGAAGGCTGGATATTGGAAAAGTGAAGTAGCAAAATACTTTTCTTCTTTCTCTCTATAGTTTCTCTCTCTAGAGTTTCAGTGAATTCGTAAGAAATAATGAAGGAATGAGCTTCTATTTATAGGAAAATGGAATGAATAGTAACTAATTCATGAACGGTCCAGATTGATTTACTTTTAAACGGACGATCCAGATTGGTTTACCATTAAAACTTAAAACAACGGTCCATACTGATTTACTATTAAAACTTTAAACCAACGATCCATATTGATTTACTATTATAACTCCACCAGCGGTCCATATTGATTCACTAATATAACTTCAACCAACGGTCTGAAAAATTAGCACATCTCCTCATGGAATAATATTGTACCCAAAACCCGAATGCATAATACTAGAGTGAATAGTAACTCGTGAATAGTAACTCATGAATAGTAACTCGTAAATAGTAACTCATGAATAGAAACTCGTGAATAGTAACTCCGACACGAAAAGTGTCCCGAATACCCGATTGAACAAAACTGAGTGACTTCTCACATAAGCATCAATAATCAATACCGTGTGCTACTATGCAACCACGCGTATTACTATACTTTTAACACCGGATGTTTCAACAGTTAACGGTAACACTTCCATCGTTAGTTTCATAAAGTATTTTTGTCGTTTTCTTAATCCAAAAATAATTCTGTTGCGGGGTCCACCAATGATTGTACCGTGGTATGGATATTCATCGACAAGAAGAATATTCCCCGACCAATCGAATATTATATAACAACTTGCATACTTTGCAAAATTTATAAATACCACCCACAACTATAACATTATCTCAAATCCACACTATAATATTAAAAAAATATTTTGAGAAAATTAAATCTTTAATCATAAAATTTGGGGTCTCACAATCTCCCCTCCTTATGAAATTTCACCTTCGAAATTTACGTACGTACCTGGTATGCCGAACAGGTGAGGATACCTTGACTTCACTTCAAATTATAACTCTTGAGGTATAACCTTTGAGCGTCGAATATGATCCTTCTTATCCAAGATGTTAACACGTATCTCCTCATACGTTAAATCTTTTGCTATCTCGTCCAGTTCTAAATTAATAATGTGGTTCGGGTCCTCCACATATTTACGTAACATCGATACGTTAAAAATATTATGAACACGCGACATACTTGGCGGTAAAACGAGTCTATAAGCCATAGTTCCTACTTAATCGAGTTCAATTGGGCCAATTAAATCGAGGTTTAGATTTTCTCTCTTCGTTAATTCTTGCTTCTAGAATAATGCCCTCTTGAACCTTCTTCTTCACATTCATCAGCTCTAAGTATGTAGCTTGAGCGACTTTAACTTTATCGATTAAAGTCGATTCTAATCGTATATTCGTTATCTTCACGTGGGTTCGTATAATCGCACTTGTAACCGCATACGATCTTCTACTCAACGCGTCAGCTACCACGTTCGCTTTTCCACGATGGTTTGGTACAATCATAATCTTTAACAGCTCGAGCCAACATCTTTGGCGCATGTTACGTTCGCTTTAGTTGAATAAATGTTTAAGGGGTTTTAGAAATGGGTTTTGTACTGGGGTTAATACAAAATTCGATTTCACGCTCTAGGGGTAGGCTAAGAAGTCTTCAAGAATACGTCAGGAAATTTATTGACAATAGAAATACCATTCAAAACTGTGACTCTCATCCAAGATTTGGATAACACGTCACATTGATACTTATCAACTTGCCATCGTCATTCACGACGTTGCCTACAGAAAGTCTGGCTTCGGTGCATTTCACACAAGAAAGTCAACAACGAAAGGATCAGGGCTCTTAATTTATGGCTTGATATGACAATGATTGACTTTAGTGGTTTGGTTACTTTGAATTCGCATAACAGGTTGGTTAGGAGTATGAAAGCTAACAACCTTACGAAAAGCATGATGAGTAGTTAACCAATCGTTTAAAAAAATCACATCAAAGGCAAGTATTTTCAAAGAGATAAGATCGACAGGTAACATGAAAGTGTTGATTTGAACAAGATTTATAAGTAGTGGAGGTAACGAAGGTTTCTCCCAACTGAGTATAAACAGATATATCAAAGTCTAAATTCTTCAGAGTTAACTTCAAACATTGAACACAACTAGGTGCAATAAAAGAGTGAGTAGAACCGGTATCTAACATAGTATAGACTTCACAAGAGTTTATGACTAACATACCTGTGATAATTTTATTCAGGTTCCTTGTCACGAAAAAAAAACGCTCTCTCTTAAACTACCGGCTTTGACTTTTCTGGGACGACCTTTGGTGCCTCCATCCTAGCTAAACTTGTCTTCGGTGAATGACAAAAATGGGCTAAGTGACCTTCTCTTCCACAATTATAACATGCTTTGGACGACATCGCGCAGTTTGGACTGATGTGTCCCTCCCCTCCGCATTTGAAGCATATGATAGGTGGTCGTTCTCCTTCCTTAACAACGGGTGCTGGTGCTGATGTCTTTCCATCATTGTTGAATCTCCTCTTCTTGAAATGTCCATTCTTATTGTTTTGACCATGATTACCACCGAAGTGGTTACCATTTCTGGCATGTTGATTCCCTCTATGCTTATTGTCACCGCTTTGATGACTGTTATCACCGGTATTATCATTTTTCCGGCTGCTCTCTTTTGGTTGCGTTGACTCGTTATCGCGCTCCACTAACTGAGCCCTATTTACAACATCTGAATACAAACACAGTTTATGAGAAATAAGATATTGACGTATCTCCGGCTTCAAACCTCTTAAAAACATCCGCGTCATTCTCTCTTCATTATCAACCAAGTGGGACACAAATCGGGACAACTCGACAAACTTGGCTTCGTACTGCGACACGGTCATGTTGTTTTACTCCAACTTGATAAATTCCACCTCCTTCATGTGACGAATGCTTTCGGGAAAGTACTTGTCATTGAACAACTCTTGGAACTTCTCCCAAGACATCTTGAGTGCGTCAGGCTGGGTACGTTTTACAGATTCCCACCGGTGATCTGCCTCTTCACGCAACATAAAGGTGGTAAAGGGAACCTTTTGCTCCTCGGAGCATCCCAAGACATCAAATATCTTGGTGATCTGCTTTAACCACGTCTCCTCCTTAAGTGGTTCTGGCTTTCCCAAAAACTCCGGTGGTCCCAGCTCCTTGAATTGCTTAGCGGTGACCAACCGTGGGATGCCATTGTTTCCTCTTGCATTATGAACAGGAGCCACCTTCGCCTGATGTTTCATGAATTCAAAAAAACTCTTAAACGTACCGTCGTTCGTCAATTGATCAGTGTTGTTGTTTATAGGAGGATTATCGTCATCCTGTTGCACATTGTCCTAATTATTGATCTGTTGAGAATCAACGATCTCCTGTGCTCCATTGCTATTCTCAACATTCTCGGATGTCATTTTCAGATACTGCCACAAAACAAAGGTTAATTAACATATCACATATTATCCCTATACTTTGACCGACCAATTAAATACTAAATAAACTTAGGTAGGTCATACTAGCAAATGAATTCCCCGTCTCTCCCCTCCTAGTTCTTGTCTCACATCTCGTTGGGGATCATATCCTAAGCTTTGATACCAAGTTGTGACGCCCCCAAAATTAGGTATACATCACCCATCTTGAGTCGCCAGATACATGGTACATAATTCAAATACAACTTAATAATACAACTGTCGTGTACAATACGACAAAATATAAACTGTGAGTTTGAATATAAATATTGTCTACTAGAGATTATACAAACTCAAAAGGAGTCCTCATTACAATTATTATCACACTATTTCATAGAATAATGAGGACTACTAATGCAAACATCTAGGATCATCACTCTGTTCCCCGACTATTCCCATCTACGTTCTTATTTCCTGAAGAGAACAGTGAAAGAAAGGGTGAGCTCAACTAGCCCAGTAAGAAATATTATGACTAAGATAATGCAGAATAATTTATCATTAGCCTTCAACAGTGTTAAACTGATACAATATAACAAACATCAAATTTAACTGCAGCAGAACAAGCAATCCATTAAAAGAGTCAAGTAGAAAATAAAATCTACTATCTTTTATGATTTAAAAGGTTTTTCATCACTGTTATCGCGGGGACTCAGCTTAATAAATAATCCACATCATCGAAACACCCCTGCACTACGGCCAAGGATATTCTTTAGTATCACAACCACGAATTTTCTATGCACTACGGCTTAAGATAATCATGTTTTAATCAACGGTCCTGATCATGCCATAAAACAATTCATCTTTGCACTACGGCCAAAGAGAACCCATAGCCATAATCATACCAAAAACTGTCCATCAATACACTACGGGCCAGTCAGGACTTTTTCCACATCATTTGTAACATTACGGTAATGATTACACCGAATAATCCCTGGTCATAATCATACCAAGTCCATCTATGCACTACAGGCTACATATGACTTTCAACAAAATATAAACATGAGGATGATGACAATGATGTAAGAATTCAATAAAACAAGATCAAAAATTAATTTATCTAGGAACTGATAACGTCCAAATTGTCAACATGATACTTCTTTGTAAAGTAAAATTCAAGAATGCTCAGAAGAATATTTCCATGAAAAGATACTGGATGAAGCGCAAATATCAAGGATATTCCAATAATTTCATGGAGTATAGAAGTCAAAGTTTAAACCAACTGAGTATAATAAAGAATGGAATAACAAAAGAAATCACCATGCATGCGATACCACGCACAGATGAGTTATTTCATGAGAATAATAAATAACGGAACCAAGTCCGACGTAAAATGCATGAGCATGTGATATTCCAACAAAATAATAAAGGATGTAAACCAGTCCAGGCGTAGCATACGCATACATGATATTCGACGAATAATAAATAATGGAACCGGTCCAACAGAACGTTAGCATACGTGATATTAAAACGTAATAATAATGAACGGAATATTAGAAGAATTTCACCAAGTATAGGGTATCCAGCATTATACTGAGTTATTCCAATGAATAATAAAGAATAGAATAACAGAAGTTCTCTTCACGAATAAGAAAGAAAGAATACCCCTTACGAGTACAACAAATAATATTCCCTACCTTAGAAGAAACTGGATATTGGAAAAGTGAAGTAGCAAAATACTTTTCTTCTTTCTCTCTATAGTTTCTCTCTCTAGAGTTTCAGTGAATTCGTAAGAAATAATGAAGGAATGAGCTTCTATTTATAGGAAAATGGAATGAATAGTAACTAATTCATGAACGGTCCAGATTGATTTACTTTTAAACGGACGATCCAGATTGGTTTACTATTAAAACTTAAAACAACGGTCCATACTGATTTACTATTAAAACTTTAAATCAGTGATCCATATTGATTTACTATTATAACTCCACCAGCGGTCCATATTGATTCACTAATATAACTTCAACCAACGGTCTAAAAAATTAGCACATCTCCTCATGGAATAATATTATACCCAAATACCCGAATGCACAATACTAGAGTGAATAGTAACCGGGTGAATAGTAACTCATGAATAGTAACTCGTGAATAGTAACTCATGAATAGTAACTTGTGAATAGTAACTCATGAATAGTAACTCGTGAATAGTAACTCATGAATAGTAACTCGACATGAAAAGTGTCCCGAATACCCGATTGAACAAAATTGAGTGACTTCTCACATAAGCATCAATAATCAATACCGTGTGCTACTATGCAACCACGCGTATTATTGTATTTTTAACACCGGGTGTTTCAACAGTTAACAGTAACACTTCCGCCGTTATTTTCATAAAGTATTTTTGTTATTTTCTCAATCCGATAATAATTCTGTTGCGGGGTCCACCAATGATTGTACCGTCTTACGGATATTCCTCAACAAGAAGAATATTCCCCGACCAATCGAATATTATATAACAACTTGCGTACTTTGAAAAATTTATAAATACCACCCACAACTATAACATTATCTCAAATCCACACCATAATATTAAAAAAATATTTCAAGAAAATTAAATCTTTATTCATAAAATCTGGGGTCTCACACATAATTCTTCATAACTATTGTTCAGTTATGTTGGAATTATTATATAATTCATGAATGTGGTATTCCTGATTATCCTTGATTAAACTTGTTGAGCTGTCATGCTCACTTCTTGCTTGAATTATATAACTGCAATTAAAGATGAACGTACTGTGAATGCCAAGAAAGATAAGGGCAAAGCTAAGATGGATGCTTAGGCATTGTGTAATAGTTTAGCAAGTTTGTATGTATTATACATTATGAACAATGAACGATGTAACCGGTTTATGAACCTGGGAAGGATTATACTTTGATTGTAATAAAAAGATAGTAATTACTTTCATTTTGTTGTTTTTCAATGGAATGATTGTATGGATGTTAGTACAGTGGAGCACCATCTGTCGGGTAGGAAGATACCCGAATTTGGGGGCGTCACATTATAAATATGAATTTTGAACTTAATTATAATCTTTAGTGGTTCAGGTGAAGACAGGTGATGAAAGTTCTCTTTGTCTTGGGTACAACAAAGAACTGTTGATGAGTATTACATGAATGAAATATTAACGATTGACTTTTAATTTGGAGGAGATAGTAGACATTATGTTCTACTTGACTCTTCTAATGGATTGCTCGTTCCGCTGCAACTATGGTTGAAAAGTTTTATCATCTACCATATATTCTAAATCTCTGATTTATTACTGATGAAGGCTATTGATAAATTAATTATCTTAGCCATAATATTCTTTACTGGGCTTTTTGTGCTCTCCCTTTTGCTTCATAATTTCTTTCAGGTAATAAGAGTGTAGCTGGGTCAAGCGGGGATAACATGGGAATAGTGTGATGGTCCGAGACTGTCGAAGTTTCTCAATACATTATAAAATGACATGATATGCAATATATAATTGTATTGAGGACCTAATATGGGTGTGTCGTATATTATACGTCACTTAATAATTGATTTTGGTGAACAACAATAGGGTGATGAGAACCCGACTTTGAAAGCATAAAAAATGCACCTCATTAGAATGAACAAGATAGTTATCTTCTCATTTTTCTTTGGGGTCTTGAAATAATTGCTGCTGTATTTTATATGGCATTGTAAAAATTTGAGTTTGGATACTGTCTACGAGACAATATTGTATTAAAACTCACAGCTCATATGTTATCGTACTCTGCACGACAGTTCAACCGTTGTATAAATGAACTTTGTATTTGATTTTTATAGTGTGATATCTGGAGACTCAGAATGGGTCGTGTGGACCTATTTTGGGGGCGTCACATTTGGTATCAGAGCTTAGGGATATGGTCACTAGCGGAGATATGAGTCTAGAACTAGGAAGGGAGAGACGAGTAATATACTTCGCTAGTGTGTGACTTACCTAAGCTGAAATTTTTACTTGATAAATTGACAAATTGTGATATGTCAATTAACCTTTGTTTTGAAGATATATTCTAGAATGATATCTAAAATACAGGAGATAAGCAATGGGAAAATTATGATACAGAGGAAATAACCGGGGATGTACAATCTGAAAAGAAAGCAAGGTATTCTCATCTCTTCGAACTACCAGGTACGTAAATTTCGAGGGAAAAATTTCATAAGGATGGGAGATTGTGAGACCCCGAATTTATGAAATAAAAGTATTCAATTTTTTTATAATTGTTATTCTATTTATTAAATGGTTAAATTGATAAAAGGTTAAAGTTAAAGGTGATATTTAAAAATTTTGTAAAGTAAGCAAGTTGATATAAAATATTCGTTGTGTCGGGGAATATTCGATTGGTCGGGGAATATTTGTTTTAACAGGGAATATTCGTACGACGGTACAATCATTGGTGGACCCCAAAATGGAAGTATTGTCGTAGTTAGAAAAGCAACGTAAATATCTTTTATAAAAATAACAAATGGAAGTTTTCTTTGTTAAACTGTTGAACTACCTGGTGGTAAAAGTACAGTAATACACGTGGTTGCATAGTAGCACACGGTATTGATTATTGATGCTTACGTAAGAAGCCACTCAGTTATACTCAATTATTGCTAAAGTAATTGTTACATAGTATCTCACGTTATTTGATTCAATTATTGTCACAGTATCATCTACACAATATTTTATATTATTAAATCAATAATTAAGACAACAAAGTTATTCATATTATTATTTGCAATATTGACAATGTCTAGAAGTTCTATCAAGGAGAGGTTTGGTCACCTAATTGCGCGACAATAAGGAGAAATCCTTATCGGAAAGCCCCCTCTTTCCTGAGAAACCTCTGGTTGTTAAATATTATGAGTTATAATATTAATGATGAATACTTGTTGAAGTATTAAGAATGTGTTTATTGAAGATATGTGAATTATGAAAGTTAGAGGGGAATAATGCAAACTTGGAAAACTTTAGGGGTACTAAAGTGTAATAAGTTAAATCAATCTGGACCATTGATGGTGGTTTTAATAGTAAACCAATTTGGACCATTGATGGTGGTTTTAATAGTAAATCAATCTGGACCATCGGTGGTGGTTTTAATAGTAAATCAATCTGGACCGTCGGTGGTGGTTTTAATAGTAAATCAATATGGACCGTCGGTGGTGGTTTTAAAAGTAATCAATATGGATCGTCGGTGGTGGTTTTAAAAGTAATCAATCTG
The DNA here is from genome assembly GCA_020205615.1 of Panax quinquefolius. Classification (NCBI taxonomy): domain Eukaryota; kingdom Viridiplantae; phylum Streptophyta; class Magnoliopsida; order Apiales; family Araliaceae; genus Panax; species Panax quinquefolius. The sequence continues at coordinate 77,035,045 of CM035166.1, read as the reverse complement.
GACCATCGGTGGTGGTTTTAAAAGTAAATCAATCTGGACCTTCGGTTGTGGTTTTAATAGTAATCATTATGGACCGTCCGTTCTAATAGTAAATCAATTTGGACCATTCATGAATTAGTTACTATTTAGTCCATTTTCCTATAAATAGAAGCTTAATTCTTCTTTCATTCTCACCAATTCACTAAGACTCACAAGAGAAGCTATAGAGAGAGAAACTATAGAGAGAAAGAAGAAGAGTATTCTGCTACTTCACTATTGCAGTATTCGGTCTTCTACTAAGGTAAGGGACGTTATTTCTTTTATATTCATAAGGGATATTATTTATTATATTCATAAGGGGTATTATTTCTTTCGTATTCATAAGGAATACTATTTTTTGTATAATCCTTTAATATGTCGAAATAACCTATCTACGCAAATTACGTACAGTATGATAGGTGAAAATCCATTTGCAGTTTCGTATGTTATTTCTTTTTATATTCTTAAATCTAAACTTACAATGGTAAGTATTACTTCTATAATTCCTGAAATTAGTGGAATATCCTTGAGTTTTGTGTTTCATTTAGTATCGTTTCGTTGGAATATTGATCTGAACTTTCTTATTAAATATCAATATTTCACCCGGGGTTACTATTCACGAGTTACTATTCACGAATTACTATTCACCCGATTACTATTCATTTAAATATTATTCACTCGGGTATTTGGGGCACTTTTCATGCCGGAATACTGTAAGACCCCAACTTTTATGAATAAAGAATAATTTTCTCAAAATATATTTTTGAATATTATGGTGTGGATTTGATATAATGTTATAGTTGTAATTGTATGTATGTGCACACCTAGAGGGGGGTGAATAGGTGTTTAAGCTAAAAGTGATAAACGCTGAAAACTTTATATAACTTTATGCTACTGAGTTTAATTTGAGACGGCTACACACCATGCGCTTTAGTGTCTGTTCTTCGTTTATGATTATCAGACAGCTAGACCTGTCTGCTTTAGTGTCTGGATTAGTGGCGTGAATAATAAAAAGTGTAGAACGTGAATGATAGTTAAAGAGATAAACAAAAGTAAAAATCACACCAAGATTTTTACGTGGTTCAGCCCCTATCCTCTACCTAGTGGCGTAATCCACGTCCAATCCCAACTAGGATTGGAGACTCTTTTTATTAAACTTAATATTCAATTAAATACAATAAAACTCCCTGTTTGAGAAAGCTTTCCGTTGGACACGACTGCCCCTTCTTGCACCTCTGCAATCCTTCTCACCACTGAGACCTCTGCACTACTACAGCCTTGAAAGCTTGTCTACAAATAGATCCTATCAACTCTAGATAGACCAAGCCGATATATGGCTTAAACTAAGAACAAGGATATTGATTACAGACTATCAAGTTTCCAGCATAATACAATTTAAGAACAATACAAAAGGGTTGCTGGAAAGAAACTCATAATTGCTTTTGAATAGAACGTATGAGACTAATTGAAGCTTTTCCAAGTTCTGTCTTCCAATAGCCGAGCAAGAGAGATATCTATAGTAGAGCTTCCAACGGCTATATATGAGAGGGATGATTCCATGAAATCCTCAGTCACAAAAAATCAGCTCCAAATCAATAGATATATTATTTCCTTGATAAGCTCAAATCATCTGATATGAATGGATATGAAAGATATGGTTTGTTAACAATATACTATATTTAAAGTATATACCTTTTGAAGCTTCTAGAACAAATTTGAATCAACTAATCAGTTGACCAAATTTCATTCCCTATCAATCAATTGAGATGAGATTACAGCAATCATGCAATATAGATTTATATGGACTGTTATATGTTACCATAATGTCCACCCACAATCCATGCATATAATATTATATACTAATGTCCACCCACAGTCCATGCATATAATATTATATACTGCCAATATTCATGCATATTAATCTACCATAATCCATGTAGTCACTTATTTTGTTATCATTCAAAAACATCAATTATGCAATAACTAACATTCTCCCCCTTTTTGATGATGACAAAATAAATGCAATATGCTTAAATTAGTCATCATTCAAAACATCATAAAATCAAAAACCAACATTCTCCCCCTTTTTGATGATGACAATTTATGCACCAACATGCTCCCCCTAAGTATATGGCTCCCCTAAAATTATGCATATTAAGGAGCAAAAGAAAATTACTTATCCAAATAACCATCATTGCATATTCCAACATAATATAGTATCTCAATATCAACATGAATACCAATTCAAACCAATTTAAATATACCCAAATATCTCTCCCCCTTTGTCATTATCAAAAAGAAATAAATCATCAAGTTATATCTCTCCCCCTTTGTCATCAACAAAAATAATTCATATCAATGTAGTTGAAGTTAGTTATCTCACCCCATTTGCCAAATTAAAAAAATAAGCATAAAGAATGACAATAGAGTAAGGTTATAACAAAATCACATATAGCAAGTAAACAATATAATCATACCTTTGTAATTTGTTACCTATATATCAACCTTTTATCAAGATTGTCATGTATATTAAATATGGAGCATTTGACATAATAAATGATGTTATGAATCCTTGTAATACGAAATCCATAGAGTTTTTATAATAATATATCTAATTAAAACTCTATTTAAAAAACAACATGAGGTACTTACAGATTCCGCCAAATAATTTATTAGTAACTTACTCTCTCAAAGTAAAGAATCATCCATCTCCTTTTTGATCTTGAGACACCTACAACCAAATAGTCTCTATCTTTTTGGTACCTAAATTTTCTTGGATCCTTTTAGGTTAGTAGCATATAAATCACTTTTCTTTACCCAAATTTGTTTTATTCTAATTTTATTGCAATTAGAATCAAAATGACCTTTAAAACCACATTTTCTACAAGTAACAAACGGTGAACAATAAAGTGGCTTAAACCTTGGTTTACTATTAATCATTCTAATATTATTATTAGTCCTATTTTCCACATTTTTAATAAGATTATACCCAATCCCTTGTTTATCAAGACTGGACCTTTGTGCCCCTAACATAACATTTAGGTTCTCTTCTCCTTGCACAAATTTAGCAAGATCATTTTTTAAAGATGCTATTTTTGCATTTATTACATTATCATCATGTTGCATATTCATAATTTTTCCATCATTAAAAGCATCTATGCATACATCTCTCATTTTCAAATTTTCTTTTAAAATTTAATTTTCATTTTTAAGATATTCATTTTCTTTTCTTTCTTCAATAAGTGACTCAACTTCATTCATTAGCTCATTTACGCAGTTCTTAAAATAAGCAGTTTTCTTTTTAAGCCTTTGATTTTCATTTTGTAAAGCAATATAATTAGGCATAGATATTTCAAAAGCTTCATGAAAATTTGTTACCTCAAGTTGATCATCGTCTTCTAGTCCCATGAAACATAATTGGCCAATTTCTTCTTCTTGTTCCGCTTTGGACTTACTCACTGGAGTTGAGCTACCTTTTTGATTCTTCCTTTGTTTCTTTCTTTGAAGTAGTCTCTCGAGTTTTCTTGAGAGCATTTCAATTTCTTCATCAAAATCTTCATCATTTCCTTCTATGTAGCTTTCAGCTTGTAGAGCCAAGGTCTTCTTCTTAGGTGCCTCATCTTCTTCATCATACAATTTTAGTTGGTTTTCAAACTCTTCAAGTTCTCCAAATAAGGTAAGAGTTTCCATTGTGCTGATTGTGACTGAGTCTTGAAGTGTAGTAACCTTTGGAGAGAATCGCTTTGGCATGACTCTAAGAAGCTTTCTGTTGATTTCCTTTTGATCAATCTTTCGTCCGAGCATGCTTAGAGAATTCATTAGAGTGAGGAATCTTGCTTGGGCCTCTCTAATTGATTCATTTTTCTCCAATTTGAATAGTTCGTATTCGTGCATTAACATGCTCAGCTTGACCTTCTTCACTTTAGTAGTACCTTCGTGGCTCACGATTACTGTGTCCCAAACTTCCTTAGCCGTAGTACAAGAGGAGACCTTATCAATCTCTGACTGAACCATGCCACTTAAAAGTGTATTCATGGCCTTGGAATTATAGGATAACATATACGATTCATTTGAGTCCATTTCCATGAGATTCTTTGGCTTGCCATCATCATGTCGCAGAATGACTGGTCCATTTTGACTACCCACCATTCCCATGGGTTACGGATCAGATAGATCTTCATTCTGAATTTCCAAAAATTGAAGTTTTCACTTACTAGCAACAGCGGTGGCCTACTTGTGGACTGGCCTTCTTGAAAGTTTAGGTGTGCCATAGGATCTTCCCCTACGACCTGCAACGATCAATATTAGTAGAGCCTTGCTTTGATACCAAATGTAATTCTATGTATGTGCACACCTAGAGGGGGGTGAATAGGTGTTTAAGCTAAAAGTGATAAACGCTGAAAACTTTTTATAACTTTATACTATGAGTTTAATTGCATACCTACACCGCATACGCTTTTAGTGTCTGTTCTTCGTTTATGATTATCGCATGACTAGACACTCGCCTCGCTTTTAGTGTCCGGATTAGTGGCGTGAATAACAAAAAAAGTGCGAACGTGAATGACAATTAAAGAGATAAAAAATAAATAAAAATCACACTAAGATTTTTACGTGGTTCAAATTTCTATCCTCTATCTAGTGGCGTAATCCACGTCCAATCCCAACTAGGATTGGAGACTCTTTTTATTAAACTTAATATTCAATTAAATACAATAAAACTCCCTGTTTGAGAAAGCTTTCCGTTGGACACGACTGCCCCTTTTTGCACCTCTACAATCCTTCTCACCACTGAGACCTCTGCACTACTGCAGCCTTGAAAGCTTGTCTACAAACAGATCCTATCAACTCTAGATAGACCAAGCCGATACACGACTTAAACTAAGAACAAGGATATTGATTACAGACTATCAAGTTTCCAACATAATACAATTTAAGAACAATACAAAAGGGTTGCTGGAAAGAAACTCAGAATTGCTTTTGAATAGAACGTATGAGACTAATTGAAGCTTTTCCAAGTTCTGTCTTCCAATAGCCGAGCAAGAGAGATATATATAGTAGAGCTTCCAACGACTATATATGAGAGGGATGATTCCATGAAATCCTCAGTCACAAAAAATCAGCACCAAATCAATAGATATATTGTTTCCTTGATAAGCTCAACCGAAGAGATATGATATCAATCATCTGATATGAATGGATACGAAAGATATGGTTTGTTAACAATATACTATATTTAAAGTATATACCTTTTGAAGCTTCTAGAACAAATTTGAATCAACTAATCAGTTGACCAAATTTCATTCCCTGTCAATCAATTGAGATGAGATTACAGCAATCATGAAATATAGATTTATATGGACTATTATATGTTACCATAATGTCCACCCACAATCCATGCATATAATATTATATACTAATGTCCACCCACAATCCATGCATATAATATTATATACTGCCAATATTCATGCATATTAATCAACCATAATCCATGCAGTCACTTATTTTGTTATCATTCAAAAACATCAATTATGCAATAACTAACAATAGTTGTCGGTAATATTTACAAATTTTGCAAAGTAAGCAAGTGGTTATATAATATTTGATTGGTCGGGAAATATTCGTTTTAACAGGGAATATTCATACGACGGCACAATCATTGGTGGACCCCACAACGGAAGTATTGTCGTAGTTAGAAAACGACAGAATTATCATTTTATAAAAATAACGGTGCAAGTGTTACCGTTAAAACTGTTGAACTACCCGATAGTAAAAGTACAGTAATACGCGTGGTTGCATAGTAGCACACGGTATTGATTATTGATGCTTACGTGAGAAGTCACTCAGTTATACTTAATTATTGCTACAGTAATTACTGCATCATATCTCTCATATTATTGATTCAATTATTGTCACAGTATCATCTGCATAATATGTTATATTATTTAATTAATAATTGAGACGACAAAGTTATTCATACTATTAAATTACAATATTTACAATGTCTAGAAGTTCTATCAAGGAGAGGTTTGGTCATCTAATTGCGCGCCAATAAAGAGAAATCCTTATTGGAAAGCCCCCTCTTTCCTGGGAATGACCTGGTTGTTAAATATTGTGAGTTATAATATTAATGATGAATAAATTCGTGTTAATTAAAGATGAAATTGATAGTTCCATTGTGTTGGAATTATTAGTGTTAGTGGAAATCGACATTTATTTTGATATTAATTGACGTTTGAAAGTTATACTGACCAGTCGGGTAATTAATCGGATAAATGAGCAATTAATTGCTATTAATTCACATGATTATAACTATTTGTTCACATGTGTGTACTATTGATTTACTTTCTTGTACTATTAGGGGAGTTGGTGCAAGATTGATAATACTTGAATGACTAAGTTAAAAATGGAGGTATAGATGGAGGTACTATACTGTAATTCATATTTTCACATGATTATAACTATTGATTCACATGATTGAACTATTGATTCACATTATTTACTATTAGGGGAGGTGGTGAAAGTTTGATAATACTTGCAGGACTAAATTAAAAATAAAGAAAAAGAGGAAGGTATTATACTGTAATATTTCGAGCCCCAAAATGTGAAATTATTGAAACTATATTTTTCTATAAATAGAAGCTCATTCTTCCTTCATTTCTCACCAATTCACAAAAGCTATAGAGCAATTATGATAAAGAGAAAGAAGAAGAGAAGTCTGCTACCTCACTATTCCAGTATCCAGTTTTTTTCTAAGGTAAGGGGTATTATTCTTTTGTATTCATGAAGAGAGTTATTTTCTTTCAATACTCGCAAGGGTTGTTATTCCATTCTTTATTATTATGTTGGAATAACCTGTCTATGCGAAGTACCACATACATGGTGATTTTTTTTGTTATTCCATTCTTTATTATTCATTGGAATAACTTCGTCTGCAATCTTGATCTATCGCATGCCAGTGAATTTCGTTGTTATTCCATTCTTTATTATTACATTGGAATAACCTCGTCTGCATCTTGATCTATTGCATGCCCGGTGAATTTCGTTGTTATTCCATTCTTTATTATTACGTTGGAATATCCTTTCTGCAGGCGGATTACGCATGACTTCGTTCCATTCTTTATTATTCTATTGGAATATCATATCCTCGTGAAAGGGTTACGCATAACTTTGGTTCCATTCTTTATTATTCTATTGGAATAACTCATGCATGCGGACTGACTACGCACGCTGGTGAATTCTTTTGTTATTCCATTCTTTATTATTACATTGGAATAACTCGCATCTATGTGGATTACCGCATGCATGGTGAATAATCCTTCGTATTCATTCCTTATTAAATTGTGGAAATGATCTGTCTACGTGGATTACCGCATGGCGGGCAAAAATCCATTTGCGGTTTCATATATTCTATTATACTCAGTTGGTTAAAGTTTTGGCTTCTATACTCCATGAAATTTGTGGAATATCCTTGATATTTGCGCTTCATCCAGTATCTTTTCATGGAAATATTCTTCTGAGCATTCTTGAATTTTACTCCACAAAGAAGTATCATGTTGACAATTTGGACATTATTGATTTCTTGATAAATTAAAATTATAAATCTTTAAAATTTATCCTTGAACTTGTTTTATTGAATTATTATGTCATTGTCATCATCCTCATGTTTATATTGTGATGAAAGTCATCTTTGGCTTACGTGCATAGATGGACTTGGTATGATTATGACCAGGGATTATTCGGTATAATCATGACCGTAATGTGACGAATGATGTGGTAAAAGTCCTCATTAACCTGTAGTTCATTAATGGATAGTTGTTGGTGTGATTATGACAAGGGATTATTCGGTATAGTCATGACCATTGATGATTACATGAATATCCTTGGCCGTGATATAGGGATGATTTGATTTTATTTATTAAGTTGAGTCTCAGCGATAAAGTTGATGAAAAACTTTTTAAATCATAGAAGATAGTAGATTTTATGCTCTACTTGACTCTTCTAATGGATTGCTTGTTCCGCTACAGTTAAACTTGTTGTCTATTATATTCTATCAGTTTAACATTGTTGAAGGCTAATGATAATTTATTCTGCATTATCTTAGTCATAATATTTCTTACTGGGCTAGTTGAGCTCACCCTTTCTTTTCTTCGTTCTCTTCAGGAAATGAGAACATAGCCGGGACTAGTCGGAGAACGGAGTGATGGTCCAGATGATAGCATTAGTAGTCCTCACTATTCTGTTAAATAGTGTGACAATAATTGTAATGAGGACTCCATTGAGTGTGGATATTGTCTAGATGACAATATTCTTATTAAAACTCTTAGATTATGTTTTGTCGTATTTTACACGACTGTTGTATAATTAAGTTGTATTTGAATTTTTTACCATGTATTTGGTGACTCAAGATGGGTGATGTATACCTGTTTTGGGGGCGTCACAGTTGGTATCAAAGCTTACGGATATGATCCCTGGCTGAGATGTGAGACAAGAACTAGGAGGGGAGAGACGGGGAATTTCTTCACTAGTATGACCTAACTAAGTTTATTTGGTATTTAATTGGTCGGTCAGAATATAGGGATAATATGTGATATGTTAATTAACCCTTGTTTTGTGGCAGTATTTGAAAATGGCATCTGAAAATGTTGAGATAAGCAATGAAGCACATGAGACTGTTGAGTCACCACAAATTAATACCCAGGATAATGTGCAATAGGAAGACAATAATCCTCAGGTAAACAACAACGATCAAATGATGAACGATGTGATGTTCAGAGGTTTTATGCAATTCATGCAACATCAGGCAAGGGCAGCTCCTGTCCAAAATACAGGTGGAAACACTAACAACTCTCGGACGGTCACCGCTAAGCAGTTCAAGGAGCTGGGACCACCAAAGTTTTTTGGAGAGCCAAAACTGCTTAAGGCGGAGACGTAGATAAAGTAGATCAACAAGATATTTGATGTCTTGGGATGCTCCGAGGAGCAAAAGGTTCCCTTTGCCACCTTCATGTTGCGAACAGAGGCAGATTATTGGTGGGAATCAGAAAGCGTACTCAACCCGCCCAGACTCAAAATGTCTTGGGAGAAGTTCCAAGAGCTGTTCAACGACAAGTACTTTCCTAAAAGTATTCGTCACATGAAGGAGGTAGAGTTCATCAAGCTTGAGCAAAACAATATGACCGTGGTGCAGTACGAAGCTAAGTTTGCTGAATTGTCTCGGTTTGCATCCCACTTGGTTGACAATGAGGAGAGAATGACGCGGATGTTTCTAAGAGGATTGAAACCCGATATACGTCAATACCTAATTTCTCACAAACTGTGTTTGTATTCAGATGTTGTGAATAGGATTTAGTTATTGGAGCGCGATAATGAGTCTACCCAACCAAGAGAGAGCAGTCGACAAGTCGATAATACCAGCGGTAGTAGTCATCAAAGCAGTGACAACAAACGTGGAAGGAATTAACATGCCAGAAATGGTAATCACTTAGGTGGTAATCATGTCCATGACAATAAGAGTGGACATTTCAAGAAGAGGAGATTCAACAATGATGAAACGACGTCAGCACCAGCACTTGTTGTTAAGGAAGGAGAACGACCGCCGGTCGTATGTTACAAATATGGAGGGGAAGGGCACATTAGTCCAAACTGCGCGATGCAGTCCAAAGCGTGTTACAATTATGAAAAAGAAGGTCACCTAGCCCAATTTTGTCGTGCACCAAAGTCAAGTCCAGCTGGTATGGAGGCATCAAAGGGTGTCCCAGACAAGACAAAATTGGTAGTTCAAGGGAGAGCATTTATCGTAACCTCCCAAAAAGTGAGGAATCCGAATGAGGTGATCACGGAAAGCTAATCATAAACTCTAGTGAAGTTTATACTTTATTTGATACCAGTTCTACCCATTCTTTCATTTCTCCTACTTGCGCTCAACGTTTAAATTTGACTCCGGAGAAATTAGACTTTGACTTATTTGTTGAAACTCCGTTGGGAGAAACCTTCATTACATCCACTGTTTATAAGTCTTGTTTGATTCAAATCAGTAACCGCACGTTACCTGTCGATCTTATTTCCTTGAAAATACTTTCATTTGATGTGATTTTAGGGATTGATTGGTTAACTACTCATCATGCTAAAATCGATTGTTTTCATAAGGTTGTTAGCTTTCATATTCCTAACCAACCTATTATGCGAATTCAAGCAACCAAACCACTAAAATCAATCACTGTCATATCAAGTCATAAAGCTTATCTTTTATTAAAAAATGGATGTCAAGCTTTCTTAGCCCATGTCACGGATTTAAATAAAAATACGTCAGATTTGAATGATATTTCTATTGTTAATAAATTTCCTGACGTATTCCCTGAAGAACTTCCTGGCCTACCCCCAGAGCGTGAAATTAAATTTTGTATCGACCTTGAATCCGGTACAAAACCCATTTCCAAAGCCCCATATCGAATGGCTCCTATTGAACTTCAGGAGTTAAAAACCCAACTACATGAATTGTTAGACATCGGTTTCATTCATCCTAGTACGTCTCCTTGGGGTGCTCCTGTTCTATTCGTGAAGAAGAAAGATGGAAGTATGCGACTTTGTATTGATTATCGAGAGTTGAATCATGTCACCGTTAAAAATAGGTACCTGTTGCCTCGCATTGATGACCTGTTTGACCAGTTGCAAGGAGCCAAATTCTTTTCAAAGAATGATCTTCGTTTAGGATATCATCAATTGAAGATTAAAACCGATGACATTCCAAAGACTACTTTCGTAACTCTCCAGACGGCATTATGAATTCCTAGTCATGTCTTTTGGATTGCCTAATGCTCCTGCTGCCTTCATGGACATGATGAATCGAGTATTCAATGAATATTTGGATCACTTTGGGGTCGTCTTTATTGATGACATCCTTATATACTCCAAAACCCGTGAAGACCATGAGAAACACTTGAGGCTGATACTCCAAAAGCTTCGTGAAAACAAGCTATATGCCAAGTTGAAGAAATGCGAGTTCTGGCTTGAGGAAGTTGCATTCCTTGGGCACGTAATATCAAATCATGGAATATCTGTTGACCTGACAAAGATTGATGTAATTCAAAGCTGGGAGCAACCTAAGTCAGTGACCGAAGTACGTAGCTTTCTGGGCTTAGCTGGTTATTATCGGAGATTCGTAGAAGGGTTTTCTCGAATCGCTACTCCATTAACTCAGCTGACTCGAAAAGATACAAAATTTGGTTGGAGCGAGGAATGTGAAAATAGTTTTCAAGAACTCAAGAGGAGACTCATTTCAAAGACTGCTCGACAATACCATCCGCTCGGAGGATTAGTCATCTACAAATGATGCTTCGTGCAAAGGTTAAGATGTGTTCTCATGCAACATGGGAAAGTCATAGCCTATGCCTCACTTACGACAACTCAAAGAATATGAGAGGAATTATCCTACTCATGATCTAGAGTTAGCGGTGATGATCGTTTTTTGCGCTTAAGATTTGGAGGCATTACCTGTATGGAGAGAAGGTGGAGATTTATACGGATCATAAAAGCCTCAAATATTTCTTCATTCAAAAGGAACTCAATATGCGGCAACGACGATGGCTTGAGCTGTTGAAAGATTATGATCATACCATCCAATACCATCTTAGAAAAACGAACGTGGTAGCCGACGCATTGAGTAGAAGATCATATGCGGGTATGAGTGTGATATTGTCAACGCAAAGGCCCATTTTGTATGACTTACAAAGGATGGAGATAGAGTTAAAGACTCCAGGGACCCATATGATGATGGCAAATATACGAGTAGAACCGACTTTAATTGATAAAGTTAAAGCTGCTCAAGCTACAGACCTAGAGCTGATGCGTATGATGAAGAAAGTACACTAAGGCGCTATTCCGGAAGCAAGAATCGATAAAGAAGGAATACTTTGAGTTAACTCCAGACTTTGTGTTCCTAACGATTCTGACTTGAAGTATAAAATCATGATGGAGGTGCACAACACACCGTTTGCAATCCATCTAGGGAGTACCAAAATGTATCGTGATCTTCGACATACATTTTCGTGGAGCAATATGAAGAGAGAGATAGTGGGGTTTATCTCAAGGTGTCTAACTTGTCAACGAGTCAAGGTAGAGCATCAAGTGCCAAAAGGTCCATTGCAACCACTTGAAATTCTATAATGGAAGTGGGAGGACATTACCATGGATTTCGTTATTGGTCTTCCAAAGGTTTCTCAAGGCATAGATGCGATTTGGCTCATTATTGATAGATTGACCAATTCTGCTCATTTCTTACTGATACGAGAAACTTTTACACTTGAACGTCTTGCTAGTATGTACATAAACGAGATTATAAGATTGCATGGTATGCGAGTATCCATAGTTTCTGATCGAGACCCAAGATTCACTTCAAGATTTTGGGTTAGTTTGCAAAAAGCTATGGGCACAGATTTATGATTTAGTTCGGCATATCATCCTCAAACAGATGGACAGTCGGAAAGGACTATTCAAACTCTTAAGATTTAGTAAGACTCTGTGTCCTTGACTTCAAGGGAAGTTGGGACAAGTTCTTACCATTGGTGGAGTTTTTATACAATAATAGTTATCAAACAAGTAGTGGCATGGCTCCATTTGAGGTGTTGTATGGAAGAAAGTGTCGTTCTCCAGTATGCTGGGATGAGGTGGGTGAAGCAACGTTGTTGGGACTAGATTTGATACGTATGACTACGGAAAAGATTCAAATGATCCGACAACGTATAAAAACCTCACAAGATCGACAAAAGAGTTATGCTGATCTTCATCGAAAGGACGTGGAATTCAATATTGGAGACCATGTGTTGTTACATGTTGCTCCATGGAAAGGAGTTATGAGATTTGGAAAGAGAGAAAAGCTCAATCCTCGATTCATTGGCCCATTTTTAATCCTCGATCGAGTAGGAACTGTGGCCTATAGACTCGCCTTACCGCCAAGTATGTCTCGTGTTCATAACGTTTTTCACATATCTATGTTACGTAAATATGTGAAAGACCTGAACCATATTATTGAACTAGAACTAGATGAGATAGAGGAAGATTTAACGTATGAAGAGTTACCTGTTAAAATCTTGGATAAGAAGGATCATATTCTACGCTCCAAGGTTATACCTCAAGTCAAAGTTTTGTGGAGAAACCACGATGTCGAAGAAATGACCTGGGAGTTAGAATATGAGATGAAGTTAAGATATCCTCACCTCTTCTATTTACCAGGTACGTACCCTAATTTTGAGGATAAAATTTCATAAGAAGGGGAGGTTGTAAGACCCCAACTTTTATGAATAAAGAATAATTTTCTCAAAATATATTTTTGAATAATATGGTGTGGATTTGATATAATGTTATAGTTGTGGGTAATATTTACAAATTTTGAAAAGTAAGCAAGTGGTTGTATAATATTCGATTGGTCGGGGAATATTCATTTTAACAGGGAATATTGCATTTACTCAAGACAATCATTAGTGGACCCCACAACGGAAGTATTGTCGTAGTTAGAAAACGATAGAATTATCATTTTATAAAAATAACGGCGAAAGTGTTACCGTTAAAACTGTTGAACTATCCGGTAGTAAAAAATGCGATGAATGGCATGGTTGCATAAGCACTTACGGTATTGATTATTGATGCTTACGTGAGAAGTCACTCGGTTATACTCAATTATTGCTTCTGATGAATTCTTTGATCACATCTCTCATATTATTAATTCAATTATTGTCACAGTATCATCTGAATAATATGTTATATTATTAAATCAATAATTGAGACGACAAAGTAATTCATATTATTAAATTGCAATATTTACAATGTTTAGAAGTTCTATCAAGGAGAGGTTTGGTCATCTAATTGCGCGCCAATAAGGAGAAACCCTTATCGAAAAGTCCCCTCTTTCTTGGGAACGACCTGATTGTTAAATATTATGAGTTATAATATTAATGATGAATAAGTTCATGTTGATTAAAGATTTAATTGATAGCTCCATTGTGTTGGAATTATTAGTGTTAGTGGAAATCGACATTTATTTTGATATTAATTGATGTCTGGAAGTTATATTGACCAGTTGGGTAATTAATTGGATAAATGAGCAATTAATTGCTATTAATTCACATGATTATAACTATTTGTTCACATGTGTGTACTATTGATTCACATTCTTGTACTATTAGGGGAGTTGGTGCAAGATTGATAATTCTTGCATGACTAAGTTAAAAATAGAGGTATAGATGGAGGTACTATACTGTAATTCGTATTTTCACATGATTATAACTATTGATTCACATGATTGAACTATTGATTCACATTATTTACTATTAGGGGAGGTGGTGCAAGTTTGATAATACTTGTAGGACTAAATTAAAAAATGAAGAAAAATAGGAAGGTATTATACTGTAATATTTCGAGCCCCAAAATATGAAATTATTGAAACTATATTTTCTTATAAATATAAGCTCATTCTTCCTTCATTCCTCACCAATTCACAAAAACTATAGAACAATTATTATAGAGAGAAATTATAGAGAGAAAGAAGAAGAGAAGTCTGCTACCTCACTATTCCAGTATCCAGTTTTTCTAAGGTAAGGGGTATTATTCTTTCTTATTCATGAAGAGAGTTATTTTCTTTCAATACTCGCAAGGGTTTTATTCAATTCTTTATTATTATGTTGGAATAACTTTGTCATGTGAAATCGCATACATGGTGGTAAAATTCTTATGTTATTCCATTCTTTATTATTCTATTGGAATAACTTTATGCATGCGATCTATCGCATGCACGGTGAATTCTGTTGTTATTCCATTCTTTATTATCCGTTGGAATATATCACATGCATGCGGATTACATGAAAACACGGGTTCCAATCTTTATTATTACATTTGAATATCTCTTGTTTATGCGTGAGATTACGCGACACTGGTTCCATTCCTTATTATTACATTGGAATAACTTTGTCATGCGGATTACGCATGCACCGCTAAATTCTTACATTAGTCCATTCATTATTATTACATTGGAATAACATGTCTATGTGGATTTACCGCATGCATGGTGAATAATCCTTTGTATTCATTCCTTATTAAATTATGGAAATGATGCGTCTACGTGGATTCTGCAGCATGAGCAAAAATCCATTTGCGATTTCATATATTCTATTATACTCAGTTGGTTAAAGTTTTGGCTTCTATACTCCATGAAATTAGTGGAATATCCATGATATTTGCGCTTCATCCAGTATCTTTTCATGGAAATATTCTTCTGAGCATTCTTGAATTTTTCTCCACAAAGAAGTATCATGTTGATAATTTGGACGTTATTGATTTCTGGATAAATTAAAATTATAAATCTTTAAAATTTATCCTTGAACTTATTTTATTGAATTATTATGTCATTGTCATCATCATCATGCTTATATTGTGATGAAAGTCATCTTTGGCTTACGTGCATAGATGAACTTGGTATGATTATAACCAGGGATTATTCGGTATAATCATGATCGTAATGTGATGAATGATGTGGTAAAAGTCCTCATTAACCTGTAGTTCATTGATGGACAGTTGTTGGTGTGATTATGACTAGGGATTATTCGGTATAGTCATGACCATTGATGATTACATGAATATCCTTGGCCGTGATGTAGGAATGATTCGATTTTATTTATTAAGTTGAGTCTCAGCGATAAAGTTGATGAAAAACTTTTTAAATCATAGAAGATAGTATGTTAGTTCCCAGATGGCACAATAGATCTAGAAGGGGGGGGGGGGTTAAATAGATCCTTTTTATTTCAAATACTTTTCTGGTTTATGTTGTATTGTTCATATTTGAGTATATGACAAACATAAGAATCTTTTCAAGCAAATCAGAATAAGTAAAAGATTTCCCTTCATTGATATATTCATAATTATACATACATTATTCGTTGGGTTAGTTTAGTTATAAGCAGTTAGAACATACATAGCAGTTATAGCAGTTATAGACATAATGTAAATGACGTAATGTAAAAGACACAAGGGTTTTAAGTGGTTCAGAGACTCAAGCTCTAATCCACTCTTCGCTTTCAACTAGCAGATTTCCACTAAGGAAGGCGGCACCACGAATCTCTATGATTCCTTGAGGCCGTGACCTTGTGACTTGATTCACTAAGAACTCTTGAGGCCGGTGACCTTGGGACTCCACTAGTTCCCTAGGAACTCTTCAAGCCAATGAGGCTTGGAACTTTGTTTAGTCCCTCAGGGGATGAGGACCCTTTGGCCTGCTTTGTTTAGTCCCTCTAGACAAGGACCCTTTGGCCCTGCTTTGTTTAGTCCCTACGGATAACGACCCCTCGAATACGGCTTTGTTGAGTTGTTTGTTTGTTATTGTTGGAGTTGATCTTTGAAGTTGCGAAGATGTCTTCATGCTCTGAACATCTTCTATCCTTAGCAGCTTTGCTTGGTCATCCTTGAAGAGCAGTTGAGTGTTGAATGATGCTTAGCTTCTTAGGTTGCTCAACTATCCCGGATGACCCCTTGATGAACTGCCTTGAAGATCATTCTCCTTGGTACTTGATGGCTGCACATGAGAGGCTTCTAAGATGACTGTTGGCTCTTCTGTTAAGTACTTAGAAGCTTTCTCATGCTTGACACCAAGATGGCTTTTGTGATCTCCCTTCTTGCTACTCGATGCCTTCTCATGATGGACTTGCTAAGATGACTGTAGGCTCTTCTCTATTGTACTTAGAGTCTTCCCATGATGGACATCCAGATGGCATGATGCTCTCCTTTCTCTCGGCAGTTCAGAACACTCTTCATGTAGTAGAACTCTCACTTCTACATAGTAGAACTCACACTTCTACTTCTTTCTTGATCTGACTTCTGAGTGTTCTTGGTGGATCGTAGAATGAGCTTGAGGACTCACTATCGCATGGTTAGATCAGTCCACCTTCTCTCCAAAACCGACAACTCCAATAACCTTGGATCTTTAAAGCTCTTCTTCTTTTATACTCCTTCCCGATCCTTTTGTTGGAAAGTAGCCGTTGAAGGCTATTTAAATATCTTCACAGATCTCAAGTTGCTTGATTTAGACTGCTTGATGTGACTTGTCATACTTTTTCTAACGCTGCAGTCTACTGTTTCACCTACCCTGTTGATGTATCACTTTACTGTTTTGGGCAGGTTAAAGACTTTATTTCTTCTGATTTCTTGATCAGAGGTTGTCCTTTTGCATCGATGCTCTCAATAAGCACTTGTATGAATATTACCCATCAGATTGAGCCGTTGCGATGCTTGGTCTTGGTATTGAACTCTATGATTACGATGCATGTCTTGAGGACTGATCATCTTGTCTTGTTGAGTGTTGCTCGTTGACTAGTAGAGTTAACACTACGATCCAGAAGAGTGTTGATTGGATCTTGATGTAGAACACCTCTTCCTTGTACTTATTCACGATCTTCTGATACTACATTTTGCCCGATAGTTCTCGGAATCATTGATGGCCTAATTCCTTTCTCTGGTCCCCTTCTAAATATCAAGACACTTCAGATTTGTGGCACGTCCAACTTGCTTTCTCCTTGTGATCTCCCATTCACTTATCATCAATGAACTGACCCTGCACTTAATCACTTTAGCCTTGCTCTTCAGAGGCTGACCAGTATCTCGGTTCACCTTCCATCAGTTCCTTCTTTGTTTGGCAAACACTACGATCTTGGTTGCTTCCAAGATCGGTGTCTTCATACACTTCTTTAGCTCTTGCATGGTGACTTTCCTTAGTCGACCAAGTCTTCTTTGGATCTCCTTGTGGAAGAATTCATTACGAATGGCCTTACAACTCAATCTTGATGCTGATTGGATTGGTGCTTAGATCTTCTACTAGCCTACATGCCATTCGTTTGGTGCTCTCTGGTTTCCTTGGATGTAGCTTGCATCTTGAACCAGAGGCTTCGTATCTTTGGATATTCTGGGAGTGCTCATTCGTTGAGAACCATATCTGCTCTATGATTCTGAGTTAGCATTGTGAGCACTTCTTTTGGAGTCGTAGATTACGCACTCTACGATTGACCTTCTATTTGTCGAGACACTACGATCCGAGATCGAGATCTTGACACTCTACGATTTCTGCCTTGTGCTTGTTGTCTTCATCTGATCTTGCCCAACTACGATCTCTGCATTCATTCAATGGACTCTACGAACTCAGAGTGTAGTCTACAATCCTTGACTTGGCTTTGGCATCGCTAGACTCTACGACTCTGAGTGTAGTCTACGTTTCAGACTTGGCTTTGGCAGATGGTCGTTCGGCTCATAGGCAGGCTGTCTCTATAATTCTGATGCATGACTTCCTCAGCACACTACGATCCCGAGGAAGCTTTACTCGATGCACTACGATCCTTCTTCGTTTCCCCTGGTAGTCTACGAACTCCGAGATCTACTATCTTGCATACTCCTATTCTGCCTCGATAGCTCTCGAGTTAACCTTGACTCACCTGGCAGACTACGATTTCTGGTGCAGTGCTCAACGATCAGACTAGCCTATCTATTACATCATAAGATCAACCTAACAAGCTTGATCTTTCTATATTTATAGTCCTTGTACATCATTTCTTTTTAAGGACTTTACAAAGCTGTTTTGCTTATGTAGGATCAATCCTAACATATTTGATCAATTCATTCTAAGTCCTTATACATATATTTCTATTATCTATCAAAGGACTTTACAGCTTTTCTTAATGCAAGCATACTTGCATATTATTCATTCATATACATATATATCATAATCAAATCATATATAAATAGGAATAGCATTCACATGCTTATTCCTGACATAGTAGATTTTATGCTCTACTTGACTCTTCTAATGGGTTGCTTGTTCCACTACAATTAAACTTGTTGTCTATTATATTCTATCAGTTTAACATTTTTGAAGGCTAATGATAATTTATTCTGCATTATCTTAGTCATTATATTTCTTACTGGGCTAGTTGAGCTCACCCTTTCTTTCACTATTCTCTTTAGGAAATGAGAATGTAGCAAGGGACTAGTCGGGGAGCGGGTGGTGATACAGAGATGATAGCATTAGTAGTCCTCACTATTACATTAAATAGTGTGATAATAAATGTAATGAGGACTCCATTGAGTGTGGATATTGTCTAGATGACAATATTCTTATTAAAACTCTTAGATTATGTTTTGTCGTATTTTACACGACTGTTGTATAATTAAGTTGTATTTAAATTTTGTACCATGTATTTGGCGACTCAAGATGGGTGATGTATACCTATTTTGGGGGCATCACAGATACTATTCATGAGTTACTATTCACGGGTTACTATTCACTCAATTACTATTCACTTAAATATTATTCACTCGGGTATTTGGGGCACTTTTCATGCCGGGATACTATTCATGAGTTACTATTCATGGGTTACTATTCACCCGATTACTATTCACTCTAGTATTATTCACTCGGGAATTCGGGGCACTTTTCATGCCGGAGTTACTATTCATGGGGTACTATTCCCGAAGTACTATTCACGGGATATTATTCACCCAAAAAATTTATTTTTTTTCTGTCCAAATTATTTTGATACATGGATATTATTCTTAAATTTTACTCCACAAAGCAGTATCATGTTGACAATTTGGATATTTTTAAACACTGGATAAATTTAAAGTCTTTAATATTTATCATTGATCTCAGTTGATTGAATCTTTATATCATTATTGTGTTGAAAGTCATCTTTGGCCTGTAATGCAAAGATGGACTGTTGATTATTTGTTTTACAGTTGTATGTCTTTGTCTCTTTGGCCGTAGTGCAAAGATGGACTGTTGATTATTGATTTTACAGTTGATATCTGTAGTCGTAGTATGAAGATGAATTGTTGATTGATAGCTTTGGCTCGTAGAGCAAAGATGGACAGGTGTATAACATGATCATGACATCGATGATACTAACGAATATCCTTAGCCCGTAGTGCATGGATAATTTGATGATGTTATTGGTATGATCATGACCATAGTTGAATGTCTTTGGCCGTAGTGCATTGACAGACAATTGATTGGTATGATAATGACCATTGGTTTTATAGTTGAATATCTTTGGCCCGTAGTGCAAAGATAGACAATTGATTGGTATGATCATTGTTATTACATTTAAATATCTTTAGCCCTTGGGGTAAGGATATTGAGGAAACGTTCTATTAAGCCTTTATGACAAGGATAAATTGTTGATTTACATGATTATAAATATGAATTATGAACTTAATTATAATCTTTAGTGGTTCAAGTGAAGACAGGTGATGAAAGTTCTCTTTTTCTTGGATACAACAAAGAACTGTTGATTAGTATTACAGGAATGAAATATTAACAATGGACTTTTAATTTGGAGGAGATAGTAGACATTATATTCTACTTGACTCTTCTAATGGATTGCTCGTTCCGCTGCAACTATGGTTGAAAATTTTTATCATCTACCATATGTTCTAAATCTCTGATTTATTACTGATGAAGGCTATTGATAAATTAATTATCTTAGCCATAATATTCTTTATTGGGCTATTTGTGCTCACCCTTTTGCTTCACAATTCCTTTCAGGTAATAAGAGTGTAGCTGGGTCGAGCGGGGATAACAGAGGAATAGTGTGATGGTCCGAGACTGTCAAAGTTTCTCAATACATTATAAAATGAAATGACATGCAATATATAATTGTATTAAGGACCTAAGATGGGTGTGTCGTATATTATACGTCACTTAATAATTGATTTTGGTGAACAACAATAGGGTGATGAGAACTCGACTTTGAAAGCGTAAAAAATGCACCTCATTAAAATGAACAAGATAGTTATCTTCTCATTTTTCTTTTGGGTCTTGAATAAATTGCTGCTGTATTTTATATGGTATTGTAAAAATTTGAGTTTAGATACTGTCTACGAGACAATATTGTATTAAAACTCATAGCTCATATGTTGTCGTACTCTGCACGACAGTTCAACAGTTGTATAAATGAAGTTCGTATTTGATTTTTATAGTGTGATATCTGGCGACTCAGAATGGGTCATGTGGACCTATTTTGGGGGCGTCACATTTGGTATCAGAGCTTAGGGATATGGTCGGTGGCAGAGATATAAGTCTAGAACTAGGAGGGGAGAGATGAGTAATATACTTCGCTAGTGTGTGACTTACCTAAGCTGAAATTTTTACTTGATAAATTGACAAATTGTGATATGTCAATTAACCTTTGTTTTGAAGATATATTCTAGAATGATATCTGAAATACAGGAGATGAGCAATGGGAAAATTAACCTTTGTATTTGATTTTTATAGTGTGATATCTGGCGACTCGGAATGGGTCGTGTGGACCTATTTTGGGGGAGTCCCATATATTGACCAAAAATTCAAAAAATATAAAGACGTGCTCAAGTCATTAACACCGACCTAAGTGAGATTGACACATACAAGAACAGTCCCAAAACGGGGACTATTTTAGATCCACTCCTACTAAGTGAATCTCAAACGGGTTTCTAAGCTTCCTAAACTATATGAAAATATGCACGTATGAAATTGAATACTATCTTGAGAATTAATTATGAACCACAATAAAAGAAATTGATTCATCGTCGATTCTCATAAGTATACAAAATCAAAGACTACATATTACATAATCCTCTATAACATATTTAAAATAACACAATGCTACCATTTTAATTAAGCAATAAAGTGGAAACAAAGATGTGGTGCTATTTATATTGAGAAAACATTCTATTCGTTTCTAATAGATGTATCTCAATAACATAGATGTATCTCAACCGTTAGTACACATGTTACATTTTTAACATGAGAATCATTAAATTTCAAGTAATAACATATACTTGGGTGCAAATATATTAAAGTAGCATTTGGTACAACACCCTCAGTACACACAAGAAAAAGGCATATTAATAAAACTATTTGCAGTATCACTCATGCAGAAAGGAAGTAAGTTCATAAAATCAATAGCTTTTCTGTGTTACCCATTTGGTATAATTAACTAAAGTTTGCCTTTGATCTAATTCAATCATCAAATAACCAATTCAGAAAGTACTCAAAGAGAATAAAATAGATTTTAAAGGTTAACACAAGATATAATTATATATATATATATATATATATATATATATATTATACTGTCATATTTAAATAAGTAAATGAGTTCAATATTAATAATCAGAGCTTTAATGAACTTAATTGAAGAAAAGACTAAATTCTTCAGCACAAGAAATGCTCAACTGAGATTGGGTATCATCACAAATGGAAAGAAAGACTCTTAAATTCCTACGCATCCCACACAATGGCCCTATAATAAAAACAAAAAATAACACACAAATTCCCAAGTTGAGGTTTTTTTCAATTCAACTATATGAAATCATGCAATATATAAAAGGAATCCCAATAACTCATAAAATTTCAAAGCTAATGCAGTACACCACAAAATTAGACGTTTGTAGTACAACATTTGGAGTAGAAATGTTAAAGAAACTAAAAACTTCCAACTCTATATTCCATTTATTATTTGGCAGATGCAAAGAAAAATTTAAACCATTATCCAGAAAAGTTTAAACAAAAGAAAAAGCAATATCATTTACAATCATAAGTAAGTGATACTGCAAAGTGAAGACTTAGAAGAAATACAATCTCATTTAAACCTAGTTTATACACAAAAATCTGTGAGCTCAAATCTATACAAAAAATGCTAAAACAAAACAATAAAATCAAATTAAACACCCGAAAATTAGGGGAAGAAGAGCTTCACCTTGCAATTTGGGAGAAACGGAAAGCAAAAAAGAAGCTATGGTAAGGCCCCGAGGAAGCGGCGGAAGGGGGCATGGCGGTCGGAGGATAAAAAGGCCAAAGGAGTTCTGTTACGGCGCCTTGCTTGTGATAGGAAGCAAGGAGAGCAGAGGTTAAGATGATGATATATGATGATGGGGCTAGCTAATCTCCACTGGGATGGTGATGGGGTGAACTGTGAAGATCAAATTTTCAAAATGGGATGATTAATTTAGGAAATGGGCAAACTGGGATTAACGAATTGAGAGGGAAAAACAAATTTCAGAGAGGGAAAAAATAATAGGAGTCGTTGCCATCGCGAACCAGGGTTTGAATTAATAGAACTCATTCCAAGACGGCAAAAGTAAATCGATAATGACCCGTCCGCTATTGAGTTATTCACGTGGCATTGCTTGGTGTCATTTGTGATTTATGTAAAATCCGCCGCCAATGAGTTTTCCTCCACCGCCAAATTTTTGCACCAAAATTATCCCATGGGAATGACATTATCGACGACACTCATTCTCGACGGCTTCCCAGTCGATATTATGGTCATTCTCGACGGGACATGTGTCGTCGCCAATACGCCCGTCGCCAATGACCCTTTTTCTTGTAGTGATGCAAGATAATGATTTTATAAGCAAATATTAAATGTTTATATAATATATTATGTGAGAATTTTTATATAAATATTTATATTTTGTGAGTGTTTATTTGAATAAGCAAGTTATTATTTCTAAAGATTTAATTTTCTTTATAAATAAAATTGATTTCTTTAATTCTAAGTATAAAAGTGTAAACAATTGCTTCTTGTCAAATAGATAGATTTGAAGTTTGTTTAGTTAAATTATTATTCTGTGTTTATTATTTGTTAAATAATTAATTAATATGATTAGTTAATTATTTATTTGTTAAATAATTAATGTGTTATGTGGATCGAAAGTTATGTTATTAAGTAATTTATTTAATAAATTTTTATTAAATAAAGTGTGACAAATAATTATGTTATAAAGAGTTATTAAAATAAATTAAAGTAATTTAAGTTGGTTTTATCCAAACAATGCTTAAGGTTATTAAGTGTTTAATTATAAATTAGTTAAGCCAAACAAAGCCTACGACTTTTGGATTTTGAAATTTAAATGATTAATAAAATAATAATATAATATATATGTTACTTTTGTAACTAATATGTTATTAAATTAGACGTATTAAGGTTAGCGGTTTTATTTTATGCATTATAGTTATCGGTTGTTTTCTTTTTACACATTTTAGTTGCTGAGAAAAGAGAGAAGAACACTAAGAGAGAATTTCAGAGAAAGTTTAAAAGAGAAAAGGCTGTTTTTTTCAAAATAAGTTATGAGTTTGTCAAAGCTATTCTCAGTGATTAACAAGTGTTATCAGAACAAATTAAAGGTAGGTTGTATAAACCTTATCATATATGTTTACATTATATAGTTTTTGAGAAATTGTATGTCTTTGTTTTTCTTGAAATAATCGTGTATAAGTTTTTACCAAATTTGTCTGTAAACCTTGTTCTAGGATTTGTTTTGGTATTACATGTTTTTGTTGTTATAATTGTTATAACTATATATATATATATATATATATATATATATATGAGTGGTATTTTAATCATGTGTTAAAGAAAAGAAATAGTTTTATGTGAACATAAACATGTATGAATGTATGTTTTCAAGAGTACCAAAATTTATACTTGTATTGTATGATAATCATGGAATTTAATCGTGATTATATGAATTGGGTAAGAATTAAATAGAATATAGTTAGAATAAATCAAATTGTTTTCTAACTATGATTATAAAGGTTTCTCGTGTTAACAATGGAGTTTTTGGTTTTAAAATATGCTATTCTAGTATTTAATTTTTCTAGAATTATGGTTTAAGTTGTGTGAATTTAGTATTTGTATGCTTGGTGAAGTTTATGTGTAATTTGCATAAGTTATACATGTTACTTGGTGTTAGAAATTAAGACATAGTAGCTTAGTTTGGTTTCTGGTTTTGGGTGTTCTGTAGTTTGGAGCACCAGCGCAAAATTTCATGCCCCAACGCCAAATTTCGCACTCAAGTTACTAAAAAATAACGTGGAAGTTCAGGCCCCAACGCTGGAATTCGCTCCAAAGGTTAATCGCCTCGCGCCTCAAATACTGAAAAGTGGTCCGGTTCTGACAGCTTTTGACCTCCTGTAGTAAAATAGCCATAACATTTTCATACGAACTCCGATTGAGGTAATTCAAGATGATTCGGAAAGAGGACCAATAGGTCTATAACTTTTATTCTTTAAGGTTTTCAATTTGAAATCGTTATGAAGGGTCAAAATGGCCATCTTTAGGATGGTTGTGTATTTGGAGCTAATCGGAGGGCGTCGGGATGCGCGAATGCAAGTGCAACCCTTTGTGTATTAGTATAACTTAATGATAACATGTTGGACATGTAATAGGATGTTGTATCAAGTTGTTAATGTGTATGTGGTGCAATGACATGATCACTTAAATAGTTGTAATAAAGCTAAAAAGTAATGTTCATGAAAAGATGTGATGTTGTTTAAACTTACACTTAGTTAGTAACTATACTAAGAGTAATAAAGTAACTCATAAAGGTAATGTTAGTGTAACTAATGTGTATTGTCAATACATATTTTATGTGTAGGACTTGGGGTGAACGTGAGTAGTAATTGTTTAACCTACGCACGAGGCAAGTTCGCTAACTCTACTTTTATAATTTTGCAAGTATCTAGCTATCTTTGAGCAAGTTTTCTAATCTATTATCTTGTTAATTCAATTACTGTTTTCAATTCGATTACAATATAATGATGTAAGTTATTCTGGATCAAGTTATTCTTGTATTTAACTTGTTGTTTAGTATGCACAACTATATATACTAATGTCCAACATTTCTATCGTTCAAATTGCTATGCATGCTTAGTATTCAATTCTAATTAACCTTGGCTTAGTATTGTTCAAGAAAGGTATGCTATAGTTATTCAAATTGTATGCTATTAGATTATTCCTAAAGCATGACTTTAGTTTACTATGATTGATTCAATCACGATTATTCTATAGTATGGTGTTATTGGTTTTATTCAACTACTCCTTAGTTGATGTTCGTTGAATTTCAAATTACCTTGAAAGCTTATCCAAACCAAACTTCCTTTGGTGCGGACTTGTACTCTAAATACTGAGATGAACAACCCTATGGTTATGATTAGGGGTTAACTTACGCATAACGTTAAAATGTTTGTGCACAATACATGTATTTAAGGGTCGATCCCCAAAGTATGAGGTCTTTATAGTCTTACGACTGTTAAAGTTGGAGTTGAAAGATTACTTGCAACTATGGACATAGTTAATGGTCTTCCGACCCTCAGTGATGTATATTCTCCATATTTTGGGATTTCAGTTTCTGATTATTGTTGATAGAGTACTACTCACTTTTGATGATCCTATTTCGACAGTTATTATTGTTATACTCCTTTTGATTCCATGTTATATCCAGTGAGCAATTATTTTGCTCACTCTTGCATATTTAAAAACTCATTGCAGCTAAAGAAGAGAAGGTAGGTGAACCTTCGACTAGCAAAGGAAAGGGAAAAATGTACAAGTGATAAAGACTTGTAATAGTTTTGATAGTTTTATTATCAGACTTTGATTTAAAGATTGTAATGAAGTTTATTTAATTTTCCGCATTTGAATGT
This sequence comes from Panax quinquefolius, assembly GCA_020205615.1. Taxonomy (NCBI): domain Eukaryota; kingdom Viridiplantae; phylum Streptophyta; class Magnoliopsida; order Apiales; family Araliaceae; genus Panax; species Panax quinquefolius. The sequence goes on along the minus strand of CM035166.1, from coordinate 77,008,536 downwards.
TTGTAATTAAAGGTTAGATAACCTGGGAGATTTTTATTTAAGTTTAATCCTGTATGGGCAGGTTTTCTTTTATTATTCAATTCTATTATGATTGGTTAGTTAGAAATGAATGTTTGATCAAGTGAACACAAAATTCTGTGGGAATGAAGTACCTGGGTTTGGGGGTGTCACAAGTTGGTATCAAAGCCTTAGGTTATGAACCTTAGGTGGGGGAAAAGCCTTAGGAAGTAACCTTCGAAAAGATAGTAATGATAAACTCTTATCGAGTTTTAAGGAGGAAGTAATAAAACACTTATGTGCTTATGTGTTTACAACTTATGTGCTCGTGAGAGTCGAGTAGTAATGATTAGTAATTAAAACTTACACTTTGGTTGACAGGATGACTAATATAGGAGGATCCAGTCAGTCTACGGAGGAAGGACTTCAGATGCCTAGAGAGGAAGAATCTCGTGACATTCAAGTGGTTTGGTAACAACTACTTCCACGAGAGTCAGCCCCATTGTTCACGGTGGTCAAAGATGATGATGATGATGTAGAAACAGATGAGGAAGATCCCGTGGAGCTGCCATAGACGGATGAAGAGGACGAGGAGGAAAGGATTCCACTTAATTCGATAGCTGGTCGTATATACGATGAGGTGCATGACCACAATGTGGAACTTCAAGATACATGCCGAGGAGTTACAAGAGATAGTAGTTGAACAATGCACCTCGATGGCATGTAAGGACGACGAGATCCAGGATCGAGAAGAACGATTGAACAATGTTGAAGAGAAGCTGGTTCACACTGAAGAAGAGAACGACCAAATGAGAGCAGAGGTTGCAGAGTTGAAGAGTAAGTTGAGAGAAGAATCTGCAAAAAGGGCAAGAGCCAAAGACGCCAGACAAATGAAGTTTATCAACAAGCCAAAATAGCAAAGGGAGACGACAAACAAAGAGAAGGAAGATGGAAGAAATGGATAACGTGTTCAACATCGCGATCAATCGAGCTCAAGACCGGCCATGGGTTATCCAATTCGATTCGAGACGCTACCTCGCTCATACTAGATCGCCGAACCATGTTCCGAAGTTATGGAAGAAGAGCGTCGTAAGGCTTTGCAAAGATCTTAACAGACATCGTAGGGAGTGTACTTGAATTATGTTATGATAAATAAATTGTAAATCCCAAGTGTTATGCAACCTATGGATATGATGATGATGTCCTCAAACTTTAGTAGTTCAGAAAATAATGTAAATAGAAGTGATGCTATTGATATGATGTTTTCAAAGAAGTTATGAATAAAAGTTATTATTTTCTTTTATCCAAAGTGTTATGTGTTATGAAGTGATTACTTTTATGGGGGGCAAGTTAAGTAGAAATTACTTGAAAAGAGTTGAGTAATAATCTAATAAATGTATTTTTAACAGAAAATGCCTCCAAGACATCAACCACCTCGCCGAGAACCACCAAGGAACCAACAATGATAATGTCAAGTTAACTCCGCTCAAAGAAATTTGGTGACGTTATCGATGTGTAATCGCAAAATCAACCGCAGAATCAACCTCGTAACCAAGGTGCTACGCTTAAGGACTTCAAGGCGGTTGGACCACCAAATTTCGTGGATCCATGAATCCGATTGAGGCACGCACTAGATCATGGAAATTGAGAAGGTGTTTGATGTCATGGGAGTAGGGAAGATCAGAAGACCGCTTTTGCAACATTCATGTTGAAAGCAGAGGCTAGTTATTGGTGGCAAGCCAATAAAACTCTGGAGAGGACCAATAATTATGAATGGGATAGGTTCAAGGAGATGTTCTTCGAGACCTATTTCCCGAGAGAGTTCAAAAGCCGCTTAGAAGTACAATTTTTAGAATCAAGCAGGAACGATGATGATGGTGTTTGAGTATGCCATGAAATTCAATGAGTTGGCGAGGTTTCGCTATATCATATCAAGTCAAGATGCATTTAACGCAAGGCTAAGAGGTTCGAAAGCAGACCCAAGCCCCGTTGTTTAGTAGGTTTCTTTGTTCCATTGAAGACATTTTGGTAAATGTGATGGAAAAGGCAATTCTCACCAAGGTGGAGGCGAGGTCAGAACCAAGTTCAATCAAGAATGTAAAAAGAAGAAGAATGAAGTGGAGGTGAAGAATGGAGGTGGTGGTAATGGAAATGGTAACAACAACTTGAAAAGAAAGTGGAATGGAAATGTGGGTGCTGGGAATCAGCAAGGTAACCAGCAGAATAAGAAGTTTGAAGCATGTCCTAAATGCGGGAAGTTTCACAAGGGTGTATACTTAATGGGGAAACGAGTATGCTTTAACTGTGGCCAAAAGGGTCACATCTCCCCAAATTGCAATCAACCCAAGAAGAATGTTTGCTACACTTGCGGGTCCAAGGATCACTTTGCTCGTGAGTGCCCCAAGAAGAAAACTAGAGAAACAACAGGAAACAAGGGAGGAAGCAGTGGAGGTACTTGGGCCATTTCTGGACCGACGGCATCAACCAAACCCACATCCAGAACCTTTAACATGACTGTGCAAGATGCTGTGCAATCAAAGGATGTGGTGTAAGGTATTATCCCGATCAATGATATTGATGCTTATGTATTATTTGATTCGGGTGCTACTTGCTCATTTATATATGATGAATTTGTTATAAGATTAGGATTGCCTAGTGAAGAATTGAATTTCCCTTTAAACATAGAAATTGCGAATAAGGAAGTAGTTCCTGTTAGGTTCGTATACAAGAACTGTAGGGTGAATATTAAGGGAAATATTTTGATGGTAGATTTGATTCAATCGTGCTAGGAGAGTTTGATGTTATTTTGGGAATGGATTAGTTGTTCAATTATGGAGCGATAATTGACTGCCAAAAGAAATGTGTAAACCTTATGACTTCGTCAAAGGTAGTATTCAATGGTAGCAAATCGCCTAGACAAATGAGATGTCTGACGATTATGCAGGACAAGAAGTTGTTAAGTCAAGGCTGTGTGGGTTATTTAGCTTAAATAGTCGATACTCAGAAGAAGGGTGCGAAACTAGAAGAAATACCAATAGTTAGGGAATTTGTGGATGTGTTTCTGGAGGATTTGCCAGGACTTTCGCCTGACAGAGAGATCGAGTTCGTGATCGACTTAGCTCCAGGACCTGCTCTAATATCGAAGGCCTCGTACAGAATGGCTCCGGTGGAGATGAAAGAACTGATGGTACAACTACAAGAGCTGTTGGACAAGAAATACATTCACCGAAAGTGTCACCGTGGGGAGCACCGGTGTTATTCAGTAAAGAAGAAGGATGGGTCAACGCGCTTTGCATTGATTATAGGAGTTAAACAAAGTCACTATTAAGAATAAATATCCATTCACGAGAATAGATGACTTGTTTGATCAATCAAGGGCGCTTAGATATTTCTCAAAATAGATTTGAGAAGTGGGTATCATCAATCAAGGTAAGAAAGGAGGATGTACCAAGACGGCATTCAACTCCAGATGGACATTACTTAATTTTTGGTGATGTCTTTTGGTTTGACAAACGCCTCAGCAGCTGATTCATGGATTTGATGAACAGGTGTTTAAACCATTTTTAGACAAGTTTGTGGTGGTGTTCATCGATGATATTTTGGTGTACTCTAAAACTCAAGAAGAACATGTGGAACACTTACGCCTAACGCCGGAGACGCTAAGAAAAGAAAAGTTGTATGCTAAATTCTCTAAATGTGAATTTTGGTCGAACGTACAATTTCTTGGGCACGAATCGACAAGGATGGAATTTCAAAGGATCCATCAAAGGTTCAAGTCGTGATAAATTGGGAACAACCAAGAACTCCATCAAGTGAGAAGTTTCTTAGGATTAGCAGGTATTACGACGATTTATCCAGATTTCTCCAAGATTGCCATTCCATTGACAAATTTGACGAGAAAATCAGAAAATTTGTTTGGACGGAGAAGTGTGAAGAAAGTTTTCCAAGAATTGAAAAAGAAGCTAAGTATGGCACCTGTGTTGTCATTACCGGATAATACAGGAAATTTTGTGGTGTAAAGTGACGCTCACACAAAGGATTAGGATATGTGCTTATGCAGAATGGGAAAGTCATCGCGTATTCATCAAGACAATTGAAAGACTACAAAAAGGGTATCCGACTCATGATTTAGAGTGGCGGCGATTATGTTTTCTCAAGATATGGAGACACTATCTCTACGGAGAGAAATGTGAGATTTACATGCACCATAAAAGTCTCAAGTATATTTTCACACGTAAGGACCCGAACACGCGCCAAAGAAGATGGATGGAACCGATAAAAGATTATGATTGTGAGATCTTTTTATCATCGTGCAAAGCAAACGGGTTGCAGATGCCTTAAGTAGAAAGGCAGGAAAAGTTGATGTTGTTAATCGATAAGGAGGAGCTTATTACAACAATGTCAAGGTTAGAGTTGGAAATCAAATTTCCAAAAGAATCGATGAGAAATGTACCAGATGGAAGTCTACCAAACTTTGGTGGACAAAGTGAAGAATGCTCAATCGCAGGATGAGGAATGCGTAAAAATAAGAGAAAGTGTGGTCGAGGGAAAAGAAATAAAGTACACAAAGATGATCGAGGGGATGCTTTGAGATTTGAAGGACTTAATACGGGTTCCAAAGCAATACCGGATATTAAAGAAGACATCTTGATCAAGCTCATAACTCGAGATATTCGATTCATCCAGAAGTAATGTAAGATGTATCAAGATTTGCGATGACATTTTGGTGGCCAAATATGAAAAGAGACATTAGAATGCATTGTAAAGTGCTTAACATGTCGTAGAGAGTCAAGGTCGAGCATCAAAGACCAAGCGGGTTACTTCAACCGTTGGAGATCTTTGGAATGGAAATGGGAACATATCACAATGGATTTTGTGGTAGGTCTTCCAACAACTCGTAAAGGATACGATGCGATTTGGGTGATAGTGGATGATTGACAAAATCAGCACACTTTTGCCAATAAAGATTAGATTCAATCTCGATCACCGCAAAACTATATGTTAAAGAGATCGTCAGTTAAGACATGGAGTTCCAAAGGTCAATTGTCGTTATGTGAGATCCGAGGTTCACATCAAACTTCCGGAAGAGACTACAAGAATGTATGGGAACACAATATGCGAATGAGTACGGCATATCATCCGCAAAATGATGGCCAAAGCGAACGAACGATTCGACATATGGAAGATATGTTGAGAGTACGCGTCATGGATTTCAAAGGAAGTGGGATGAACAATTACCGTTAGTGGAATTTTCTTACAATAACAGATTACCACGCTAGCATCAAGATGCCGCCACGTAAGCATTATACTACAGAAGTGCGCAGAACTCCACCGCGGTCGGGACGAAGTCGGTGAACATCAATCGTTAGGACCGTAATCGGTACAACAAATCGCCGAGGTTGTCCAACTCATCGTAACAAGATTGATAGTTGCTCAAGATGCATAAAAAAAGAAATATGCCGATCAACACGCATAAGATCATGCATTTGACATATAGAAATTACGTATTCCTAAAAGTTTCTCCTCGAAGGGAAAATTAGATTTGGTAAAAAGGGGAAACTAAGTCCGAGGTTTATTGGACCTTTCAAGTGATGAGGAAAGTTGGAGAGGTAGCTTACGAGGTAGCTCTACCTCCGTAATTGCAAAACATTTATAATATTTTTTCATGTGTGTGTTACGACCAGTATAAACCGATTACAAGCACGAATTGAAAACGAACCATTGCAGTTTGAGAAAGACTTGTCTTACGAAGAGATTCCTATCCAGATAGTCGACATGTGAAAGAACAAGTGCTCAGAATAAAGTGATACCTTCGTGAAGGTGATATGGAGGAACCACAATGTCGAAGAAGCTACGTGGGGAACTCAAGAGAAAATGATGAAGAAGTACCCGAAGTTATTTGTTTAATTGTGTCTTCGATTCTCGGGGATGTAATCTTTGTAAAGAAAGGGAAGAATGTAATGAATGTGTTGTTTGAGTTGTGATTTCGGGGACGTAATCCTTATAAGAGAGGAATGATGTAACATTCCGTATTTTATAATATAAATTATAAATATTTATCGATTTATATAAATATTTATTGGATATGTTTATTATTGAATAAATAATTGTTCAATTTGATTGAGTTGATTTAGTTAATTATCTATTTGTTAAATAATTAATGTGATTAGTTAATTATTTATTTGTTAAATAATTAATGTGTTATGTGGATCGAAAGTTATGTTATTAAGTAATTTATTTAATAAATTGTTATTAAATAAAGTGTGACAAATAATTATGTTATAAAGAGTTATTAAAATAAATTAAAGTAATTTAAGTTGGTTTTATCCAAACAATGCTTAAGGTTATTAAGTGTTTAATTATAAATTAGTTAAGCCAAACAAAGCCTACGGCTTTTGGATTTTGAAATTTAAATGATTAATAAAATAATAATAATATATATATACGTTAGTTTTGTAACTGATATGTTATTAAATTAGACGTATTAAGGTTAGCGGTTTTATTTTACGCATTATAGCTATCGGTTGTTTTCTTTTTACACATTCTAGTTGCTGAGAAAAGAGAGAAGAACACTAAGAGAGAATTTCAGAGAAAGTTTAAGAGAGAAAAGGCTGTGTTTTTCAAAATAAGTTCTGAGTTTGTCAAAGCTATTCTCAGTGATTAACAAGTGTTGTTGGAACAAATTAAAGGTAGGTTGTATAAACCTTATCATATATGTTTACATTATATAGTTTTTGAGAAATTGTATGTCTCTGTTTTTCTTAAAATAACCGTGTATAAGTTTTTACCAAATTTGTCTGTAAACCTTGTTCTAGGATTTGTTTTGGTATTACATGTTTTGTTGTTATAATTGTTATAACTAGCATGTATATATATATGTATATATGAGTGGTATTTTAATCATGTGTTAAAGAAAAAGAAATAGTTTTACTGTGAACATAAACATGTATAAATGTATGTTTTTCAGAGTACCAAAATTTATACTTGTATTGTATGATAATCATGGAATTTAACTGTGATTATATGAATTGGGTAAGAATTAAATAGAATATAGTTAGAATAAATCAAATTGTTTTCTAACTACGATAACAGTGCTTACTGTGTTAACATGGAGTTTTTGGTTTTAAAATATGTTATTCTAGTATTTAATTTTTCTAGAATTATGGTTTAAGTTGTGTGAATTTAGTATTTGTATGCTTGGTGAAGTTTATGTGTAATTTGCATAAGTTATACATGTTAATTGGTGTTAGAAATTAAGACATAGTAGCTTGGTTTGGTTTCTAGTTTTGGGTGTTCTGTAGTTCAGAGACCCAGCGCCAAAAATAGGCCAGAAGTTCACGCCAAATATGGAATTCGGCATACGCCTGGAATCGTCATCTGCAGCCCAAATATTTGGAAAAGTGGTAATGGCTCTGGATAGTTTTGATCTCCTGTAGTAAAATGGCCATAAAATTTTCATACAAACACCAATTGATGTAATTCAAGATGATTCGGAAAGAGGACGAATAGGCCTATAACTTTTATTCTTTAAGGTTTTCAATTTGAAATCGTTATGAAGGGTCAAAATGGCCATCTTTAGGACTGTTGTGTATTTGGAGCCAATCGGAAGGCGTCTGGATCTTGTGAATGCAAGTGAACCCTTTGTGTATTAGTATAACTTAATGATAACATGTTGGACATGTAATAGGATGTTGTATCAAGTTGTTAATGTGTATGTGGTGCAATGACATGATCACTTAAGTAGTTGTAATAAAGCTAAAAAGTAATGTTCATGAAAAGATGTGATGTTGTTTAAACTTAAACTTAGTTAAGAGCTATACTAAGAGTAATAAAGTAACTCATAAAGGTAATGTTAGTGTAACTAATGTGTATTGTCAATACATATGGTATGTGTAGGACTTGGGGTGAACGTGAATAGTAATTGTTTAACCTACGCACGAGGTAAGTTCTCTAACTCTACTTTTATAATTTTGCAAGTATCTAGCTATCTTTGAGCAAGTTTTCTACTATATTATCTTGTTAATTCAATTACAGTTTTCAATTCGATTACAATATAATGATGTAAGTTATTCTGGAGCAAGTTATTCTTGTATTTAACTTGGTGTTTAGCATTCACAACTATATATACTAATGTCGAACATTTCTATCGTTCAAATTGCTATGCATGCTTAGTATTCAATTCTAATTAACCTGGCTTAGTATTGTTCAAGCAAGGTATGCTATAGTTATTCAAATCAGATGTTATTAGATTATTCCTAAAGCATGACTTTAGTTTACTATGATTGATTCAATCACGATTATTCTATAGTATGGTGTTATTGGTTTTATTCAACTACTCCTTAATTGATGTTCGTTGAATTCCAAATTACCTTGAAAGCTTATCCAAACCAAACTTCCTTTGGTGCGGACTTGTACTCTAAATATTGAGATGAACAACCCTATGGTTATGATTAGGGGTTAACTTACGCATAACGTTAAAATGTTTGTGCACAATACATTGTACGAAGGGTCGATCCTCAAGTACGAGGTCCTTATAGTCTTATGACTGTTAAAGTTGGAGTTGAAAGATTACTTGCAACTGTGGACGTAGTTCATGGTCTTATGACCCTCAGTGATGTATATTCTCCATATTTTGGGATTTCAGTTTCTGATTATTGTTGATAGAGTACTATTCACTTTTGATGAGCCTATTTTGACAGTTATTATTGTTATACTCCTGTTGATTCCATGTTATATCCAGTGAGCAATTATTTTGCTCACTCTTGCATATTGAAAAACTCATTGCAGCTAAAGAAGAGAAGGTAGGTGAACCTTCGACTAGCAAAGGAAAGGGAAAAATGTACAAGTGATGAAGACTTGTAATAGTTTTGATAGTTTTATTATCAGACTTTGATTTAAAGATTGTAATGAAGTTTATTTAATTTTCCGCATTTGAATGTTTGTAATTAAAGGTTAGATAACACAGGAGATTTTTATTTAAGTTTAACTCGTAGTAAGGTGTTTTCTTTTATTATTCAATTTATTATGATTGGGTAGTTAGAAATGAATGTTTGATCAAGTGAACACCAAATCTGTGGGAATGAAGTAATATATTGAGTTTGGGGGTGTCACAAAAATATTTTAAGAATAAATAAATAAAAGTCCAAATACTTGCAATGACAAATATTAAGTATGATAAATTAAATAGTTAAATGATACTTGATATAACAAATAAATTTGTTAAACTCGAAAATATATATAATAATATATTCTATCTATCTTGTGAATATTAAATAAGCCTACTTAGAACTTCAAACACCGTTCGAATGATATTTTTGTTTAAGGAATACCTTCAAATATCTTTATCTAAAAATGACCAAATTTAAAGTTTCATTGTTAATATTTATATAAATATTTTGATAGATCACTTAGAACTTTAAACATTGCTCGAATGATATTCTTGTTTAAGGAATACCTCCAAATATCGGTATCTAAAATTGATCATGTGACGCCCCCAAAAATGGGTATACATCACCCATCTTGAGTACTTGAGATACATGTAATCTTGAATACAAATATAAACTAATTATCGATACAAATTGTCAGATAAAATACGACAAAACATAAATTGAGAGTTTTAATAAGAATATTGTCATCTAGACAATATCCACACTCAATGGAGTTCTCATTACATTTATTGTCATACTATTTAACAGAATAGTGAGGACTACTTATGCTATCATCTGGACAGTCACTCCGTTTTCCGACTCATCCCAGCTATATTCTCATTTCCTGAAGAGAATAGTGAAAGAAAGGGTGAGCTCAACTAGCACAGTAAGAAATATTATGACTAAGATAATACAGAATAAATTATCATTAGTCTTCAACAATGTTAAACTGATAAAATACAATAGACATCAATTTAACTGCAGCGGAACAAGCAATCCATTAGAAGAGTCAAGTAGAGCATGATATCTACTAACTTCTATGATTTAAAAATGTTTTCATCAATTTTATCGCTGAGACTCAGCTTAATAAATAAACCACATCATCGAATCATCCCTGCACTACGGGCCAAGGATATTCATTAAATCATCAATGGTCATGACTATACCGAATAATCCCTAGTCATAATCATACCAAAAACTGTCCATCAATGCACTACAGGCCACTGAAGATTTTTACCACATCATTCGTCACATTACGGTCATAATTATACCGAATAATCCCTAGTCATAATCACATCAAGTCCATCCATGCACTTAAGCCAAAGATGAATTTCATCAAAATATAAGCATGAGAATGATGACAATGATATATTAATCAAACGAAAACAAGGATAAATATTAAAGACTTTAAATTTATCAAAATATTATCAATCACTTAATAAACTCATAATCTAATATTATTAATATTATAACAATATTTTAATCACTTCTTAAACTTATAAATAATTTATTTCAATTGTTTACACTTTACCAAATAATGCATTTAATCATTTAAAATGCCATACTTATAAGATTTCATCACCAATGATCAAATCCATTATCAAAAAATCAGATATACCCTATATAGGATTCTCAAGCCATAAAATCCTATTTTCCAATTTTGTTACTTCACATAACATATTTAACTCATTTACTCATAACTAGATTATTTTCATGAAAAATACCAAATCGGTCAAAAATATTTCTTTTCGGGATTTAACGAGAATATAGTCCCATATTGAACATATATTTTCTCATAATTTTTAAAATTCATTTACTATTTTTCAAAAATTAATTTCTAATTAATTCCTTAAGAACTAAGCTACCTCAAGTCCAGTACTTTTATTATGACTTTCATCATAATCAACAGTCCAATGCTTATATTATGACTTTCCGAATTTTTGAGGGTCGGAAAAATTATTTAAAGCGCAAATGGATTTTCACCTTGTGAGGTAATCCACATAAGCAGATCATTACCGTAACTTAATAAGGAATGAAATACAAAGGATCATTCAACATGTATGTGGTAATCCACATGATGAGTTATTCCAACAAAATAATAAAGAATGGAATAATGAAGGATTCACCGTGTAATGCGATAGGTATACATACGAGTTATTCCCAAGCGAATAATAAAGAATGGAACGAAGTCATGCGTAAATGCACGCATAAGATATTCAGCGAGAATAATAAAAACGAGAACCGAGTAAGGCAAAATTCGCGGCGGCATGATATTACGCAACATAATAATAAAGAATGAAATAACAATGAAATCACCATGCATGCGATGAAAACCGCATGCACGAGTTATTCCAACAAAATAATAATTAATGGAACTGTGTAAAGCGTAATATCGCTTAACCGATGGATATTCAATGAATAATAAAGAAAGGAACCGGTCAAAGTGAAATTAAATTAAGACCAAGCGTGATATTCAACCAGAATAATAAAGAATGGAATAACAATGAAATCACCATGCATGCGATAATCAACATACAGACAAGTTATTCCAATGTAATAATAATTAATGGAACCCGGTCGGCGTAAACGCTTGCCAATGAGGATATTCAATGAGAATGATAAAGAATGGAATAACAGAAGAATTTCACCATGTCTGTGGTACTTTGCATAGACAGGTTATTCCAACATAATAATAAAGAATGAAATAACATAAGAGTTTCACCAAGTATAGGGGAGTCCGCGTATACAGTGTAAGACCCCAACTTTTATAAATAAAGATGAATTTTCTATAAATATCATTTTTGAATATTAGGGAATGAATTTGATATAATGTTATAGTTGTGGGTAATATTTATTAATTTTGCAAAGTACGGAAGTTATTATATAATATTCGATTGGTCGGGGAATATTCGTTTTAAATTGAATATTCGTACAACAACACAATCATTGGTGGACCCCACAACGGAATTATTATCGAATTGAGAAAATAACAAAAATACTTTATAAAAATAACGGCGAAAGTTTTACCGTTAATTGTTGAAACACCTAGTGTTAAAAAGCACGATGTCTGGCGTAGTTCGCACGATAGCATACGGTATTGATTATTGATGCTTATGTGAGAAGTCACTCGGTTTTGTTCAATTATTGCTACGATGAATTCTTTGCATAATATCTCACGTTATTTGATTCAATTATTGTCAATATTTTATATATTATTAAATCAATAATTGAGACGACAAAGTTATTAATATTATTATTTACAATATTAATAATGCCTAGAAGTTCTGTCAAGGAGAGGTTTGGTCACCTAATTGCGCGCCAATAGGGAGAAATCCTTATTGGAAAGCCCCCTCTTTTTTGAGAACGACCTGGTTGATTAATATTGTGAATTATAATAAAGGTGATAAATGTTGTTAAAATTATTAAGGAGATTTTTATGAAGTTTTGTTTATTTTATGAACCCCCATTTACCCATTTTTCAAAATAATCGGTAGAAAATTATTTAAAGGTGCGGCCCACATGTGGGGCCCATATGTGTTGAAAAACTGATTTTTGAAATAGAGGTGGGATGGAGTTACGTAAAGGGGAGGGAATTTATATATATAGGTTTGTGATGTGTGTGGATATATATATATATATATATATATATATTATATATATATATATATATATGTGTGTGTCTGATTGTGATAGGGGAGAGTGATGAGAGTGACATGTTGGTGGAGTTTAGTGTGTGAGTGTGTGTGTGTGTGGTAGGAAGAAAGGGGGGGTGGGGGAAGATGCCTTGAAAATAAGGGAAAGTGTGTGTGTGTGATTGATATAGAAAATTATGGGTGGGTTATTATGGGAAGTTTTTCAAAAAAGCATGTGTTATATATATATATATATTGTATTTTTTTGTTTTATTTGATGGTGGCTTTGAATTTCAGACGCTCGAATATTGCATAGACGTCCGTAAGTTATAAAACTGTTGCATCTGTGAGAAAAATCCTTGCACAGTGCCTTTCCGTTCTCCTATAAATAGAAGCTCATTCCTTCTTTATTTCTTACGAATTCACTGAAACTTTAGAGAGAGAAATTATAGAGAAACTATAGAAAAGTATTCTGCTACTTCCCTACTCTTATATCCAGTTTCTTTTACGGTAAGGGGTATTATTTCTTTTGTATTCATGAAGAGAACTTCTGTTATTCCATTATTTATTATTCTGTTGGAATAACCTGTATATGCGGGCTACATGGGTATTATTTATTATTTATTATTTATTTATTATTCAGTATAATCATACGTAATGTTACAAATGATGTGGTAAAAGTCCTCATTGGCCCGTAGTGCATTGATGGACAGTTGTTGGCATGATCATGACCTTTGATGAATACACGAATATCCTTAGCCAGTAGTGCATGGATAATTTATGGTTGTGATATTAATGAATATCCTTGACCGTAGTGTAGGGAAGATGTGGATTATTTATTAAGCTGAGTCTCAGCGATAAAAGTGATGAAAAAGCTTTTAAATCATAAAGATAGTAGATTTTATTCTCTACTAGACTCTTTTAATGGATTGCTTGTTCTATTTGTAGTTAAACTTGATGTTTGTTATATTTTATCGATTTTAACTTCATTGAAGGCTAACGATAATTTATTCTGCATTATCTTAGTCATAATATTTCTTACTGGGCTAGTTGAGCTCACCCATTTACTTTCATTATTCTCTTCAGGAATTGAGAACGTAGTAGGGACCAGTCGGGGAACGGAGTGATGGTCCAGAGGATAACATTAGTAGTCCTCACTATTCTATGAAATAGTGTGATAATAAATGTAATGAGGACTCCATTGAGTTGTATATTGTCTAGATCACAATATTTGTATTAAAACTGTAAGCATATGTTTAGTCGTATTCTACACGACTGTTGTATAATTAAGTTTGTATTTGAATTTTGTACCATGTATTTGGCGACTCAAGATGGGTGATATATACCTATTTTAGGGGCGTCACAGTTGGTATCAAAGCTTAGGGATATGATCCCTGGCTAAGATGTGAGACTATAACTAGGAGGGGAGAGACGAGGAATTCCTTCGCTAGTATGACCTACCTAATTTTAATTGGTATTTAATTGGTTGGTCAGAGTATAGAGATAATATGTTAATGTCAACTAACCATTGTTTTGTGGCAGTATCTAAAAATGACATCCGAGAATGTTGAGAAAAGCAATGGAGCACAGGAGACCGTTGAGTCTCCACATATTAATAATCAAGATAATGTGCATCAGGAAGGCGACAATCCTCATGCAAACAACAACACTGACCAAATGATGAATGATGGATTGTTCAGAGGCTTTATGCAATTCATGCAACATCAAAGTGAGAAGCGGCTCTGTCCAAAATGTAGGTGGAAACACTCGAAACTCTCGGATGGCCACCGCTAAGCAGTTCAAGGAGTTGGGACCACCGGAGTTTTTGGAGAGGCAATACCACTAAAAGCGAAGCATGGATAAAGCGGATCACCAAGATATTTGATGTCTTGGGATGCTCCGAGGAGCGAAGGTTCCTTCGCCACCTTCACGTATTATTGCGTGAAGAGGCGATTCTTGGTGGAAATCATAAAACATACCGATCGGCCTTTCAAGATGTCTTGGGAGAAGTTCCATGAGCTATTCAACGACAAGTACTTTCCCGAAAGTATTTGTCACATGAAAGAGGTGGAGTTTATCAAGTTGGAGCAAAACAATATGATTGTGTCGCAATACGAGGCTAAATTTGCGGAGTTATCCCGGTTTGCATCCCATTTGGTCGATAATGAGGAGCGAATGATGCGAATGTTTTTAAGAGGTTTGAAATCGGAGATACGTCAATATCTTATTTCTCATAAACTGTGTTTGTACTCAGATGTTGTAAATAGGGCTCAGTTATTGGAGCGCTATAACGAGTCAACGCAACCAAGAAAAAGTAGCCAACAGCATGAAAATACCAGTGGTATCAGTCATCGAAGCGGTGACAACAAACGTGGAGGGAATTAACATGCCAGAAATGGTAACCACTTCGGTGGTAATCATGTCCAAAACAGTAAAAATGGATATTTTAAGAAAAGGAGATTCAACAATGATGGAAAGACGTTAACACTAGCATCCGTTGTTAAGGAAGGAGAACGACCACCTATCATATGCTTCAAATGCGGAGGGGAGGGACACATCAGTTCAAACTGCGTGATGCCGTCCAAAGCATGTTATAATTATGGAAGAGAAGGTCACCTAGCCCGATTTTGTCGTTCACCGAAGACAAGTTCAACTAGGATAGAGGCACCAAAGGCCGTCCAGAAAAGTCAAAGCCGGTGGTGCAAAGGAGAGTATTTGTTGTGACCTCCCAGAAAGCAAGGACCCCGAATGATGTCATCACGGGTAAGCTTATCATAAACTCTAGTGAAGTCTATACCTTATTTGATACCGGTTCTACCCATTCTTTTATTTCCCCTACTTACGCTCAACGATTAAATTTGACTCCGGAGAAATTAGACTTTAACTTATCTGTTGAAACTCTGTTGGGAGAAACCTTCATTACATCCACTGTTTATAAGTCTTGTTTGGTTCAAATTGGTACCCTCACATTACCTGTCGATCTTATTTCATTGAAAATACTTGCATTTGACGTGATTCTAGGGATTGATTGGTTAACTACTCATCATGCAAAAATTGATTGTTTTCGTAAGGTTGTTTAGCTTTCATATTCGACCAACCTATTATGCGAATTCAAACAACTAAACCATTAAAATCAATCAATGTCATTTCAAGCCATAAAGCTATTCGTTTATTAAAAAATGGATGTCAAGCTTTCTTAGCTCATATCACGGATCTAAACAAAAATACGTCGGGTTTTGAATGATATTTCTATTGTTAATAAATTTCCGACGTATTCTCAAGAAGAACTTACAGCCTACCCCCAGGCGTGAAATTGAATTTTGTATCGACCTTGAACCCCCGGTACAAAACCCATTTCCAAAGCCCCATATTGAATGGCTCTATTAAACTTCATGAGTTAAAACCCGATTCTTGAAAGGAATTGTTAGACATTGGTTTCATTCATCCTAGTACGTCTCCTTGGGGTGCTCCTGTTCTATTCGTGAAGAAGAAAGATGGGAGTATGCAACTTTGTATTGATTACCGAGAATTGAACCATGTCACTATCAAAAATAGGTACCCGTTGCCTCGCATTGATGACCTATTTGACCATTTGCAAGGAACACAATTCTTTTCATAGATTGATCTTCGTTCTGGATATCATTAGCTGAAGGTTAAAACTGAGGATATTCAAAGGCGCCTTGAACTCCGATGACGGACACTATGAATTTTTAGTCATGTCTTTTGGATTGACTAATGCTCCTGCTACCTTCATGGATATGATTAACTGAGTATTCAAGGAATATTTGGATCACTTTGTGGTCGTCTTTATTGATGACATCCTCATATATTTCAAAAGCCGTGAAGATCATGAGCAACACTTGAGGCTGATACTCCAAAAGCTTCGTGAAAACAAGCTTTATGCCAAGTTGAAGAAATGCGAGTTCGGCGAGAAGTAGCATTCCTTGGGCACGTAGTATCAAGTCATGGAATATCTGTTGACCCAGCAAAGATTGAAGCTATTTAAAGCTGGGAGCAACCTAAATCAGTGACCGAAGTACGTAGCTTTCTCGATTTAGCGGGTTATTATGGAAGATTCGTGGAAGGATTTTCTCGAATCGCTACTCCATTAACTCGGTGACTCGAGAAGATACAAAGTTCGGTTGGAGCGAAGAATGTGAGAAGAGTTTTCAAGAACTCAAGAGGAGACTCATTTCAGCACCTGTTTTGACAATACCATCTGGCTCGGAGGGATTTGTCATCTATAGTAATGCTTCGAGCAAAGGGTTGGGATGTGTTCTCATGCAACATGGAAAAGTCATAGCCTATGCCTCAAGACAACTCAAGGAATATGAGAGGAATTATCCTACTCATGATCTAGAGTTGGTAGTTGTTGTCTTCGCACTAAAGATTTGGAGGCATTACTTGTATGGGGAGAAGGTGGAGATCTTTACGGATCATAAAAGCCTCAAATATTTCTTCACTCAAAAGGAACTCAATATGCGACAATGACGTTGGCTTGGCTGTTGAAAGATTATGATCATACCATCAATACCATCCTGGAAAAGCGAACGTGGTAGCTGACGCATTGAGTAGAAGATCATATGCAAGTACGAGTGCGATATTGTCAACACAAAGGCCCATTTTTTGTGACTTGCAAAGGATGTAGATAGAGTTAAAGACTCTAGGGACCCATGTGATGATGACAAATATACGAGTAGAACCGACTTTAATTGATAAAGTTAAAGCTGCTCAAGCTATAGACCTGAAGCTGATGCGTATGAGGAAGAAAATGCAAGAAGGTGCTATGCCGGAAGCCAGAATCGATGAAAAAGGAATACTTCGAGTCAAGTCCATACTTTGTGTTCCTAACGACCCTGATATAAAGTATAAAATCATGATGGAGGCACACAACACACCTTTTGCAATCCATCTTGGGAGTACCAAAATGTATCATGATCTTCGACATACATTTTGGTGGGGCAATATGAAGAGAGAGATAGCGCTGTTTATCTCAAGGTGTCTAACGTGTCAACGAGTCAAGACAGAGCATCAAGTACGAAAAGATCCATTGCAACCACTTGAAATTCCAGAATGGAAGTGGGAGCACATTACCATGGATTTTGTTACCGATCTTCCCAAGGTTTCTCAAGGCATAGATGCGATTTGGGTCATTGTTGATAGGTTGACCAAGTCTGCTCAGTTCTTACCGATACAAAAAACTTATACACTTGAACGTCTTGCTCGTATGTACATAAATGAGATTGTAAGATTGCATGGTATGCCAGTATCCATAGTTTCTGATCGAGACCCAAGATTCACTTCAAGATTTTGGGTTAGTTTGGAAAAAGCTATGGGCACGGACTTACTATTTAGCTCGGCATATCATCCTCAGACGGACGGGCAATCGGAGAGGACTATTCAAACTCTTGAAGAACTATTAAGACTCTGTGTCCTTGACTTCAAGGGAAGTTGGGACAAGTTCTTACCATTGGTTAAGTTTTCCTACAACAACAGTTATCAAGTAAGTATTGGCATGCCTCCATTTGAGGCGTTGTATGGAAGAAAGTGTCGTTCTCCAGTATGCTAAGATGAGGTGGGTGAAGCAACGTAGTTGGGACTGGAGTTGGTAAGTATGACTAAGGAAATGATTCAAACGATCCGACAACGTATAAAAACCTCATAAGATCCAAAAGGGTTATGCTGATCTTCATCGAAAGGACGTGGAATTCGATATAGGAGATCATGTGTTGTTACGTGTTACTCCATGAAAAGGAGTTAATAGATTTGGAAAGAGAGGAAAGCTCAATCCTCGATTCATTGGCCCATTTTTAATCCTCGATCGAGTAGGAGCTATGGCATAGACTCGCTTTACCGCCAAGTATGTCTCGTGTTCATAACGTTTTTCACATATCTATGTTACGTAAATATGTGAAAGACCCGCACCACATTATTGAGTTAGAACCAGATGTAATAACGAAAGATTTAATGTATAAAGAGGTTCTTGTTCAAATCTTGGATAAGAAGGAACATATTCTACGCTCCATGGTTATACCTCAAGTCAAAGTTTTGTGGAGAAACCACGATGTTGAGGAAATGACCTGGGAGTTAGAATCTGAAATAAAATCAAGGTATCCTTACCTCTTCGACATACCAGGTACGTACCCTAATTTTGAGGGCGAAATTTTATAAGAATGGGAGGTTGTAAGACCCCAACTTTTATAAATAAAGATGAATTTTCTATAAATATCATTTTTGAATATTAGGGAATGAATTTGATATAATGTTATAGTTGTGGGTAATATTTATAAATTTTGCAAAGTACGCAAGTTGTTATATAATATTCGATTGGTCAGGGAATATTCATTTTAACAGGGAATATTCGTACAACAGCACAATCGTTGGTGGACCCCACAACGGAATTATTGTCGAATTGAGAAAATGACAAAAATACTATAAAAATAATGGCGGAAGTTTTACCGTTAACTGTTGAAACACCTTGTGTTAAAAATACGATGAATCTGGCGTAGTCGCGTAAGTTGCAAAGAGTAACTACGGTATTGATTATTGATGCTTATGTGAGAAGTCACTCAGTTTTGTTCAATTATTGTTACAGTAATTGTTGCATAATATCTCACATTATTTTATTCAATTATTGTCAATATTTTATATATTATTAAATCAATAATTGAGACGACAAAGTTATTAATATTATTATTTGCAATATTAACGATGTCTAGAAGTTACATCGAGGGAGGTTTGGTCTCTAATCAATGGCGCATGATAGGAGAATTCCTTATGGAAAGCCCCTCTTTCGGGGAACGAGGTCGATTAATATTGTGAATTATAATAAAGGTGATAAATGTTGTTAAAATTATTAAGGTGATTTTTATGAAGTTTTGTTTATTTTATGGACCCCCGTTTACCTATTTTTCAAAATAATCGATAAAAATTATTTAAAGGTGGGGCCCACATGTGGGGCCCATATGTGTTGAAAAACTGATTTTTGAAATAGGGGTGGGAGGGAGTTACGTAAAGGGGAGGGAATTTATATATATAGGTTTGTGATGTGTGTGGATATATATATATATATATATATATATATATATATGTGTATATGTGTGTGTGTGTGTGTGTGTGTGTGTGTGTGTGTGTGTGTGTGTGTGTGATTATGATAGGGGAGAGTGATGAGAGTGACATGTTGGTGGAGTTTAGTGTGTGAGTGTGAGTGTGTGTGTGTGTGGTAGGAAGAAAGGGGGGATGGGGGAAGATGCCTTGAAAATAAGGGAAAGTGGGTGTGTGTGATTGATATAGAAAATGATGGATCGATTATTGTGGGAAGTTTTTCAAAACAACATGTGTTTTATATATATATATATATATATATATATATTTTTTTTTTGTTTTATTTGATGGTGGCTTTGAATTTCAGACGCCCGAATATTACATAGACGTCCGTGAGTTATAAAACTGTTGCATCCGTGAGAAAAATCCTTACACAGTGCCTTTCCATTCTCCTATAAATAGAAGCTCATTCCTTTTTTATTTCTTATGAATTCACTGAAACTTTAGAGAGAGAAATTATAGAGAAACTATAGAAAAGTATTCCGCTACTTCCCTACTCTTATATCCATTTCTTTTACTTGTAAGGGTATTATTTTTTTTGTATTCATGAAGAGAACTTACATTATTCCATTATTTATTATTACATTGGAATAACTTTGTATATGCTGCTACCCTATACTTGGTGAAATTCTTACATTATTCCATTCTTTATTATTCATTTGAATATCCACATGCAATGCGTTTTATTGGACACATTCCATCTTTATTATTCTATTAGAATATCACATCATGCATTTTCTTGGGATTGATTCCATTATTTATTATTACATTGGAATAACTCGCCTCTTGATCTATCGCATGATTGGTGATTTCTTTTGTTATCCCATTCTTTATTATACTAAGTTAGTAAAAACTTTGACTTTATACTCCATGAAATTAGTGGAATATCCTCGATATTTGCGCTTCATCCAAAGATCTTTTCATGGAAATATTCTTACGAGCATTCTTGAATTTTACTCTACAAAGCAAAGATCATGTTGACAATTTGGACGTTATTAGTTCCTAGATAAATTAATTCTTGAACTTGTTTTATTGAATTCTTATATCATTGTCATCATCCTCATGTTTATATTATGTTGAAAGTCATATGTATTTGTGAGTGCATAGATGGACTTGGTATTATTATGACGAGGATTATTCGGTATAATCATGGTAGTAATATTACAAATGATGTGGTAAAAGTCCTCATTGGCCCGTAGTGCATTGATGGACAGTTGTTGGCATGATCATGACCATTGATGAATACACAAATATCCTTGGCCAGTAGTGCATTGATAATTTATGGTTGTGATATTAATGAATATCCTTGACCGTAGTTCATTGATGTAAATTTTATTCTCTACTTGACTCTTTTAATGGATTGCTTGTTCCGATGCAGTTAAACTTGATGTTTGTTATATTTTATCAGTTTAACACTGTTGAAGGCTAACGATAATTTATTCTGCATTATCTTAGTCATAATATTTCTTACTGGGCTAGTTGAGCTCACCTTTTACTTTCATTATTCTCTTCAGGAAATGAGAATGTAGCAGGGACTAGTCGGGGAACGGAGTGACGGTCCAGAGGATAGCATTAGTAGTTCTTACTATTCTATGAAATAGTGTGATAATAAATGTAATGAGGACTCCATTGAGTTGTATATTGTCTAGATGAAAATATTTGTATTAAAACTCTCAGTATATGTTTAGTTGTATTCTACATGACTGTTGTATAATTAAGTTTGTATTTGAATTCTGTACCATGTATAATGCGACTCAAGATGGGGGATGTATACCTATTTTGGGGGCGTCACATACAGGTTATTCCAATAGAATAATAAAGAATGGAATAACAGAAGTTCTCTTCATGAATACGAAAGAAATAATACCCCTTACCTTAGAAGAAACTGGATACTGGAATAGTGAGGTAGCAGACTTCTCTTCTTCCTTCTCTCTATAGATTTTCTCTCTATAGCTTTTCTCTATAATTTCTCTCTATAATTTCTCTCTCTAGAGTTTCAGTGAATTCGTAAGAAATAATGAAGGAATGAGCTTCTATTTATAGGAGAATTGACTGAATAGTAACTAATTCATGAACGGTCCAGATTGATTTACTTTTAAACAGACGGTCTGAAAAATTAGCACATCTCCTCATGGAACAATATTGCACCCAAAAATGATTTGGACCGAAAAGAAATATATTTTTTAGGTGAATAGTACCCTTTGAATAGTAACTCGTGAATAGTACTCTGACATAAAAAGTGCCCCGAATACCCGATTGAACAATATAACCTCCAGACATCAATTAATATCAAAATAAATGTCGATTTCCACTAACACAAATAATTTCAACACAATGGAACTATCAAATTCATCTATAATCAACACGAACTTATTCATCATTAATATTATAACTCACAATATTTAACAACTAGGTCGTTCCCAGGAAATAGGGGGCTTTCCAATAAGGATTTCTCCCTATTATTGCGCAATTAGGTGACCAAACCTCTCCTTGACAGAATTCTAGACATTATAAATATTGTAATTTAATTATATGAACAACTTTGTCGTCTCAATTATTGATTTAATAATATATCATATTATGCAGATGATACTGTGACAATAATCGAATCAATAATATGAGAGATATGATGCAAAGAATTATCGTAGCAATAATTGAGTATAAGCGAGTGACTTCTTACGTAAGCATCAATAACCAATACAGTGTGCTACTATGCAACTACACGTATTACTGTACTTTTAATACCGGGTAGTTCAATAGTTTTAACGGTAACACTCTCGCCGTTATTTTTATAAAATGATAATTCTGTCGTTTTCTAACTATGAAAATACTTCCGTTGTGGGTCCACCAATGATTGTGTCGTCATACGAATATTCCCTGTTAAAACAAATATTCCCCGACCAATCGAATATTATATAACCACTTACTTACTTTGCAAAATTTGTAAATATTACCCACAACTAAAACATTATATCAAATCCACACCATAATATTAAAAAAATTATTTCGAGAAATTTAAATCTTTATTCATAAAATTTGGGGTCTCACAATCTCCCCTCCTTATGAAATTTTGCCCTCGAAATTTACGTACGTACCTGGTATGCCGAAGAGGTGAGGATACCTTGACTTCATTTCAGATTCTAACTCTTGAGGTATAACCTTTGAGTGTAGAATATGATCATTCTTATCCAAGATTTTAACACGTATCTCCTCATACGTTAAATCTTCTGCTATCTCGTCTAGTTCTAATTTAATAATGTGGTTCGGGTCGTCCACATATTTACGTAACATCAATACGTGAAAAACGTTATGAACACGCGACATACTTAACGGTAAAACGAGTCTATAGGCCACAGTTCCTACTCGATCGAGGATTTCAATGGGCCAATTAAATAGAGGGTTAAGATTTCCTCTCTTCATCGACTCTTGCTTCTAGAATAACGCCCTCTTGAACCTTCTTCTTCACATTCATCAGATTCGGGTGTGTAGCTTGAGTGGCTTTAACTTTATCGATTAAAGTCAATTCTACTCGTATATTCGTTATCTTTACGTGGATCCCTAGAGTCTTTAACTCTATCTCCATCTTTTGTAAGTCATACAAAATGGGCCTTTGCGTTGACAATATCGCACTCGTACCCGCATATGATCTTCTACTCAATGCGTCAGCTACTACGTTTGCTTTTCCAGGATGGTATTGGATGGTATGATTGTAATCTTCAACAGCTCGAGCCAACGTCTTTGGCGCATTATACGTTCGTTTTGGTTGAAGAAATATTTGAGGGTTTTAGAAATGGGTTTTGCACTGGGGTCAATTCAAAATTCGATTTCACGCTCTGGGGTAGGTCAAGAAGTCTTCAGGGAATACGTCAGGAAATTTATTAACAATAGAAATATCATTCAAAACTGTGACTCTCATCCAAGACTTGGATAGCACATGTAATGAAGGTTTCTCCTAACGGAGCTTCAACAGATAAGTCAAAGTCTAACTTCTCCGGAGTCAAATTTAAACGTTGAACGCAAGCAAGAGAGATAAAAGAATGGGTAGAACCGGTATCTAATAAGGTATAAACTTCGCAAAAATTTATAATTAACTAACCCGTGCTAACTTCGTTCGGTTTACTCGCTTTTTGAGAAGTCACGAAAAACGCTCTTCCTGAAACCACCGAATTTATTTTGTCCGTATCCGCCTTTGGTGCCACTGTCCCAGCTGGACTTGACTTTGGTGCACGACAAAATTGAGCTAAATGACCTTTTCTTCTTGAAATTTCCACTTCTATTATCTTAGCCATGATTACCACCGAAGTGGTTACCATTCTTGGCATGATAATTTCCCCCACAATGGTTATCATTGTTCCGATGGTCGTTTCCACCGGTATGATTATTATCGTGTTATTGGTCGTTACCTTTTGCTTGAGCTGAATCAACGCTCTCATGTGCTTCATTGCTTATCTCAGCATTTTCAGATGCAATTCTCAAACATTGTCACAAAACAAGGGTTAATTAATATATCACATATTATCCCTACACTCTGACCGACCAATTAAATACCAAATAAACTTAGGTAGGTCATACTAGCGAAGGAATTCCCCGTCTCTCCCCTCCTAGTTCTTGTCTCACATCTCAGCCAGAGATCATATCCCTAAGCTTTGATACCAACTGTGACGCCCCCAAAATTGGGTATACATCACCCATCTTAAGTCGCCAGATACATGGTACTGAATACAAATATAAACTAATTATACAGCTGTCGTGTAAAATACGACAAAATATAAATTGAGAGTTTTAATAAGAATATTATCATCTAGACAATATCCACACTCAATGGAGTCCTCATTACATTTATTGTCATACTATTTAACAGAAAAGTGAGGACTACTAATGTTATCATCTGGACTGTCACTCCGTTTCCCGACTCATCCCAGCTATATTCTAATTTCCTAAAGAGAACAGTGAAAGAAAGGGTGAGCTCAACTAGCCCAGTAAGAAATATTATGACTAAGATAATATATAATAAATTATCATTAGTCTTCAATAATGTTTAACTGATAAAATACAATAGACATCAAGTTTAACTGCAGCGGAACAAGCAATCCATTAAAAGAGTCAAGTAGAGCATGATATCTACTAACTTCTATGATTTAAAAATGTTTTCATCAATTTTATCGCTAAGACTCAGCTTAATAAATAAACCACATCATCGAATCATCCTCAGACTTTCTGGGCCAAGGATATTCGTTAAATCATCAATGGTCATGACTATACCGAATAATCCCTGATCATAATCATACCAAAAACTGTCCATCAATGCACTACAGGCCACTGAGGATTTTTACCACATCATTCGTCACATTACGGTCATGATTATACCGAATAATCCCTGGTCATAATCACAGCAAGTCCATCTATGCACGTAAGCTAAAGATGACTTTCATCACAATATAAGCATGAGAATGATGACAATGATATATTAATCAAACGAAAACAAGAATAAATATTAAAGACTTTAAATTTATCCAAATATTATCAATCACTTAATAAACTCATAATCTAATATTATTAATATTATAACAATATTTTAATCACTTCTTAAACTTATAAACAATTTATTTCAATTGTTTACACTTTACCAAATAATGCATTTAATCATTCAAAAATGCCATACTTATAAGATTTCATCACCAATGATCAAATCCTTTATCAAAAATCTGCATATACCCTATATAGGATTCTCAAGCCATAAAATCCTATTTTCCAATTTTGTTACTTCACATAACATATGTAAAACCCCGACTTTTATAAAATAAAAGTATAATTTAATTTATGATTATTATTCTATAATTGTAAAATGTTAAAATTGATAAATGGTTAAACGAATATTTAATCGGATAAATGACCAAATAATGAGGAAAGGAAATAATTTTTGAGGAGTATTCATGTGGGTGGCTATAGAGGACTTATAGAATGCTGAAATTATTGCTCACCTGTTTCCAAAAATTTTCCAAATTTCTCATCAACACCTTATTTAATTGGTTGGTTGAAAATTTGTGGGTATGAGGGGGGGCCTTGATGTTTGTTAATTATGTAATTAAGAAGCATTCTCAGCATATTTCTTACACTCCCTCTGTATCAATAATGGAAGAAAGGAGAGAGAGAGAAGAGGAGAAATAAGAAGAAGAAGAAGAGAAATAAGAAGAAGAAAAAAGGAAGAAAAAGAAACCATCATTTTTATTTTCAGCACCTTTTCTCATTCTCTCATGCTCTCTCCCGTAGCCATGTTCAGAAGAAGAAAGAGAGAAGAGAGAGAGGAAAGAGAAAGAAAGGAAGAAAGGAAGAAAGAAGAAGATGAAACCATGGAAGCATGAAGGTAGAATATGAACTCAAAAGGTAAAACCAATACTTTTCATCTCTTTAATTTTCCTAAGAGTTTGATTTGTTGAAGGTTGGGTTATAGGGGATCATGATGGATCCAAAGTATTAATGAAGTATACGATGATTTTATGTTTATTTCATTTCATAATAAAATTGAAGATCAAAAAGTTAAGCATATGTTTGAGGATGAACAAAAGTTATGTTGGGGACTTAAATCAAACTTGTAAAAGTGTTGATGGTTGATTTATGTGTAAACTCTGAGGAGGATGATCTATAGATTAAGAAGTTATGGAAATATTCTAATTTGAATGGACTAAAAATGAATTAAATCAAAGTAGTGGTGAAAGTTTTTCGTAAAACATGTTAATCGATGAAAAACTTACTCTTAGGGGACTTTGGAGCCAAATTTCGGAATAATTAATGAATCTGAAAAAATTATGAAATCATGGGGGTTTTGTAGAGCATGTTACAAGCTTTCCATAGCCTCGAAAACGGACTAATTCCGATAACAGATGAAGAAGTTATGAAGATTTGAAGTATGTGTGTCAAAAGTTACAAAAATCAAGAAATCGGAGTTAAGTGTCAAGGGTCGGGTGCCTAGGCGCTGGACTAGGCGCTTAGAATTTGTTCTTGGGCGCCTAGGCGCTTGCCCAAGGCCAAATTTGGGCGCCTAGGCGCTGGTCAAGTGTTAAGCCAAAATCTGTTCAGACGTCCTTTAGTAAATTGAGCATAACGTTTTCATACGAACTCCGATTGAGGAAATTCAAGATGATCCGGAACGAGGACGAATAGACCTACAACCTTTGTTCTTTAAGTCTTTCAATTTTAGGTCGTTAGAAGGGGTCAAAATGGTTATCTTTGGGACTATTATGTTTTCGGAGGTAATCGGAGGACGTCGGGCATGCACGTATGCAACGTGTAATGTTTTCGACGATAAAGGATGTTGTTCTAAGTTGTAAAACATAAAAATTATTAAATATAATGATATTATGCGATAAATAAAGATAACTTAAATGAATAATGAATTATTAGTTGGTTTATATGTTATTCGAGATAAATATGATTTGATGTTGATCCATTTATAAGTAAGGTATTGATTTGATTCTCACGTAAGAAGTCACTCGGTATTTATTTCAATAATTACCACAGTATTTATTACACGTTGACTAATATTATTTGATATGATATATATATATAT
This sequence comes from Panax quinquefolius, assembly GCA_020205615.1. NCBI lineage: Eukaryota > Viridiplantae > Streptophyta > Magnoliopsida > Apiales > Araliaceae > Panax > Panax quinquefolius. Next base: position 76,981,309 of record CM035166.1, on the reverse strand, counting down.
ATATATATATATATATATATATATATAATTAAACCAGTTGGCGATATTGAGAGTCTATGTTAATAATTGTGAATAATGGTTCAAAGATTGAAAGGTTTTTGATTAAAGATAAGTATGATATACAGATGTTTGTTCAATTATTTTCTTTTTACAAAAGTAAGTTTGGCAAGACTTGCCGACACTCTACTTTTTCTAAAGTAGTATGGACCATAACTCTATTATTGAACAAATATTGTTAAAACGTGTACAAGTTGGTTTAATTTTCTCTGTGGTACCATAAATTCCACTACCAGTATTATATACCCCATTTGGTTATTTTGTCAAAGCAGGTGTGCCAGTTGTTTACCAAATTTTTAGTATAAATAGGTTGCTCGGTTGAGTAACTAAACACACACCATCACTACACTAAAAATATAGAATTCTTTTACTTCAATATTGTGAGCATATTATTGTGAGTATTTCTATTGAGTGTAATGTTACTCCAAGTGTAGATAAGGAATGCAAGCATTGTTTAAGTAAATCAATTTCACAGAAATCAGAATCAAGTCACATGCTAAGGTAAGGGATATCATTATTGTGGTAAGGGGGTATCATTTTTATGGTAAAAAGAATATCATTTTCTTTCATACTCCATATTATGGTAAGATATTATTATTCGTTTATTCAGTTTATCATTAAATGGTGAAAAGTCCTGAAAGGATTAGAATATCCTTAATAGTTTGTGATTCATCTATTATTATGTTATCAATTGGGATTCTAGATAATTAAGTTGAAAATTACTAAGATCTATGTTATCATATTTTTTTCTAATGATTTATGTTTATTCATTATATATATCATTGTCATCATTCTCATGCTTATATTGTCATGAAAGTCATCTTTGGCATGTAGTGTATAGATGGACTTGGTATGATTATGACCAGGGATTATTCGGTATAATCATGACCGTAATGTTACAAATGATGTGGTGAAAGTCATCTTTGGCACGTAGTGCATAGATGGACTTGGTATGATTATGACCAGGGATTATTCAGTATAATCATGACCGTAATGTTACAAATGATGTGGTGAAAGTCATCTTTGGCCCGTAGTGCATAGATGGACTTGGTATGATTATGACCAGAGATTTTTCAGTTTAATCATGACCGTAATTGAAAACAAGAATATCCTTGGCCCGTAGTGCATGGATAATTCGTGGTCGTGATACTATTAAGCTGAGTCTCAGCATTATTAATTTTACAGTTGTATATCTTTGGCATGTAGTGCAAAGATGGACTGTTGGTTATTGATTTTACAGTTGTATATCTTTGGCATGTAGTGCAAAGATGGACTGTTGGTTATTAATTTTACAGTTGTATATCTTTGGCATGTAGTGCAAAGTTGGACTGTTGATTTACTTGATTATAAATATGAATTGTGATTTAATTATAATGCTGTGGTGGTTCGTGTGAAGGCGGTGATGAGAGTTCTCTTTGTCTTGGGTATAACAAAGAAGCTGTTGATTGAGTATTACATGAATGAAATATTAACGATGGACTTTTAATCTAGAGGAGATAGTAGACATTATGTTCTACTTGACTCTTCTAATGGATTGTTGATTCCGCTGCTATTATGGTTGGAAACTTTTATCTTCTACCATATGTTTTAAATATCTGAATTCTTTTGATAATTTAATTATTTTAAGTCATGATATTCTTTACTGGGCTATTTGTGCTCACCCTTTTACTTCACCACCCCTTTCATGTAATAAAGGTGTAGCAAGGACTAGCAGAGAGAATATGGGTATAAAGTGGTGATACGAATTAGTCATAAGCCTAATCAAATTATGAAATGGTGTGGCATAATAATTGAACTGAGAACTTAAAATGTGTGTGACATGTTTTATACATCATTTGATATTTAATTTTGGTGAACAACAATAGGGTGAGGCGAATCAGAATATGGAAGCGTCAAAGGTGCATTCCATTAGAATGATGAGAACAGAAATCTTCTCGTGTTCCTTCGGGGACTTGATATAATTGTTGATGTACTTTATATGGCATTGTAATAATTTAAATATGAATATTATCGTATTACATACGTAACAATATTTGTATTGAAACTCACAGTATATGAGTCGTCGTATTTTGCACGATAGTTGTATAAATGAAGTTGTCAATAGTGTATTTTCTGGCGACCCAAGATGGGTGATGTATACCTATTTTGGGGGCGTCACAACATATTTAACTCATTTATTCATAACTAGATTATTTTCATGAAAAATACCAAATCTGTCCAAAAAATATTTCCTTTCTGGGATTTAGCAGAATATAGTCCCATATTGAACATATATTTTTCTCGAAATTTTTAAAATTTATTTACTATTTTTCAAAAATCAATTTCTAATTAATTCCTTAAGAAATTAGCTACCTCAAGTTTAACTCCAGAAATTCCCAAATCTTGGAAGGATCTTACACATGTTAACGTGAGCTTCCAGTTTAAATTTTATAGTCATCGGAGTTATAGAACTCCGGTTATAGCGTTTTTTGTCGGAAAAACCTAAATATTGAAATAGTCATAACTTGCTCATTTTAAGTCTGAATGAGCTCATTTTTGGACAGGAGGTACTTTATACCATATATGTCCATTTCCCAAAAGTCCGGAATTGTTATCACAAATTAAGTGGCCGAAAATGCCCTTTTAAATTTTTGGGCAGTAGTTTTTTAGTATTTTGCAGTTTTTGACTCCTTTTCTAAAATCAGTCCACATGAAAATCTACAACACCTTTTCCAGTGATTCCACTAGGATAAGTTAGAAAACTCATAGATCTAACTCTAAAACTTGACCACACTCAAAAATTCGATATATAATAGGAGATATGGTCAATTGAATTTCATGTTCCATTTTTACCAAAGTCTAATTTTCAACCCTTTGTGATTTCTAAGAAGCTTTCATGTTTTCACATGATAACCAACATAACACATCATATCACTTACTAATACTACATATACCCATGATTTTCATCAGTCCAGTGCTTTTATTATGACTTTCATCAAAATCAACAGTCCAAGGCTTATATTATGACTTTCCAGAATTTTTGAGGGTCAGAAAAATTACGAAACTACAAATGGATTTTCACCCGCCATGAGGTAATCCACATAAATAGATCATTACCACAACTTAATAAGGAATGAAATACAAAGGATCATTCACCATGCATGTGATAATCCACATAGATAGGTTATTCTAATAGAATAATAAAGAATGGAATAATGGAAGGATTCACCATGCGTGTGATAGACTGCACAGACAGGTTATTCCCAACAGAATAATAAAGAATGGAACCAAGTCATGCGTAAATGCATAGACAAGATATTCGACAGAATAATAAAGAATGAGAACCGGTCGAGCAAAAATACGCACCGGCAGGATATTCCAACGAGAATAATAAAGAATGGAATAACAATGAAATCACCATGCATGCGATAGATCGCATGCAGACGAGTTATTCAATGAATAATAATTAATGGAACCAGTCGAGCGTAATAAGCAAGCGACGTGATATTCCAATGAGAATAATAAAAGAAGCGGAACCGAAGTCGGCGAAATTTTGCAAGCGGGATATTCAACAAGAATAATAAAGAATGGAATAACAATGAAATCACCATACATGCGATAGATCCGCATGGCAAAGTTATTCAATAGAATAATAATTAATGGAACCAGGTCAGGCGTAAACGCACCGACAAGATATTCCAAATGAATGATAAAGAATGGAATAACAGAAGAATTTCACCATGCATGCGGTACTTCTCATAGACAGGTTATTCCAACATAATAATAAAGAATGGAATAACAGAAGAATTTCACCAAGTATAGGGGAGTCCGCGTATACAGGTTATTCTAACAGAATAATAAAGAATGGAATTAAAGAAGTTCTCTTCATGAATACGAAAGAAATAATACCCCTTACCTTAGAAGAAACTGGATACTGGAATAGTGAGGTAGCAGACTTCTCTTCTCTTTTCTCTCTATAGATTTTCTCTCTATAGCTTTTCTCTATAGTTTCTCTCTATAATTTCTCTCTCTAGAGTTTCAGTGAATTCGTAAGAAATAATGAAGGAATGAGCTTCTATTTATAGGAGAATGGACTGAATAGTAACTAATTCATGAACGGTCCAGATTGATTTACTTTTAAACGGACAGTCTAAAAAATTAGCACATCTCCTCATGGAACAATATTGTACCGAAAAATGATTTGGACCGAAAAGAAATATATTTTTTGGGTGAATAGTAACTCGTGAATAGTAACTCGTGAATAGTACTCCAACACGAAAAGTGCCCCGAATACCCGATTGAACAATATAACCTCCGGACATCAATTATTATCGAAATAAATGTCGATTTCCACTAACACAAATAATTTCAACACAATGGAACTATCAAATTCATCTATAATCAACACGAACTTATTCATCATTAATATTATAACTCACAATATTTAACAACCAAGTCATTCCCAGGAAAGAGGGGGCTTTCCAATAAGGATTTCTCCCTATTAGCGCGCAATTAGGTGACCAAACCTCTCCTTTACAAAACTTCTAGACATTGTAAATATTGCAATTTAATAATATGAACAACTTTGTCGTCTCACCTATTGATTTAATAATATATCATATTATGCAGATGATACTGTGACAATAATCGAATCAATAATATGAGAGATATGATGCAGCGATTATTGTAGCAATAATTGAGTATAACTGAGTGACTTCTTACGTAAACATCAATAACCAATACCGTGTGCTACTTATACAACCACCACAGCGTATTCTTTGTACTTTTACTACTTAGGGTAGTTCAACAGTTTTAACAGTAACTCTCTCTGTAGTTATTTTTATAAAATGATAATTACATCATTTTCTAACTACGACAATACTTCCGTTGTGGGGTCCACCAATGATTGTGTCATCGTACGAATATTCCCTGTTAAAATGAATATTCCCCGACCAATCGAATATTATATAACCACTTTCTTACTTTGCAAAATTTGTAAATATTACCCACAACTATAACATTATATCAAATCCACACCATAAAATTAAAAAAAATATTTTGACAAATTTAAATCTTTATTCATAAAATTTAAACCTAAGTCATGTTCTTCTATCTTTCTTTTCCCCTTCTTGCTCGGAGCTGCACACGATGTGTTGTTTGTGGCTCCCATCTATTCAATTTGGATTTTAAGCTTATCTTGTTCTTCCATTGTTTTTATTAACGCCTGACGTAGTTGACTATTTAACAGCTTTTCTATTTCCCACAACTTTTCTAGAGAAGAAACCTTGTTCCTCAGATCCTACACCTCTGTTGATGCTTGTTCAGCTTCAACTTTAGTGTCCGAATCACTATCTGTCAGCTCCACCATCTCCGGATCTGGTGCTATGTTTTCTACAATAACCACTTCGTCCGAGTTGTTTTCATTGTGAGCCTCTATTTCAGCTATTGGCTTCGATATTAGCTCGGGGGTATGGATTTGATCCTTCTTCATGCTATAAGCATATTGTTAGTTCCCAATAGGCACAATAGATCTAGAAGGGGAGGGGGGGGGGGGTTGAATAGATCCTTAGAATTTCAAAATTCTTTTCTCTTTTAATTTGCATTGCTCATGAATTAGCATATAACAAACATAAGAATCTTTTCAAGCATAACGGAATAAATAAAAGATCCCCTTCATTGATATATTCATAATCATACGTACATTGTTCATAGAGTTAGTTCAGTGGTAAGTGGTTAAGACATACATAGCAGTTATAGTAGTTAATATACATAATATAAATGACATAAAGTAAAAGACATAAGGGGTTTTAAGTGGTTCAGAGACTCAAGCTCCTAATCCACTCTTCTGCTTTCAACTAGCAGGAATTCCACTAAGGAAGGGCAGAACCCTGAATCACTAAGATTCCTTCAAGGCCAGCAGCCTTGGGACTTCAGTTCATTAAGAACTCTTCAAGGCCAGCAGCCTTAGAACTTCTCTAGTTCCCTAGGAACTCTTTAAGCCCAGTATGCTTGGAACTTCATTTAGTCCCTCTAGACAAGGACCCCTCAGGCCCTGGCTTCTTATTGTTGTAGTTGTTGATGTTGTTGGTGTTGAGCTGCTAAGATGTCATTAATCTCTGAACATCTCTTGTACTTAGCAACTTGATGTGATCCTCTTTGTAATTTGCTTCGAGTCTGGACCACATCTTCTTTGGTGCAGCTGATCTTTACTCTTTTCAGCTCATCTTCATCTGATGTCAGCTGTGCACCATCACCATCTGGATTTGCTAAGTCTCTATGCTTGTAGTAGTCTTTGTCTGGCACTTAGCAATCCCTGAACCCTTCTTGAATGTTTTGCAGACATGGTTTTGTACTTGTTCAGTTTCAGCTTTAGGTTCATGGTGATTCGTAGAGTGGCCTCCTGATCTTCTTTGTGCTCTACCACTTTTTTGAATGCTATCTCTTTGGCCTTCTCGGCTCTCAGCTTGGCTGCCATCTTCAGTGGCATTCTCATCTTTGTTGAGTGAAGCTTTGATCTGTTTGAGTTATTCTTCAAAGCTGCTTCACTTCCACCTTGGTAGTCTCACTGTCACTGAGACTTATTCTATTGATCTTTGGTGGAACTCGTAGAGTCAACTATAGCATTCACCAATAACTCAATGATTCTGTAACTTGGCAATCATCAACAACTCTTGATCTTTGAAGCTCTGTTGATTTATACTGCTTCCCAATCTTCCCATTGGAATGTAGCCGTTGAAAGCTATTCAAATTGCTTCGCAGATCTTGAGTTATTTGGTGTAGACTGCAGATGTGATATGACATCATTTTCTGACTCTTTGACACTGCAGTCTATGGTTTCACCTAACCCATCAGAGATGTCACTTTCATATCTCAGGCAGGTCGATGACTTTATTTCCCCCTTCTGATTTCTTGATCAGAGGTTGTCCTTTTGCATCGATGCTCTCAATAAGCTCTACTCGAATATCAATCTTCAGATTGAGTCGTTGCCAATGCCTCAATCTTCAGTTGTTCGAGCTCTACGACTCTGATGCATAACTCCCTGGACTAGATCGTAGTGTCTTGTTGAATGTTGCTTCTTGACTTGTAGAATCAACACTACGATCTTTGAAGAGTGTTCTTTTGATCTTCAATGTGGAAAACTTCTTCCTTTTCTTATGCAGTGCTTCATTACTTCTGTTTCCTTTGACCGTTCTTAGATTCTGATGGTTTGACTAATTGCTCGGGCCCCTTCTGAATAATAAGACACTTCAGATTTGTGGCGTGTTCAGCTCGCTTTCTCCTTGTGATCTCCCGTTCACTTATCATCAATGGACTGACCCAATGCTTAATAACTTTAGCCTTGTTATTTAGAGGTTGACCAGTATCTTTGTGTATACTCCATCAGTTTCTTCTTTGTTTGGCAAACACTACGATCTTGATCATTTTCAAGATCGTTGTCTTTTGTCTGCTTGATAGTTACTGCACTTGCTGACTTTCCTTAGTCAGTTACAGAAGTCTTCTTCTGATCTCCTTGTGAAAGACTTCATCTCTAATGGCGTCACACCTCAATCTTGATGCTAGTTGGGTTGGTGCTTAGATCTTCTGTTAGCTTGTATGTCATTTGTTGAGTGCCCTCTAATTTCCTTGGTGAGATGTATCTTTGCATTACCAATCAGAGCCTTCATTCTTTTGGATATTCTGGGAGTGCTCATTCGTTGAGAATCGTATTTGCTCTACGATTCTGCCTTGGCATTGTTAGCACATCTGCTGAGGTCTTAGTTCTGCACTCTACGATTCAACGTTGGTTTTGCAGACACTACGACTCCGAGATCAGATCTTGACACTACGATTTTTGTCGTTGTGCTTGTTGTCTTCATCTGATCTTGCTCGACTACGATCTCTACCTTTGATGCGATTAGTAGACTCCACGACTCTGAGTGTAGTCTACGATTCTTGACAACCCGGCGGATGCTCGGTCGACTTCGTGGCGGTTTCTCTCACGATTCGAACATGACTTCCTCAGCAGACTATGGCCTTGAGGAAGTTCTTCTCGACACACTACGATCCTTCCTCGTCTCTCCTGGAAGTCTTCGAACTACGAGATCTACTATCTTGCATACTATAATTCTGCCTCGATATCTCTCGAGTTTTCCTTGACTCTCCTGGCAGACTACGATTTCTGGTGCAGTGCTCGATGATTAGACAAACCTATCTATTATATTATAATATCAACCTAATATGCTTGATCTTTCTATATTTATAGTCCTTGTACATCATTTCTTTTTAAGGACTTTACAAAGCTGTTTTGCTTATGTAGGATCAACCTAACATATTTGATCAATTCATTCTAAGTCCTTGTACATATGTTTCTATAATCTATCAGAGGACTTTACAACTTTTCTCAATGCAAGCATACTTGCATATTAATTCATGTATATATATATATATATCATAATCAAATCATATGTAAATAGGAATATCATTCACATGCTTATTCCTGACAATCTCCCCCTATTTCATTATGACAAAAACAATAAGTGCATATACATGTTATGAATGAACCTTATATACAGTGAGCTCCTATATTTATAAAATAGATAATTATGAATGTCATTTAATAATAATATGGAATTTAATACACTATGACATTTTACATCCTGGATTCAGAACATACCTAACTAGTTAGAGATGTACCTCATTCGCTCCATGTATACTTCCAGGATGTCTGTATTGATCAGCTACTCATCTATTTGATTTGTTTTCTCCTCCTTCTCCTCTTCTTCTGACTCCCCCTCAGATGATGAACCATCTTCTTTTTATGCTTTCTTCTTCTTTGTCTTCCTTTCTTATTTTCCCCTGCTCTCCTTGCCTTTTCTTGAATGCCTCTTACTTTGCCTTTTTCTACGCCTCTTTTTTCTCCCCCTTTTTGTCATTAATCACTTGGGAGAGCTACTTTATGTTGGACATAAGCTGCTCCATTAAGTAAGAGGAGTTACCAACTTCATTCTTGAGTTCTTGTTGACTTAACTCAAGTTGCATAGAGAGAGATTGATTAATGTTGTCAATCTTGTCAGAGAGGACTTGGAGTTTCTCTTCATTTGTCTTTTGTGCTAGTAGAGCCTCAGCCTTCTGATCATGTATGGCCTTCAGATAGATGTGATCTCTCTTTGATTTTGAGAGATACATCAACCATGGTGGCTTGGATTCTGTCTTGAATTGAGTGATCTTCTATTTCTGTCAACCTCTTTGACTCTTTAATAATTAGAAATATTTTCTCAACCAGCTCGGCAGAATTTCTCAAAAGCTCCTACTCCATGGGATTTTGGTCATCTGGTCTGGCAACTTCTTGTTGAGCACTAGCTTGGACTCTACAATTTTCATCCTTGGATAGATTTTGGAAAGTGTTGACAATCTGAGAAATCGTTGAGTGCCAATCGATATTAGAAGATAAAGGGATGTTGGATATCTGAGCTTGAGCAGATGGAGACTTCTCAATTTGGATTTGAACATCATTAATGGTAGAGTAATCAGACTCTACGATTATCCCTTTTGTCATAGTCCTTCTGCCTTCAGTGTCCACTCTATGGTCGTAGGGAATATAGTGATTTCCAGCTTGTCTGTAGATCTTGTAGTGAGGCTTGACATTGATCATCATGGTTGCAAACTTCTTTATTCTGGGAAAGTTTTGTGACACCAACTCTAGATTTGGAAACTAAGAATAACACTAGCTGAAGTAACTCTCATCTCCCTCACTGTGTGCTTTCAGCCATGGCATCCATGGAAAGAACCATCTCGGCAGAGAATCTTCAAAATTACACAAAATAGTTGTGCAGTCTAACTCCATATTTTTCCAGTTGTGAAGCACTTCATCTATGGTCATTCTTACAACTCGAAGTTGTTCATTTCCATGGGTTGTCCATCTTGTTGTTGGTTCGGCGGGTGCTTCATCAAGGACTTCTACTACTATCTGTTGATCCTGGCCGGAGAGATGACAGGAGGATCTTCTAGTTCTTCTGATTCCTGATGTGCAGAATCAGAATCTTTCTCTACTTCTTCTCATTTTGAGCTCGAATCTTGTTGGCTCCTTTCCTCAGATTCATTCATGAATTCTTCTTGCTAAATTTCATTTTTAGAACCTTCTTCAAAGAGATCTTCTTTGGATTCATCTTCTTCATTGCTAGTCCCATCTTCAGCATCCTCTTCCTCTTTTGATTCAACATCACTTAATTCCATGATAGTATTAGAGTGATCACTTCTCTCTTTTTGGAGGTAAATTGAGCTATCAGTCTGTGGCTCCTCCTTCTTCTTGGAGGTTTAGCTATAGGAGAGTCAGACTCCTCTTCTTCATCAGACTCTGAAGCTTTTGCATCATCAGACAGACTTTCTTGTCGTTCAGCAATAGTGGGGGCATTTCCTTCTTCATCAGAACCAGCATCATTTGATCCATCGTCTGGGCTGGTTGGAGCATTTGCATTTGGAGATGCAGTTGGGTCAACTTGTATCTTAACTTTATCATCAGAGTGAATGCTCTGGGGGCTTGTGCATTCTTTTTCATCAGCAGATGCTACATTTTCTTCCATTAATCCAGCTTCACCTTCACTGCTGGATTTGGTCTGTGGGGGCTCAGCCTTGAGATTATCAATTGCCTTCTCTTCTTCTGACTTACTTCCTTTTCTTCGTTAGACGTACTTTCTTGGTAAGTTGAGACTGGACTATTTACCATCTTAGATTTCTTGCTAAATGGCCCTTGAAGTAATCTGTTACTTCTCCTCTTAGTGGTCTCTGCAGTTGAGACCTTTTCATCTTCAACCTTATCTTCTGATAGACTTCTTGGAGGAGCCCCAGTTTTCCTCATACCTTTGGATTTTTGTCTAGCTGGTTTGGTTGCTACTGGTGCAGGGTCATAGGACTCAGAGCTTTCTACCTCTTTTGCCTTCCTCTTCTTTGTAGAAGCCTTGCTACTGCTCCTAGTTGTTAGCCTTCTGTTCTCCTTTGGGTTTTTCTTCCAATTCATAAACAATTATGGAGACATTACTTTATGAACATTCAGAGGTTCTCCCTCATCATCCTTGATTGTGTTTCCCAATTTCTTCTTCAGCACAATACTCAGTAGTCTTCCATGAAACACTTTTGTAAGTTATTTTTCTGTAGACTTCTTCAATTCAGCCTTTTCTATCCATTTGGATATTTGATCAAGCAGGATGACTCCAAAGTTAATTCGTTTCTTCAAGACTATAGCAGACATGATCTTTAACTGTTGATCAAGCACCGTGTCGTGTGCAATGTCCTTGCATAGTATGCATTTGCCTACTATTTTAGCAAGGAACTCGAATTCCTCTGGAAATTCCTTCTTCTTCATATCTTTCAAACTAGGGTTTCTTTGATACCGCATTAGACTCTTGCCTTCTCCAATGTCGACTTTATCCAGGTTTATCAGACCTTGATTGGGAAACCCTAAACATTGATTGATGTCTGATGTTCTTATCTTCAGAGTAGATCCTTTCACCTTAGTAGTCAGAAGCCCAGATTTCGTTGAAGCATTTGAATAGAACTGCTTCACTAGCTCTGTATAAACTGGAGTGTTGGCCTCCAGGCACTCAGTGAATCCAGCTTCCTTTACGAGTTCAAGTATGTCCTTGAACTTTGTCTCTGTTCTTCAAACTTTGTAAAGCCGAGTTGAATGCCCGTTACAACTTTCTATTCTTCCATTTGAGGAGTTCAAGGTATATTATATGTGGTTCGAAGCTATTTAGCTGAATGTGATTTGGGTTCTGGAAGTTTGATTGGCTTGGCTTTGAAGAGGATTCTAGGGTTCGAGAACGGGAGGGAGAAAGAGGTTTAATGACTTTTGGTAACTGTTTGCAAATTTTGAATTTGTCTTTATGGCAGTTCCTTCTTACACTGCATACGTTATGACGAGTCAACTAGCCATTGGTTGCACGATGCCCAGTAACGAGCTGTAACTCCCCATTAACTTTTCAGTTAGTTATCTCTCTTAGAAGAGTAGACGTTTGATTGATGTGGATTGACCGTTGACCTTTCTGGTTCATAGAGTAGCATAACAGGGCAGCTATGAACTCTACGATTTCCTTTGTTGACTCAACAATTAACTTTTGAGAGATGATGCAGTGGATGGTTTTGACATTAATCCTCATCTTGTAACTGCTGAGTTTGATCACCAATGTACCCCGAACCAGTTTGGACACTTAAGTTCTGATGTGCGTTTGCACGATGTCTTTCCAAACTGTATTTGAACTATTCTCCTCATACTTCAGAATGGTAGAGCAGTTGTCTCGTTCTTCCAAGCTCTTTATGAGATAGAGTATCTTCGGGTAAGTCTGCTACCATCGAGTCTGCTTCTACAATCGTTAACTGACTTGGTCCTTGAGATGAACTAGACTAAGAAATCCTTTTGGGTTAAGGTAGCTCAGGAAGGGCCAATCTCTTAGAGTGAGCTAAGGATCAGGATTGTCCCTGAGGCGCTTTCCAGATGAAGTACTTTTTAGAAGTAATTTGATGTAATCGTGGTGTTCACCTGCTCTTACACTACGATCAGATGTTTGATCGTAGCCACTCCACGATTTTGAGTTGGATGGCTGAAAGGTTATCAGTAGTACGTTTTAAGACGTTCCTACTTATTATGGATCTTTATTTGGTTCATCAGCCACAAAGTTTTGGGACTCTGTAACTGGTACACTGTTTCATAGTAAATTTCTGATGGTCTAGAGCTTTTGTACTGTTGGCAGATTACTGCTCCCCCATAGTTGATACTGTCTTCTTAGAGAGACATAAGTTTTTCTTCTTCATGTGTAGCAGAAGGCAGTCATGCATATCTCATTCTGGCTGAAGTCATTAAATCTTCTTATATCATAGAGATGGGTGTTTTCAGGGTTGATCATTCTATGATCCTTTGATAGCACTACGAACGTATTCTTTCTTGTCAGTTTGTGTTTGCTGAGTTCTGCTCCCATCATTAGTTCCTTATGTTTAATGCTCGATGATCCTCTGTAGTCAGATTCGTTGAGGATTCTTCTCTCACGACATGCTTTGCATGATTGAACATATAAGACCCTTTTCTTCTTTGGTTGAATGGCCTGCTTCCACATAAAAGATCAGCAGCCATGTGTGCTTCATTTTGATTAGCTCAGCAGGTCTTCAAGGACAGGCTTTGACATATAGGAATTTTATCAGAATCATGTCTGAGCAGTCTTAAGCCTTCTGCTGACTGAATCTTTCTTGACTGAAGTCTTTTGCTTCAGCATTCCTTAGTGTGACCAGTAAGACCAAGTAGCTGCAAGTTGTAAATTTCTATTTTTGGTACCTATGGTTAAATGGGTCCTGCTTGGTTAGTCTTCTAAACCCTTGTTCTTCATCTATCTAGATAATTATCATATTGATCACCAACAATCATATTCATGCACGTAACTCATTTAAATAATACATTTTGATATGTATGAAGGTGAGTGTGTGTAATATAAAAAAACTTTTTCTTTGATGGTTACATCATTTGCTAAATTATGTTCACAGGGCTTAAATATTCACAGAGTGAGAATCAACTCTACGATTTATTAGTATCTGGATTATTCATGGAGGTGATCAGTTTCTATGAATCATCAAGATACTTTTGCAGAACTGATCATACTCTGTGTGTTATCAAACATTTAAAACATAGGTTGTACATGAATACTAACCCATCAGCAAAGATTACTTCACCTAAGATTGATTTAACTTGTGATGCTCTCATGACCTATTTCACATTCCCTTCACGATGTCATCTTCAACCTAAAACTTGGATGGAGAGAAAGTTTATAGGCATTTGAGTTTCCACCCTCAGTGTACTTTCTTTCTTCACCTTGTTAGGTAGATTATGATTTCTTGAAAGAATACTGTTATAGTTCATAAGGAGGTGCAACATGATGTACACAGTTATACTAGAGAGGAACCATACCTTTCTACTGTTAGTTCCTTAACAGTCATAAAAAAAACTTTTGACAAACTGAGATTAGGCATTGATGTGCATAGTTTCTCATTTACTCCTGACAGCTTATTGCTCCAATTAACCTTCAATCAATCAGTCGTGGTCTTGAGGATTCAAGCTAAGAGAATCTCAACATCTTCAATTCTTCGACATCCTTGAGTTCATAAGGTTTACATCCAACTGCTGGTTGGCCCGACACATATTTGAGAAGTTTTTTTTTCTTCTCTAGATAAGCATTTCTTAACATGTATGGCCTTTTCATCTTTTCAAGCTGGTGGATGTTTGACTCTTTTCTGTTGATGTCTCTTGAGCCTTCTAGCCTGGTCTTTAGATTACAAGATTGACCGCGAGAAAGAGTTGGTCTTGTTGATATGGTAATCAAGAACATGGACCAATCTGAGTAACTTCAGGTGTATATACACATTTGCCTGTACACAATATTTCCAACGTGTGATGTGACAACCCCAAAATAGGTCCATTCCATCCAACCCATTCTGAGTCGCCAAATACATGGTACAGAAAGCAACTACAACTTTATTACAACAATTGTCGTGCAAAATACAACAACGCATATGCTGTGAGTTTGGATACAAATATATACCAACTGTGACTTATGTCCCAACCGTGGACATCACCTCACAATGACACCTTACATAAAGATATAGTCAAAAACTATTTTAGAAATTAGAATATTTGGGAAGTGCTCAAGGAAACCTTCGTACATGGGAGGCCATGCGTCTAGGTTATGATAGATATCATATGACCACAGAATTATCCTTGGTTGACCCAATAGACCCCAAAGAAAAACGAGAAGATTACTATCATATTCTTCCCAATGGTGAGTCTTTTCTTGACATATCATTATCTCCACTGTCTCTAATCGTGAATTATACTCTAAACAAACAACAAGATTATATAGGTAGTGCTCGTAAATATACTCAGCAAGTGGATGAGCACAACCCTGTCTTATAATGACACGAGGTGTATGATAGTGGCAAAAAACCCTTCCAACGTTGGGTTCGCCTCACCCTATTTGATTCAACAAATATAACTACTAAATGATGTATACAACACTTTTCTACACTGCTTAGGGAGAACCTCCACAGCTAGAGACCACCATTCTATTTCCTCGTTACCCTCGCTCGAACCAGCTACACTCTTATTACCTGAAAAGGAATTGTGAAGCAAAAGGGTGAGCACAACTAGCCCAGTAAAGAATATCATGAATAAAGATAATTAAATTATCAATAGCATTCATCAGTAATAAATCAGTGATTTAGAACATATGGTAGATGATAAAACTTTTCAACCATAGTTGCAGCGGAACGAGCAATCCATTAGAAGAGTCAAATAGACCATAAAATCTATTATCTTCTCCATGTTAAAAGTCCACCAACAATGTTTTATCCCTGTAACATCAATCAACAATTCTTGTCCACAATCACGTGTATAACTCATAATCGTAATTGTAGTTCTAAATTCCTTTTCTCATCCAGGAAAAAGATAATTTTCATCACTTGAAACATCAAAGATCATGGTTATACCAAATCACAGTTCATGTTCATAATCATACTAATAAATTCATCTTTGCACTACGGCCCAAAGATATTCATCAACAAGTCATCTTTGCACTACAGGCCAAAGATATTCAACAACAGGTCATCATCTTATTACAAGCCAAAGATATTCATCAACAACTCATCTTTTCACTACAGGCCAAAGATATTCAACAACAAGTCATCTTTGCATTACGAGCCAAAGATATTCATCAATAATTCATCTTTGCACTACAGGCCAAAGAGATTCATCAATAATTCATCTTTGCACTTCTACATGTGCTAAAGATATTCATTATCATTTCATCTTTGCACTACAGGCAAAAGATATTCAACAACAAAGTTATCTTTGCATTACTGAGCAAAGATATTCATCAACAACTCATCTTTGCACTACGTGCCAAAGATATTCAACAACAAGTCATCTTTGCATTACGAGCCAAAGATATTCATCAATAATTCATCTTTGCACTACGGGCCAAAGATATTCATCAATAATTGATCTTTGCACTACAGGCTAAAGATATTCATTATCATTTCATCTTTGCACTACAGGCAAAAAATATTCAATAACAGGTCGTCTTTGCATTACGAGCCAAAGATATTCATCAATAATTCATCTTTGCACTACGGGCCAAAGATATTCATATCTAAAAAAAATATATTATCATTTCAGAATTTATATAAACAATAATTATAACCATGTTGATCAATTCACATTTGCACTTAAGCTAAAGATATTCAATTATAAATTCAATGGTCATGATCATACCAGTCACAATTCAACTTTTCACTACTGGCCAAAGAGAACCCTAGTCCTAATCATACCAATAATCTATCCATCTTTACACTCAAGTGAAAGAGAATTTCAACATCAGGGTTATAAAAATGTTATATATGATAATAAAAATAATATGATCAACAACTGCATTTAATTTCAAGAGCAATATTCATAAATCAACGATAATTTGGTCAGAAAAAGAAACCAATTTTTGTATTGAATAGTACCCGTGAATATTAACTCGTAAATAGTAACTCATGAATAGTAACTCATGAATAGTAACTCGTGAATAGTAACTCGTATTCGTACATAGTACCGTATACGTAAATAATGTCATATACGTAAATAGTGCCATATACATGAACTGTATATGTGAATAGTGCCGTATACGTGAATAGTACAGTATACGTGAATAGTAACCCCGACACAAAAAGTTCTAAATTTGATAAAAAGTTCATACCAACACTTCGGTATAATGATATTGAAGAAAATATCATTTTAAGAAGAATATAACACCCCTTACTATCCCTTACCTCAAAAGAGCAGTACTTCTGACTGGATATCGGATATGACGCTGAAGGAAACTTGCACTGATGAATAGCAACTCACCAAGTATCTAAATACTCACAAAATACACTCGATAATCTAGAGAGAAAAAGAGAGAAAGCTTATGTTTCTGGTGTGATTTTCTATTCTAACTTAGCCCTCTATTTATAGGAAAATATTAGAACGCCAAAGCAGACTTGACCTGCAATCTTATGGTTTTACCTGCTACTATTCCACCCACTAAAAATCAGCCATCTTCCCCAACAACCAAAAGTGGGGCCCACCCATTTCTAGAATTTTCTACCAAAATCATTTATAAACCTAATTTCCGAATCAGTCACCTCTTAAAATTCATAACAAATCATTCGTTCATTTTTAACGGATCAAAATTTGTGAACATATACTCAACTTATATATGTATAACATATCCAAAAATAACAACGATCCAACGGTCAGATTAAAAATTATAACTCACACAATAAAGCTGTAAGAACACTGATTTGATCTTTTGATACATCCAATCCGACAAAATACTAATAAAATACCTCAACATTAATTCTTTCATTTATAACCACATAAATAAATCCATCATTTATATCCACATCAAATAAATATTTCCTTATCATATAAATCAATAATTAATTATTCACAAATAATATTACAGAATCACATTTATGTCAACCAGGCAGTTCCCATGAAAGGGGGGGCTTTTCGATAAGGATTTCTCCTTACTAGCGCGCAATTAGGTGACCAAACCTCTCCTTGACAGAACTTTCTAGACATTTCCAATAATGCTATCTAATAATATTATTCAAATAATATGAATTATTGATCTGATAATGGGAAATATTATGTAGTGACAATTATTAAAATAGCAATAATATAAAATATCAACGTAGCAATTATTGAATCAATAAAATAAAATATTGAATAGTAATTACTGTAACAATTATTGAGTAGTGTCTTCTTACGTAAGAATCAATAATTCAAAAATCATGCAATACTGGTGTCTTCTTTGTGTAACCACGCAGCGTATTATTGTATTTTAACCAATTGGGTATTCAATAGTGTTATGATAAGAATAACTACGCCGTTATTTATAAAAACTCAATTTTGTCGTTATCTTCATCCGACAGTTATTCTGTTATGGGGCCCACAAATGGATGCGCCGTCGTACGAATATTCCCCAACAGCAAGAATATTCCACGACCAAACGAATATTCCCCGACAACAATGAGTATTTTATAACCACTTGCGTATTTTAAAAAATTTCATATATTACCCTTAACTTTAATCTTTTATTAATATAACTATTTATTAAATAGAAAAATCGAATACTTTTATTTCATAAAATTCGGGGTCTTACAATCTCCCCTCCTTATGAAATTTTGTCCTCAAAATTTACGTACCTGGTATTTCAAAGAGTTGAGAATACCTTACTTTCATTTCAGATTCCATCTTCCTTGTTATCATGATTTCTCCATTGCTCATCTCCTGTATTTCAGATATCATTCTAGAATACAGCTTCAAAACAAGGGTTAATTGAACAAATTAACATATCACATAATATCCCGATATTATGACTGACCAACAAATAAGCTTAGGTAGGACACATTAGCGAAGGATTTACTCATCTCTCCCCTCCTAGTTATATTCCCGATCTCCATGGAGATCATATCCTAAGCTTTGATACCAAATGTGACAACCCCAAAATAGGTCCATTCTATCCAACCCATTCTGAGTCGCTAAATACATGGTACAGAAAACAACTACAACTTTATTACAACAATTGTCGTGTAAAATACAACAACACATATGCTGTGAGTTTGGATACAAATATATACCAACTGTGACTCATGTCCCAACCGTGGACATCACCTCACGATGACACCTTACATAAAGGTATAGTAAAAAATTATTTTAAAAAATAGAATATTTGGGAAGTGCTCAAGGAAACCTTCGTACATGGGAGGCCATGCGTCTAGGTTATGATAGATATCATATGGCCACAGAATTATCCTTGGTTGACCCAATAGACCCCAAAGAAAAATGAGAAGATTACTATCATATTCTTCCCAATGGTGAGTCTTTTCTTGACATATAATTATCTCCACTGTCTCTAATCGTGAATTATACTCCAAACAAACACCAAGATTATATAGGTAGTGCTCGTAAATATACTCAGCAAGTGGATGAGCACAACCCTGTCTTATGATGACATGAGGTTGTATGTCATTAGACATCTTGTATGATAGTGGCAAAACACCCTTCCAATGTTGGGTTCGCCTCACCCTATTTGATTCAACAAATATAACTACTAAATGATGTATACAACACTTTTCTACACTGCTTAGGGAGAACCTCCACAGCTAAAGACCATCGTTCTATTTCCCCGTTACCCTCGCTCGACCCAGCTACACTCTTATTACCTGAAAAGGAATTGTGAAGCAAAAGGGTGAGCACAACTAGCCCAGTAAAGAATATCATGACTAAAGATAATTAAATTATCAATAGCCTTCATCAGTAATAAATCAGATATTTAGAACATATGGTAGATGATAAAACTTTTCAACCATAGTTGCAATGAACGAAAAGCAATCCATTAGAAGAGTCAAATAGACCATAAAATCTATTATCTTCTCCATGTTAAAAGTCCACCAACAATGTTTTATCACTGTAACATCAATCAACAATTCCTGTCCACAATCATGCGTATAACTCATAATCGTAATTGTAGTTCTAAATTCCTTTTCTCATCCAGGAAAAAGATAATTTTCATCACTTGAAACATCAAAGATCATGGTTATACCAAATCACAGTTCATGTTCATAATCATACTAATAAATTCATCTTTGCACTACGGCCCAAAGATATTCATCAACAAGTCATCTTTGCACTACAGGCCAAAGATATTCAACAATAGGTCATCATCTTATTACAAGCCAAAGATATTCATCAACAACTCATCTTTTCACTACAGGCCAAAGATATTCAACAACAAGTCATCTTTGCATTACGAGCCAAAGATATTCATCAATAATTCATCTTTGCACTACAGGCCAAAGAGATTCATCAATAATTCATCTTTGCACTACAGGCTAAAGATATTCATTATCATTTCATCTTTGCACTACAGGCAAAAGATATTCAACAACAGGTCATCTTTGCATTACGAGCCAAAGATATTCATCAACAACTCATCTTTGCACTACGTGCCAAAGATATTCAACAACAAGTCATCTTTGCATTACGAGCCAAAGATATTCATCAATAATTCATCTTTGCACTACGGGCCAAAGATATTCATCAATAATTGATCTTTGCACTACAGGCTAAAGATATTCATTATCATTTAATCTTTGCACTACAGGCAAAAGATATTCAACAACAGGTCATCTTTGCACTACAGGCCAAAGATATTCAACAACAGGTCATCTTTGCACTACGGGCCAAAGATATTCATATCTCAACGAAATATATAATCATTTCAGAATTTATATAAACAATAATTATAACCATGTTGATCAATTCACCTTTGCACTTAAGCTAAAGATATTCAATTATAAATTCAATGGTCATGATCATACTAGTCACAATTCAACTTTTCACTACTGGTCAAAAAGAACCCTAGTCATGATCATACAAATAATCTATCCATCTTTACACTCAAGTGAAAGAGAATTTCAACATCAGGGTTATAAAAATGTTATATATGATAATAAAAATAATATGATCAACAACTGCATTTAATTTCAAGAGCAATATTCATAAATCAATGATAATTTGGTCAGAAAAAGAAACCAATTTTTGTCATGAATAGTACTCGTGAATAGCAGCTTGTGAATAGTAACTCGTGAATAGTAACTCATGAATAGTAACTCGTGAATAGTAACTCGTATTCGTATATAGTACCATATACGTAAATAATGTCATATACATAAATAGTACCATATACATGAATAGTGTCGTATATGTGAATAGTGATGTATACGTGAATAGTACAGTATACGTGAATAGTAATCCCGACACAAAAAGTTCTAAATTTGATAAAAAGTTCATACCAACACTTCGGTATAATGATATTGAAGAAAATATCATTTTAAGAAGAATATAACACCCCTTACTATCCCTTACCTCAAAAAAAAAGATGCTTGATTGGATATCGGATATGATTTGAAGAAAACTTGCCAATCGATGAATAGCAACTCACCAAGTATCTAAATATTCACAAAATACACTCGATAATCTAGAGAGAAAAAGAGAGAAAGCTTATGTTTCTAGTGTGATTTTCAATTCTAACTTAGCCCTCTATTTATAGAAAAATGTTAGAATGCCAAAGCAGACTTGACCTGCAACCTGATGGCTTTACCTGCTACTATTCCACCAACCAAAAATTATCCATCTTCCCAACAACAAAAGTGGGGCAAACCCATTTCTAGAATTTTCCACCAAAATCATTTATAAACCTAATTTAGAATCACCACCTCTTAAAATTCATAACAAATCATTCGTTCATTTTAACGGTTCAAAATTTATGAACATATACTTAACTTATATATGTATAACATATCCAAAAATAACAACGATCCAAATTGACAGATTAAAATTATAACTCACATAATAAAGTCAGAAGAACAATCGATTTGATCTTTTAATACCTCCAATCCGACAAAATACTAATAAAATACCTCAACATTAATTCCTTCATTTATAACCACATAAATAAATCCATCATTTATATCCACATCAAATAAATATTTTCTTATCATATAAATCAATAATTAATTATTCATAAATAATATTACGAGAATCACATTTATACAAACGCACGGTTCCCTGGGAAAGAGGGCTTTCAGATAAGGATTTCTCCTTCATCGGCGCCGCAATTAGGTGACCAAACCTCTTCTTGTGATGAACTTTCTAGACATTGCCAATAATGTTATCTAATAATATTATTCAAATAATATGAATTATTGATCGATAATGGAAAATATTGTGCAGTGACAATTATTAAAACAGCAATAATATAAAATATCAACGTAGCAATTATTGAATCAATAAAATAAAATATTAAATAGTAATTACTGTAACAATTATTGAGTAGTGTCTTCTTACGTAAGAATCAATAATTCAAAATATCATGCAATACTGGTAATACCTCTTTATGCGACCACGCGTATTATTATATTTTAACCACCGGGTATTCCAACAGTGTTAACGGTTACAACTACACCGTTATTTATAAAAACTTAATTTTGTCGTTATCTTCATCTGACAGTTATTCTGTTATGGGGCCCATAAATGGATGCGCCGTCATACGAATATTCCCCAACAGCAAGAATATTCCACGACCAAACGAATATTCCCCGACAACAATGAGTATTTTATAACCACTTGCGTATTTTGAAAATTTTTATATATTACCCTTAACTTTAATCTTTTATCAATTTAACTATTTACTAAATAGAAAAAATGAATACTTTTATTTCATAAAATTTGGGGTCTTACATGTGAGCTCATCTGCATATAACAAGTGACTTACTACTAAACTAAATTTAGAACAATGTTTGTGCCTAGGATCAGACTCAAAGCGATTAGCTTTTGAATAGCATGAGAACCTGCTCTGATACCAATTGTTAGTTCCCAATAGGCACAATAGATCTAGAAGGGGGGGTTGAATAGATCCTTAGAATTTCAAAATTATTTTCTCTTTTATTTTGCATTGCTCATGAATTAGCATATAATAAACATAAGAATCTTTTCAAGCACAGCGGAATAAGTAAAAGATCTCCTTCATTAATATATTCATAATCATACGTACATTGTTCATAGAGTTAGTTCAGTGGTAAGTGGTTAAGACATACATAGCAGTTATAGCAGTTAATATACATAATGTAAATGACATAAAGTAAAAGACACAAGGGGTTTTAAGTGGTTTAGAGACTCAAGCTCCTAATCCACTCTTCTACTATCAACTAGACTGAATTCCACTAAGGAAGGGCAGCACCCCGAATCACTAAGATTCCTTTAAGGCCAGCAGCCTTAGGACTTCAGTTCACTAAGAACTCTTCAAAGCCAACAGCCTTGGAACTTCTCTAGTTCCCTAGGAACTCTTCAAGCCCAGCAGGCTTGGAACTTTATTTAGTCCCTCTAGACAAGGACCCCTCAGGCCCTGGCTTCTTCTTGTTGTAGTTGTTGATGTTGTTGGTGCTGAGCTACTAAGATGTCATTAATCTCTGAACATCTCTTGTACTTAGCAACTTGGTGTGATCCTCTTTGCATTCTGCTTCGAGTCTGGACCATCTTCTTTGGTGCAGCTGATCTTTACTCTTTTCAGCTCATCTTCATCTGATGTCAGCTGTGCACCATCACCATCTGGATTTGTTAAGTCTCTCTATTTTTAGTAGTCTTCGTCTGGCACTTATCAATCCTTGAACCCTTCTTGAATGTTTTGCAGACATGGTTCTGCACTTGTTCAGTTTCAGCTTTAGCTTCATGGTGATTCGTAGAGTGGCTCTCTTGATCTTCTTTGTGCTCTGCCACTTTTCTGAATGCTATCTCTTTGGCCTTCTCGGCTCTCAGCTTGGCTGCCATCTTCAGTGGCATTCTCCTTCTTCTTGAGTGAAGCTTTGATCTGTTTGAGTTCTGATTCAAAGTTGCTTCACTTCCACCTTGGTAGTCTCACTGTCACTGAGACTTGTTCTATTGATCTTTGGTGGAACTCGTAGAGTCAACTATAGCATTCACCAACAACTTAACGATTTTGTAACTTGGAAATCATCAAAAACACTTAATCTTTGAAGCTCTGTTGATTTGTACTGCTTCCCAATCTTCCCATTGGAATGTAGCCGTTGAAAGCTATTCAAATTGCTTCGAAGATCTTGAGTTATTTGGTGTAGACTGCAGATGTGACATGACATCATTTTCTGACTCTCTGACACTACAGTCTACTATTTTACCTACCCCATCAAAGATGTCACTTTCATATCTCGGGCAGGTCGACGACTTTATTTCCCCCTTCTGATTTCTTGATCAGAGGTTGTCCTTTTGCATCGATGCTCTCAATAAGCTCTACTCGAATATCAATCTTCAGATTGAGTTGTTGACAATGCCTCAATCTTCAGTTATTCGAGCTCTACGATTCTGATGCATAACTCCCTGGACTAGATCGTAGTGTCTTGTTGAATGTTGCTTCTTGACTTGTAGAATCAACACTACGATCTTTGAAGAGTGTTCTTTTGATCTTCAATGTGGAAAACTTCTTCCTTCCCTTGTGCAATGCTTCATTACTTCTGTTTGCTTTGACCGTTCTTAGATTCTGATGGCTTGACTCCTTGCTCTAGCCCCTTCTGAATAACAAGACACTTCAAATTTGTGGCATGTCCAGCTCGCTTTCTCCTTGTGATCTCCCGTTCACTTATCATCAATGGACTGACCCAATGCTTAATCACTTTAGCCTCGTTATTCAGAGGCTGACCAGTATCTTTGTGTATACTCCATCAGTTTCTTCTTTGTTTGGCAAACACTACGATCTTGATCATTTTCAAGATCATTGTCTTCTGTCTGCTTGACAGTTACTGCACTTGTTGACTTTCCTTAGTCAGTTACAGAAGTCTTCTTCTGATCTCCTTGTGAAAGACTTCATCTCTAATGGTGTCACAACTCAATCTTGATGTTAGTTTGGTTGGTGCTTAGATCTTCTGTTAGCTTGTATGCCATTCGTTGAGTGCCCTCTGATTTCCTTGGTGAGATGTATCTTTGCATTACCAATCAGAGGCTTCATTCCTTTGGATATTCTGGGAGTGCTCATTCGTTGAGAATCGTATTTTCTCTACGATTCTGCCTTGGTATTGTGAGCACATCTGCTGAGGTCTTAGTTCTGCACTCTACGATTGACTTTGGTACGTGCAGACACTCGACTCGAGATCGAGATCTTGACACTACGATTTCTGTCGTTGCGCTTGTTGTCTTCATCTGATCTTGCTCGACTACGATCTCTGCCTTTGATACGATTAGTAGACTCCACGACTCTGAGTGTAGTCTACGATTCTTGACTTGGCTTCGGCAGATGCTAGGTCGACTCATAGGCAGGCTGTCTCTATAATTCTGAACATGACTTCCTCAGCAGACTATGGCCTTGAGGAAGTTCTTCTCGACACACTACGATCCTTCCTCGTCTCTCCTAGAAGTCTACGAACTCCGAGATCTACTATCTTGCAGACTACAATTCTGCCTCGATAGCTCTCGAGTTTTCCTGACTCTCTGACAAACTACGATTTCTGGTGCAGTGCTCGACGATCAGACAAACCTATCTATTACATTATAAGATCAACCTAACTAACATGCTTGATCTTTCTATATTTACAGTCCTTGTACATCATTTCTTTTTAAGGACTTTACAAAGTTGTTTTGCTTATGTAGGATCAACCTAACATATTTGATCAATTCATTCTAAGTCCTTATACATATGTTTCTATAATCTATCAAAGGACTTTACAACTTTTCTCAATGCAAGTATACTTGCATATTCATTCATGTATATATATATATATATATATATATATATATATATATATCATAATCAAATCATATGTAAATAGGAATATCATTCATATGCTTATTCCTGACACATATAATAAGTCTTTTCCACCAGATATCTACACACATAAATTATCCTGATTAGTATATAGTATATACACACAGCAAATAATAGATTTATATAAGTTATCTTTTATTTTGTTTGACGATGAATTTAGTCAATTCATCTCTTTATAAACTCTATATGAGTTATTTATATTTTCAACGTTTCCCTCTGTTCTAAGGTTATAGCCTAAGGTCTATCCCACTTAAGGTTTCTAACCCTAAGCTTTGATACCAACATGTAAAGCCCTCAAACTCAGGTACTTGAAACCCGAATTCAGTGCTTCACGATACAATTTCTATGAGCGGAATAATACTAATAATAATAACAATAATATAAATATTAAACTTAATTTACATAATTACCAGATTCTAGCTCCCAAGTACGTAACCTTTAATCATTCCTTACAATACATGATAATAAATATATAACATTGTCTTAATAATATTAAACTATTATATAAGATAACATTGAAATCATTTAGTAACCTTTCCCTTGTTTCTAGCAGAGCCTTCAGCTTGTTCACATTTAGCTGAAAATATTTAAATTAAGCAAGGATGAGCATTTGAGTGCCCAACAAGTAATAACAATTATATATATATATATATATATATATACGCTGAAAGAATTTAAATTTTTTCTCTATACTACCCTTCTACAACAAATCAATAGTTGTGAAGTAATCTGAACCGATAATAATAATATAACAACCCTCTTCCAAATTTTTGAAACTACGTACTGACTATAAATAGGGTTAAGGGACATACTATGAACATTGTTTTCTTTTTCAAAAAGTTAACGAACTTCATCATGAAATCATCATAACTTACGGAAGCAGGGGTGATCGGCCCGTTCAGTACTCTGATTGATCAATACTACATGCAAGAACGATGTTATCGTTCACTCACATCCCACCCAGGTGCATAAAAGTTTTCCCATGTAAGGGATGTTCATACTTGTCGGGGTTCCAAACCAAAGCAATTCGGTTGGATAATAATAAGGTTTTATCTTATTCAACAATAATATATAATTCAACATATATATACGGGTAATTAACAAAGGTGTATCAACATGTGGTTAAATGCAATGATTATCCAAGTTGGGAAACTTGTATAACCATTTATAAAATTATCGAACAGAATATATATCTGAATTACCATATACTAACATGTTGATAATCAATGAGCGTATATAATATAGGGTTAATAATCTGTACAGTAATAATATAATTCTGAAACATTCTTACTCATGTCCATTGCATAAAGAAAATGCAAATGTAGGATACTTGCCTGATCTGCTGCTTACAAAATGCAACTTAGTTTTTTCTCTTATATCACGACCTATCATTAATCAGATCATTCGTTCGATTAGAACAATATACTATAACATATAGTACTGCATTTCACAGTCAGCACATAACCTAATCACATCATCACACATGTTTAACAGTCATTGCATCACAAACAAACATTAATACAGTCAAAATATCTAAGTCCAGATCAATTTCTGAAATATGTGGGTGTACCGATAGCTTTATCAGGTAATTATCGAGTATAAGACTCTATTCCAACGTTCAATATCCATAAGTATCAGACATATTATTTTAAATGACTTAATAAACATTTATTAATTTATCATGAATTTTCAAACATTGAAATCATTATTAAATGATTCAAATATCAAATAATTCTATTAATATTTAATTATTATTAAACTTTTAATGAAACAATAGCCAAAATATTAAAGTTATTTATAATAACTCAAAATATTTTTAAACCATTTATATTACCCTTAAATAATTTTTAAAATATATAAAATCATTTTTTTAAATAATTACCATTAATATTATTACTTTAATAATATCTTACTTTATGCTTTAGTATCATTAATCAATTAATAATACATTTATTCATTTACCAATAGTATTAATATTTTATTCATTTACTAATATTATTAATCATTTAATAATATTTATTCTTTTACTAATGTTATTACATTTTTAATAACATTTTTTAATCTCGAATATTATTATTTATATAATAATATTTTAATCATCCAATAATACTTTAATTTAATATTATTAATCTTTTAATAATATTTTAATCTAAGATTAATACTTTAATCTAATATTATTAATCATTTAATAATATTTTAATGAAGTTTTAATCTTAATATTTTATTTACTTAACAATATCATATTCTAATATTATTAATATCATAATAACATTTTAATAATTTATTTGATCAATAAACAATTTATTCTAATTGTTTGCCCTTTACAAAACCACTTATTTAATATCCATAAAAGGTCATAAATAATATTTCTTATTATAAATTACCAAAATGCCCTTAAATAGTCATAATATTATATATTATGAGTATTCAAGCATTAAAATCACATTTTTCATATTTAAGACATCATTTAACTATTTATTTCCTTTTATTAATAACTTCATCATTTTTAGGAAAAATACCAAACTGATTCCAAATATTCTTCTTTTCTGGATTTGGACAATACATGACCCAACAACTATTCCCAAATTTTTCTGGAATTTTAGAAAATGATTTACTAATTTTAAAGTGCCCAAAACACTCGGATCTTGCTTCATTTTTCATAAATTGAGTTGTGCTCAGAAAATTCTGAAATTTTCAGGGTATTCTCTCATAACATATATGAACATACTGTAAAAATTTCGGATTTTTTTCCCATGTATACACTGAGATATTTGGGTGTTAATATTTAGGAATCCTTTACGGAAACAGCCATTACGCACAACCTATAAATCTAAATGTGTCCGTTCTTTTTCCTACACGTAGATAACTTCTCATGGTACCTCTGTGAGTTTTCACAGATTTTTAAAAGACTTGCAACTGTCTGAAACAGTCCTAAGAAAAATGGGGACAGTAGCTTTTTATGGTTTTTAAAACCTTAATACTCTATGTGAACTATTTTGGGAAAATGCATTTACATGGCTTCAATACTTGCTAGATTTGTGTTCTACCACTTGGGTTTACTAGATAACTTATGTATCTAGCACCGCCACCCCCCCCTCCCCCTCCCCACCCCCTTGACGGATCACAAATCCAAGCTATAAAACTTGAGTTACACAAGATTTAGTGGTGGAAAAACAAGAGTTTCACCCCTTGGAGAACATATGCTCATTTTCTACCTCTAAATCTATAGTCTAATACACAAGATACTTAGTGCTACACATGAGACATATAGAACTAGGGTACTTTAAGTATTAGACCATACACCCCATACATGTTGAGGTAAAAATCAAAAATAGAAGGAGAATAAGAAAAAGAATGGAAGAGAACCTCACCTAGTTTTCTTTGCTATCCTTCTTGTTCATCCAAAGTAGGTTATGAATTTAGGAAGCATGAACAATAACTCCTCTACCTCTCTAGAAAAACCGAACCCTCTCTCTCTCTCTTTGTAGTTTGCTAACTTGGGAGAAAAAAAATAGAAGAAGGATAATAGGAGAAATGAAATGATCTAACAAATGAAATGGGGTGATTAACTAATATCCCCCATACTTTTATTGTCCCTTGGATAAAAGGCTTCACCTTATCTCTTCCAATTAAGCCTAATCATGTGACTAAGGGTGCTAATTAAGCTTTCCACCAATGGGAGCATGACACACTTGTCCTTGTGTGTATGGCTTCTACTTATGGAACTTGATTAGCATAATTTTGTTGCCTTAAAAGGCCTAATAGGGCCGGTCACTTTGCTCCATTATTGTTGGGAAAAATCTATATACGCACAACACGCAAGTATACGTGGTCAACAAGTAATAAAGTGATGAATAGAGTATCGTTCCCACAGAGAATTTGTGACGCCCCCAAAACAGGTATACATCACCCATCTTGAGTCGCCAGATACATGGTACAGAAACAAATACAACTTCACTAATATAATTATCGTGCAAAATACGACAACACATATACTGTGAGTTTGAATACAAATATTGTATACTAGAGAGTATACAAACTCAAAAGGAGTTATCATTACAATTATTGATATACTATTTTACAAAAATAGTGAGGACTACTAAACAACTATCTTGAATCATCACTCCATACCCCGGCTAGTTCCTGCTAAATTCTCTCCTCATGAGAAGAACAATGGAACAAAAAGGAAAATGGTGAGCTCAACTAGCCCAGTAAAGAATATTATGACTAAGATAATATACAAAAATTTATCATTAGTCTTCAACAGGGAAAATTTGATAAAATATAATAAACAACAAGTTTTAGATCAAAACTGCAGCAGAAACACCAATCCATTAGAAGAGTCAAGTAGAGAAAGAATTATACTATATTCTAAGATTTAAAAGTCCATCATCAATATTTTATCCCTGTAACATCAATCAATATACATCTTGAATCAAATATTCATCTTTGCACTATAGGTGAAAGATATTCATTTGTATCACCAGTTGGTCATGTTCATCTCAACACCTGTTCATCTTTGCACTACGGGCCAAAGATATTCATTAGGTTATCATTCATATTTGCACTACAGGCCAAAGATATTCAGTGATATCATCATTTAGGACTGAGGATGATGAATTTTTTTTAAAGAAAACGAATCCAGTGAGACAGAAGGACAAATATTAGGGATTCATATCACAGTTTATCCAAGATCAATAATACTTCATAATAACCAATTTTGAAGCATAATTCAAAAATAAAGATCAAAACATGCATACAATCAAAGATATTAACCATAATAGACATTTTAGACAAAAAGAAGAAAATTTTATTTTTTTGATGAATAGTGCCGTATTCGTGAATAGTGTCGTATACATGAATAGTGCCGTATACGTGAATAGTAACCCCAACATAAAAAGTTCCAAATTTGATAAAAAGTTCAGACCAATATTTTGGTATAATGATATTGAAGAAAATAATATCATTTACAAAGAAAACAACATATCTTACCTCAAAATAACGGTATTTCTGATCGGAATATCGGATGTAAAGTCAAAGAAAACTTACACTGAAAAGCAACTCTCAAAGTATCTAAATACTCACAAAAATTTGCTCGACAATATAGAGAGAAAGAAAACATGTTTCTGGTGTGATTTTTAATTCTAACTTAAGCGCCTATTTATAGGAAAATGCTAGAACGCCAAAGGAGACTAAAATAATAAATTAATAATATTTCTCTCTTCCTTCTATGCATCCTTTCTTTGAAAAAGCCAGCATGCCATTTCTGAAAATTTTCCAACAGCCCACATGTTTTAGAAAAACAAAAGTGGGTCCCACCCATAATTTAATAAAAATCATTTTATTTTCTGAAACTTCAGTAATTCATAGAAAATAGTTCTTTTATCAGAAAAATTCGAATCTCATGTCCTTTTCATAGGAAATTTAATTCTCTACAACTTTGAAAATGTAAGTTTTTCCAAATTCCAAACGAAAAATGTCCGAAATCCACATACGGACGATTTTTAATTCTTCCAATCCGGCAAAATACTGATAAAACACCTCAGTATTAATTCCTTCATTTTTATTCACATAAAATAAATATATCCATCATTTATATCCACATAAAATAAATATTTTCTTATCATATAAATCAATAATTAATTATTCATAAATAATATTATAGAATCACAATTATGACAACCAGGCAGTTCCCAGGAAAGAGGGGGCATTCCAATAAGGATTTCTCCTTACTGGCGCGCAATTAGGTGATCAAACCTCTCCATGACAGAACTTTCTAGACATTGCCAATAATGCTATCTAATAATATTATTCCAAATAATATGAATTATTGATCTGATAATGGAGATGATGTGCAATGACAATTATTGAGCAACAATAATATAAAATATCAACTCAGTAATTATTGAATCAATAAAATAAAATATTGAACAGTAATTACTGTAACAATTATTGAGTAGTGCCTTCTTACGTAAGAATCAATAATTCAACAATCTTGTCTGCAATCACAGTAATCTTTCTTTGTGCAACCACGCGTATTCATTATATTTTAACCAAGGGTATTCAGCGATTGTTAATGAGTAATAACTTCTGTAGTTATTCAATTTTGTCATTTTCTTCATCAGAATGAATTTATCCGTTATGGGGCCCACAAATGGTCGCAAGTCGCATAAATATTTCCCGATAGAAAGTATATTCCACGACCAAACGAATATTCCCCGACAAATGAATATTTTATAACCACCTGCTTATTTTGAAAATTTTGCACATTTCACCCATAACCAAAGTATTATATCAAATTAATACCTTATTATTCACAATAATAATTAGAGAAAATTTGATTTTATTTATTAATAAGTTGGGGTCTTATAGAATTATTTAACAAAAATCACCAAGTACTAACCCGTAACCAACTTAATCTTATTTAAACGAATGAATTTCAAATTATATAAATTAAACTACTATTAAATTCCACTAGTTAAATTAAGATAACGGAGATTTAAGATCACAACTTCACTTCTTGCTTCATTTAAGTTAACACACTTGTAAGACCCCAACTTTTTGAATAAAGAGTTATTTTTCTCGAAATATATTTTTGAATATTATGGTGTGGATTTGATATAATGTTATAGTTGTGGGTATTATTTACAAGTTTTGCAAAGTACGCAAGTTGTTATATAATATTCGATTGGTCGGGGAATATTCGTTTTAGCAGGGAATATTCGTACAATGGCACAATCATTGGTGGACCCCACAATGGAATTATTGTTGGATAGAGAAAACGACAAAAATACTTTATGAAAATAACGGCGGAAATTTTACCGTTAACTGTTGAAACACCAGGTGTTAAAAGTACAGTAATACGTGTGGTTGCATAGTAGCACACGGTATTGATTATTGATGCTTACGTGAGAAGTCACTCGGTTATACTCAATTATTGCTACGATAATTCTTTTGCATCATATCTCTCATATTATTGATTCAGTTATTGTCACAGTATCATCTACTTAATATGTTATTTTATTAAATCAATAATTGAGACGACAAAGTTATTCATATTATTAAATTTCAATATTTAGAATGTCTAGAAATTCTGTCAAGGAGAGGTTTGGTCACCTAATTAATTGTGCGTCGATAGGAGAAATCCTTATTGGAAAGCCCCTTTTCAGGAGCGACACTGGTTGATAAATATTGTGAGTTATAATATTAATGATGAATGTTATTAAAATTGAAGTTGTGTTCGGAGTTGAATTTAGAGACGCGGACGTGATATTTGAGTCCGGAACGATGAAATTAGTAAAAATAGTCTATTAACACAAATATTTTCAGAATTCACTATTTGGTCAAAAAGTCAACAGTTGACTTTTTCGAGAAAAGTCAAACTTCAAAATTTCAAAATTTATATTTTTGATAAAAATGGTTTCATTGTGTTGGAATTATTTGTGTTAGTGAAAATCGACATTTATTTCGATGATAATTGATGTCTGGGGGTTATATTGATAAATCGGGTAATTTATCGGATAAATGAGCACTTAATTACTACTAATTCACATGCTTATATAACTATTTGTTCACATGTGGGTATTATTGATTCACATTATTTACTATTAGGGGAGGTGGTGCAAGTTTGATAATACTTGCAGGACTAAATTAAAAATGAAAGAAAAGTTGGAGGTATTGTACTGTAATTTTTTGAGCCCCAAAACGTGCAATTATCGAAACTATATTTTCCTATAAATAGAAGCTCATTCTTCCTTCATTTCTCACCATTTCACAAAAGCTTTAGAGCAATTATTATAGAGAGAAATTTTAGAGAGAAAGAAGAATAGAAGTCTGCTACCTTTCTACTCCAGTATCCAGTTTTAATTTTTCTAAGGTAGGGAGTATTATTTCTTTTTTATCCATGAAGAGAACTTCTGTTATTCCATTCTTTGTTATTATATTGGAATAAACTGTCTATGCGAAGTACCGCATACTTGGTGAAATTCTTCTATTATTCCGGTCTTTCTTATTACGTTAGAATATCACATGCAATGTTTCACACCGGACCGGGTTCCGTCTTTATTATTACTGTTGGAATATCACATGCATGCATTCTACGTTGGACTGGTTCCGTCTTTATTATTACATTTGGAATATCATGTATCATGCGTTTCTGTGGGACTGATTCCGTCTTTATTATTACATTTGAATATATCATACAGTAGGTTTTATGCTTTGGGACGATTCCGTTATTTATTATTCATTGGAATAACTCGCTTTGTCTTGATCTATCGCATGCATGGTGATTTCTTTTGTTATTCCATTCTTTATTATACTCGGTTGGTTAAAGTTTTGATTTCTATAATCCATGAAATTAGTGGAATATCCTTGATATTTAAGCTTCGTTTATGACGCCCCAAAATTAGGTATACATCACCCATTCGAGTAGCGGATACATAGTACAAAAAAATTCAGATACAACTTCATTTGTACAATCATTGTTGAGTATGTCAGTATAGAATCGACCACGATTAATCGTGAGTTTTAATACAAATGTATGTAACTCTCATGGTGCCTCGACCACAACCTTACAATGGTACTTTACATAAAAGTATAGTCAAAGACTGTTTTAGAAATTAAAATCTTTGGGAAGTACTCAAGGAAACTTTCGTACATGGGAGGCCATGCGTCTAGGTTACAATAGATATCATATGGCCACAAAATTATCCTTGGTTGACCCAATAGACCCCAAAGAAAAACGAGAAGATTACTATCATCTTTTTTTCCAAAGGTGAGTCTTCTTTCTACATATAACTATCTCCATTGTCTCAAAGTGAATATTATATTTCAAATAAACTCCAAGATCATATAGGTAGTGCCCGTAGATATACTCAGCAAGTGGATGCGCACAACCCTATCTTATGATAACACGAGGTTGTATATCATTAGACATCTTGTGTGATAGTGGCAAAACACCCATCCAAAGTTGGGTTCGCCTCACCCTATTTGATTCACCAAATATAACTATTAAATGATGTATAGAATACAACACACTTTTCTATACTGTTTAGGGAGAACCTCCACAGCTAGATACCATTGTTATATTCCCTTGTTATCCCCGCTCGACCCGGCAACACTCTTACGGCAACACTCTTATTGCCTGAAAGGAATTGTGAAGAAGAAAGGGTGAGCACAACTAGCCCATTAAATAATATCATGACTAAAGATAATTAAATTATCAATAGCTTTCATCAATAATAAATCAGAGATTTAGAACATATGGTAGATGATAAAACTTTTCAAGCATAGTTGCAGCGGAACGAGCAATCCATTAGAAGAGTCAAATAGACCATCAGGTCTATTTATCTTCTCCATGTTAAAAGTCCACCAATAATGTTTTATCCATGTAACATCAATCAACAATTCCTATCCAAAATCATATGAATATTATGACTAGCCCAGTAAAGAATATTATGACTAAGATAATATACAACAAATTATCGTTAGTCTTTAACAGGGAAAAATCTAATAGAATACATTAGACAACCAGTTTTAAATCAATCTTCGCAATGAAATAATAATTCATTAGAAGAGTTAAGTAGAGAATGCAAACTACTATCTTCTATATATGAATTTAAAAGTTCATCGTCGATATTTTATCCTGTAACATCAATCAATATATATACGGAATCAAATATTCATATTTGCACTCACAGCCAAAGATATTCATCGATTGGTCATGTTCATCTAAACACTGTTCATCTTTGCACTCACGGGCCAAAGATATTAATCGAAGAGTCATATTCATCTCAACACTGTTCATCTTTGCACTATGGGCCAAAGATATTCATCAAAAAATCATTCATCTTTACTTCTACGGCCAAAGATATTCCATAATATCATCATTTAAGGTGAAGATGATAAAAATATTTTTAAAGAAAGCGAATCCGGTGAAACAAAATGACAAGGATTAAGGATTAAGGATTAAGGATTCGTACTTTTGTTTTATCCACGTCCAAAATACCTCAAAAATAATCACGGTGGTGTAAAATTCAAGAATGATCAAAACATGGATACAATCAAAGCTAGTATTCGGAATAGATATTTTGGACTTAAAAGAAAATTTTTCATTTTTAGATGAATATGGCAGTATTCGTGAATAGTGTCGTATCGTGAATAGTCCAGTATACGTGAATAGTAACTCAGACACCAAAAGTTCCAAATTTGATAAAACTTCATATCAATATTTCAACATAATGATATTGAAGAAATAATATCATTACAAAAAAAATAATATCCCTTACCTTGAAAGCAAAGTCTTCTAGTTGAAACAGGATATAGGCTATGGCTTGAACTTGCATAGTATAGAAATACTCAAAGTATACTCAAAATACTCACAAGAATACGCTCGATAATATAGAGAGAAAACTTGAGTTTACGGTGTGATTTTCAATTCTAACCTAAGCACCCTATTTATAGGAAAATGCTTAGAACACCAAAGTAGAAAATTTAATATAATAATATTATATATATTACAAATTCTCTACGCACATTTT
Source organism: Panax quinquefolius (assembly GCA_020205615.1). Lineage (NCBI taxonomy): Eukaryota > Viridiplantae > Streptophyta > Magnoliopsida > Apiales > Araliaceae > Panax > Panax quinquefolius. Next base: position 76,945,299 of record CM035166.1, on the reverse strand, counting down.
GACAACTGATTTCAGCTTATCTTGCATATGCTAAGGCTGCCCACAAAACAAAAAAAATGTTTTTCCTATTTTAAATATTTTAAACTTCCAAAAATCAATTATTTCGGAGCTTCGAAACTTCAATAATTCATAATAAATAGCTCTTTTATCAGAAAAATTGAAACTCGCGTTTTCCATAGGAAATTCCATTATCTACAACTTTGCAGAAGGAAGTTTTCCAAATTCCAAACAAAAATTAAGCAAGAAATCCACAAAGCGAGCGATTTTACATCTTTATAATCAAATTTGATTCAATAATTGTGTCCACCAACACACAAAATATGTGTTAAACATTTAATGCCACAAAATACTCTTCCTCCTCATATACTCATATATCCCACATTCATTATAAAAAAATATCACCAATTAATATATTATTAAAATAATATATTTAAATGAATTATTTATATCGAAAAAGATAAAATATTAATTTTCAACAATTGTCACATTAAAATTTTCTCCATCTATATCCACATAAAATCAATATTTTCCTCATCATATAAATCAATAATTAATTATTCACAAATAATATTACAGAATCACGACGTCAAACGTGAACCGGTAGTTCCCAAGAAAGAGGGCTTTCAATAAGGATCTCTCCTATCAAGGCAATTGATTAGGTGACCAAACCTCTCCTTAGACAGAACTTTCTAGACATTGCCAATAATGTTTTCTAATAATATTATTAGGATAATATGAATTATTGCTCAAGATAATGGAAAATCTTGTGTAATGACAATTTATTGAAACAACGGTAATATAAAATATCAATGCGCAATTATTGAATCAATAAAATAAAATCTTGAGCGATTAATTACTGGAACAATTATTGAGTAAGTGTCTTCTTACGTAAGAATCAATAATTGGTGCAATACCATGTCTTCTTGTTCAACAACGGCGATTAGTGTGTTTTAAACCCGGGTATTCCAATAGTATGATAATTCAGTAATAACTACTGCTGCGTTATTTATGACAACTTATATTTGTCGTTTTCTTCATCCAGTAGCTTTCAAGTTATGGGGCCCATAAAGCTACGGCTGGTCGTCATTACGAATATTTCCCAAGACAATCTGAATATTCCACGACCAAACGAATATTCCCGAGCGATAATGAATATTTTATAACCACTTGCTTATTCGAAATATTTGCGTATTTTACCCATAATTATCCACATTAATCAAATCAACCCTTACTATTTCAAAATAATAAATAGAGGAAAATAAATTTCATTAATTAATAATTTGGGGTCTTACAACCTCCCCTCCTTATGAAATTTCATCCTCGAAATTAATGTACGTACCTGGTGTTTCGAAAAGATGAGAATACCTCGCTTTCATTTCCGTTTCCAACTCCCTGGTCATTTCCTCAATAGCATGGTTTCTCCACAAAACTTTAACTTGTGGTATAACCTCGGTACATAGGACATGTTCTTTCCTCTACAAGATCTTGATGGTACCTCCTCGTGACGTTAAGTCTTGACTATCTCATGGGTTCTAACTCTATGGCGTAGTCGAGGTCGTCCACATATTTACGTAACATCGATACGTAAAAAACATTATGAACACGCGTCATACTTGGCGGTAAAACGAGTCTATAGGCCACAGTTCCTATTCGATCGAGAATTTCAAATAGATTAATAAATCGAAGGTTTGAGCTTTCCTCACCTCACCGATTCTCACTTTTGAAATAACAACTTCTTGCACCTTCTTCTTCAAATTCATCAGCTCCAGTGTGTATCTTGAACAGCTTTAACTTTATCGATTAAAATCGATTATACTCGTATATCATCACGTGGGTACCTAGAGTTTTCATCTCCATCTCTATTATTTGTAAATTATCTGAAATGAGTCTTTGACAATATCGTACTTTCATACATGTATACAATCTTCTACTCAACACGTTATTACCACGTTCGCTTTTCCAGGAGAGCATGGTCGAACATGTCTTTGAAATGAGTCTCCTCTTGAGTTCTTGAAGCTCTTCCCACATTCCTTGCTCCATTCAAATTTTGTATCTCTACGAGTCAATTTGCGTTAATGGAATAGTGATTCGAGAATATCCTTGATGAATCTCGATAATAACCAACTAAGCCTAGAAAGCTACGTATTTCGATTACCGACTTAGGTAGTTCTCAAGCTGTGACTCATATCCCAACCTTGGATAAGCACGTTACTGATGACACCTATCGATTTACTCTCACGACAAATATGGTGTCCCCTACGGAGAGTGCAGCGGTGCATTCCACAAAGGAAGTCACCGGATAAAGGCTCGGTACCAAATTTATAGTTGAATTTTTAACTCACGAAGTTCAATAGGAGCCATTCGATATGAGATTTTAGAAATGAGTTTTGTCTAGGGTTCAAAGTCGATAAAAATTTAATATCGGTCTTTGGAAGTAAGCCAAGAAATTCTTCAGAAATACATCGGGGAAAATCAATAACAACAGGAATATTATTCAAATCGGCGTGTCTTTATTCAAATCCATTGTAAGACCACGAAATTTTTTTAAATAAAAAGGAATTTCCTTTATTTATTATTTTGAAATAGTAAGGGTTGATTTGATTAATGTGGATAGTTAAGGGTTAAATATGCAAATATTTCAAAATAAGCAAGTGGTTATAAAATATTCATTGTTGTGTCGGGGAATATTCGTTTGGTCGTGGAATATTAAATACGATTCAGGAATATTAAATGCAGCGACAGCGTATGACCATGTGTGGGCCCCATGCGAAAGCGATTGAATGAAGAAAGCGACAAATATAAGTTGTTTTTAAATAAAGGCGTAGTTATTCACAATTAATATTGTTGGAATAATGGGTGGTTAAAACACACTAATACGCGTTGTTGAATAAAGTAGCTTACCGGTATTGCACCAATTATTGATTTTTTACGTGAAGGCACTACTCAATAATGGTTACTGATAATTCTTTATTCGATTATTTTATTGAGTTAATAATTCTTTGCGTTGATATTTTATATTCTTTCATTGTTTGATAATTGTCATTACACGGTATCTTTCATTATCGAAACAATAATTCATATTATCTGAATAATATTATTAGATAACATTATTGGCAATGTCTAGAAAGTTACATCTCAGGAGAGGTTTGGTCACCTAATTGCTTGCCAAGTGAAGAAGAAATTCTTATTGGAAAGCCCCTCTTTCTTAGAAGCTGCTCGGTTGTCAATATTGTGATTACGTAATATTATTTGTGAATAATTAATTATTGATTTATATGATGAGGAAAATATTGATTTTATGTGGATATAGATGGAGAAAATTTTAAAATGACAATTGTTGAAAATTAATATTTTATCTTTTTACGATAAAATAATTCATTTAAATATATTATTTTAATAATATATTAAGCAGTGATATTTTTACAATGAATATGGGATATATGAGTATATGAGGAGGAAGAGTATTTTGTGGCATTAAATGTTTAACACATGTTTTGTGTGTTGGTGAACACAATTATTAATGAAATTTGATTATAGCTTGTAAAATCACCCGGTTGTGGATTTGGTCAATTTCTATTTGGAATTTGGAAAATCTTTCTTCTGCAAAGTTGTAGAGAATTGAATTTCCTATAAAACTCATGAGATTCGAATTTTCTGATGAAAGGGCTATTTATTATGAATTATTGAAGTTCAAGTTCAAATAATTGATTTTGGAAGTTTAAAATATTTAAAATTAGAAAACGTTTTTTTTTCTTTTTTTTCTAGAAGGTGGCATGTGTTTGATGGCTGAAATCAGATTCTAGACATGTGTAGAAAATAATATAATTATATTATTAATTTATTAAATTTTACGCTTTGGTGTTCTAAGCAATTTCTATAAATAGGTGCTTAAGGTTAGAATTGAAAATCACATTTGAAGCTGAAGTTTTCTCTCTATATTATCGGCGTATTCTTGTGAGTATTTTGAGTATACTTTGAGTATTGCTATACTGGTGCAAGTCCAAGTCATAGCTTTATATCCAGGTGTTTAAATTTTAAAATCTTGATCTTTCGAGGTAAGGGATATTATTTTTTTTTTCATAATGATATGATTTCTTCAATATCATTATCTTTGAAATGTTGATCTGAAGTTTTTATCAAATTTGGAACTTTTTCGTCGGGGTTACTATTCATGAGTTACTATTCATGAGTTACTATTCATGAGTTCTTATTCACGAGTTACTATTCATGAGTTCTTATTCACGAGTTCTTATTCACGAGTACTATTCATGAAGCGTGAAGATGTTTTGTGGAATTTCTATCTTTTGGTGTTGGAGTTACTATTCACGATATGACCTTTATTCACGATATCTCTGACTATTCACGATATAAAGATTATTCAATTTAAAAATAAAATTTCTTCTTTTCGTCTAAAACATCTATTGCGGATACTAACTCGATTGTATCCATGTTTTGATCATTCTTGAATTTTACACCACTATGATTATTTTGAGGTATTTTTTGGCGTGGATAAAACCAAGTACGAATCCTTAATCCTTAATCCTTGTCATTTTGTTTCTTTGGATTCGTTTCTTAAAAATATTTTTCATCATCCTCATCTTAAATGATGATATTATTGAATATCTTTGGCCCAGTAGTGCAAAGATGAATGATTTCTGAAGAATATCTTTGGCACAGTGCAAAAGATGAGCAGTGTTGAGATGAACATGACCGATTGATTAATATCTTTGGCCCTGTAGTGCAAAAGATGAGCAGTGTTTAAATGAACATGACTAATGATGAATATCTTTGGCACTGTAGTGTAAAAAGATGAATATTTGATTCCGGATGCATATTGATTGATGTTACAGGGATAAAATATTGATGATGGAACTATTAAATTCATAGATTATAGTAGATTTCATTCTCTACGTAACTCTTCTATGAATTATTATTTCAGCTGCGAATATTGATCCGAAACTTGTTGTCATTGTATTCTATCAGATTTTTCCTGTTGAAGACTAACGATAATTTGTTGTATATTATCTTAGTCATAATATTCTTTTTGGGCTAGTTGAGCTCACCCTTTTCCTTGTTGTTCCATTTTTTCTTCTCGTGGAGGCGAGAATGTAGCAGTACTAGTCGGGGTATGGAATGAAGGTTCTAGAGAGAGTTGTTTAGTAGTCCTCACCATTTTGTAAAATAATGAATCAATAATTATGATGGGGATTTATTTGCGTGTGGATATTGTCTAGAAGACAATATTATATTTAAACTCACAAGTATATATTGTCGTATTTCACACGACATTTGTATTATTGAAGTTGTAGTTTGCTTTGTACCATGTATTTGGCGACTCGAATGGGTGTTGTGTATACCTATTTTGGGGGCGTCACAGATTGGTATCGAGCTTAGGATATGATCTCTGGCGGAGATCGGGGAATAAAACTAGGAGGAGAGGCGAGTAAATCCTTCGCTAGTGTGTCCTACCTAAGCTTATTTGTTAGTTGGTCAAATTATATAGGGATATTATGTGATATATTGATTTCCTTAATTAACCCTTATTTTATGACGGTGATTTGAGAATGTCGATTGAGAATATTAACGATTGGAGTAAATGAGGCGTGGAGATGCCTGTCTTTCACCAACGAGGAGAACGTCTAACAGTCGGGTAATGTTCCTCCTGTGAACAACACCACCGAAAGCGAGATGATGAACGAGGGATGTTTAGAAGCTTTTTGCAGTTCATGCAAAATCGCACGAGGAGACTCGTGTTCAAAATATGAGGAGGAAATGATAGCAATTCACGAGTGGTCACATACCAAGCGATTCAAAGAGTTGGGACCACTGCACTGGGAAAGCCGGATCCGATTAAAGCGGAGCGTGGGTCAAACAAATTACCAAGATATTCGATGTCTTGGGATGCGGAGGAACGAAAGTTCCATTCGCCGCCTTTATGTTCCGTGGCGAGGCAGATTCATCGGTGGGAATCGTGAAGCGTACCATCCATCAACCGCACTCGGCAGATGTCATGGGAGACGTTTGAGAAGCGGTTCAATGACAAGTACTTCCCCGAAAGTATTACGCTATATGAAGGAAGTGGAGTTTATTAGACTAGAAGCGAGAATAACATGGCCGGTGTCCCAAAGACGAGGCGAAGTTCGCGGAGTTATCGAGTTTCACCTCATTTGGTGGAGAATGAGGAACGTATGACGCGGATGTTTCGAGAGGTTTGAAACCCGACATACGTCAAGATCTCATTTCTCATAAATTTTCTCTATTCAGATGTTGTCAATGAGGCTCGATTGTTAGAAGCGAGATAACGAGTACGTTCAACCGAGGGACCATAACCGAGGATCATATGAAGATAGCGATCATCGAATAACGATAACCGGCGGAGAAAGAAGAATACTGATTAAAGGCGGTAACCACTCTTGGTGGTAATCGTGGCCATGAAAATAGAAGAAGCGAGTCGGGAGGAGATTTTAAAAAGAGGAGATTCAACAACGACCATGTGAAGGCGTCGGGCGCAGAGAGCAACTAGTTTTAAGGGAGGAGAACGACCACCGGTCGTATGTTACAAATGCGGAAAGAGGACATATCACCAAACTTCCCACAACAGTTTAAGGTATGCTATAATTGTGGAAAGAAGGACATATCGCTCGAGATTAGACGATATCGAAACCTAGTTCAATGGGGACGGTGACTCAAAAGATCGTCCGAGAAAAGTCAAAGTCAACGATTAGGAAGGCGTTTGTTGTGATGGGTCAAAATGCAAGGAAACGACGAAGTTAGCACAGGTTAGTTAATTATAAATTCTTGCGAAGTTTATACCTTACTAGATACCGGTTCTACCCATTCTTTTATCTCTCTTGCTTGCGCTCAACGTTTGAACTTGACTACGGAGAAATTAGACTTTGACCTATTTATGGAGAATCCGTTAGGAGAAACTTTCATTACATCCATTGTTTAGAAATCTTGCTTGATTCAGGTTGGCACTATCACATTACCTGTTAACCTTATTTCTATAGAGATATTTGCTTTTGATGTGATTTTAAGGTTAACTACTCATCATGCCGAAATTGATTACTTTCATAAGGTTGTTAGTTTTCATATTCCTAAGCAACTCGTTATTCAATTCAAGCAATCAAACCATTGTAGTCAAACATTTTCATATCAAGCCATGAAGTCATTCGTTTATTACGGATGTCAAATTTTCTTAGTCCATGCTATGGATTTGAATAAAGACACGTCGATTTGAATAATATTTCGTTGTTATTGATTTTTCTGACGTATTTTCTGAAGAATTTCTTGGCTTACTCCTAAAGCTCGATATTAAATTTTGTATCGACTTTGAACCCGTTACAAAACTCATTTCTAAAATCTCATATCGAATGGCTCTATTGAACTTCGTGAGTTAAAAATTCAACTATAGAATTTGGTACTGAGCCTTTATCTTGTGACTTCCTTTGTGGAATTCACCTAAGCGAGACTCTCTGTAGGGGACGCCATATTCGATGCGATAGTAAATCGATAGGTGTCATTGTGACGTCTTTATCCAAGATTGGGATATGAGTCACGAGTTGAGAGCAACCTAAGTCGAATAATTGAAATACGTAGCTTTCTAGGCTTAGTTGGTTATTATCGGAGATTCGTTGAAGGATATTCTCGAATCGCTATTCCATTAACGCTTGGTGACTCGTAGAGATACAAAATTGAATGGAGCAAGGAATGTGGGAAGAGCTTCAAGAACTCAAGAGGAGACTCATTTCAAAGACATTTTACGATCATGCCATCTCGAAAAAAGCGAACGTGGTAGGTGACGCGATGAGTAGAAGATCATATGTGGGAACGAAAAGCGATGATGTCAAGTATAACGACAGAGCCAACTTTAATAGAAAAGTTAAGATTGCTCAAGCCACCAGAGCTTGAGATGATGCGTATGAAGAAGAAAAGTACAAGAAGGAGCTATTCCTAAGGCGAGAATTGATACTTGAGTCCACTCTATACTTTGTGTTCCTAACGACTACGATTTGAAGTACAAGATTATGATGGAGGCACACAATACGCCATTTGCAATCCATCCTGGGAGTACCAAAATGTATTATGATCTTCAACATACATTTTGGTGGAGCAATATGAAGAGAGAGATTGCAAAGTTTATCTCGATGTGTTTAACTTGCTAACGTGTAAAAAAGCGGAGCATCTTGTACCTAAGGGTCAGATTGCAACCACTTGAGATTTAGGAATGGAAGTGGGAACACATTACTATGGATTTCATTCACGGGTCTTCCTACGGTTTCTCAAGGCATCAATGTTATTTGGGTTATTGTTGATAGATTAACCAAGTCTGCTCATTTCTTACCGATACGAGAGACTTATTCCTTGAACGTCTTTCTCGTATGTACGTAAATGAGATTGTGAGATTGCATGGCATGCCCAGTATCCATAGTTTTAGATCGTGACCCAAGATTCACTTCATGATTTTGGGTTAGTTTGTAGAAAGCTATGGGCGCAATTTACGATTGATTTGGCATACCATCCTCAAACGGATGGGCAATCGAAGGACTACTCAAACTCTTGAAGATATATTAAAACTCTGTGTCCTAGATTTCAAAGGAAGTTGGGATAAGTACTTGCCATTGGTGGAATTCTCATACAACAATAGTTATTAAACAAATATAGGCATGGTTCCATTCGAAGCATTATATGGACGAAAATGTCGTTCCCCAATATGTTGGGATGAGGTGGGTGAAGCAACATTGTTGGGACCCGAGTTAGTACGTATGACTAATGATTCTACAACGTATACAAATGGCATAAGATCGACAAAAGAGTTATGCGGATCTTCATCGAAAGGACGTGGAATTTAATGTAGGGGATCATGTATTGTTGCGAGTTGCCCCATGGAAGGGTGTTACAAGATTTGGGAAGAGAGGAAAGCTCAATCCATGATTTATTGATCCATTTCAAATTCTTGACCGAGTAGGAAATGTAGCCTATAGACTTGCGTTACCTCCGAGTATGTCTCGTGTTCATAATGTGTTTCACATATCTGTACTTCGTAAATATGTGAAAGACCCGAACCACGTTATAGAGTTAGAACCGGACGAGATAGCCGAAGACTTAACGTATGAGGAGGTACTGTCAAGATTTTGGATAGGAAGGAGCATGTCCCTACGCAAGAAAGGTTATACCACAAGTTAAAGTTTTGTGGAGGAATCATGCTTATAGAGGAAATGACACGGGAATTGGAAATGGAAATGAAAGCGAGGTATCCTCACCTTTTTGAAAACACCAGTATCGTCACGTCAATTTCGAGGACGAAATTTCATAAGGAGGGAGGTTGTAAGACCGAAATTTTTTAAATAAAAAGGAATTTCCTTTATTTATTATTTTGAAATAGTAAGGGTTGATTTGATTAATGTGGATAGTTAAGGGTTAAATATGCAAATATTTCAAAATAAGCAAGTGGTTATAAAATATTCATTGTTGTTGGGAATATTCGTTTGGTCGTGGAATATTAAATGCGATCGGGAATATTTCGTATTGACGGCGCAATGACCATGTATGGGCCCCATAACTGAAAGCGATTGGATGAAGAAAACGACAAATATAAGTTGTTTTTAAATAATTGGCGTAGTTGTTACCAGATTAATATTGTTGGAATACCCGGTGGTTAAAACACACTAATACGCGTTGTTGAACAAGAAGATACTGCAGATTGCACCAATTATTGATTCTTACGTAAGAAGGCACTACTCAATAATGGTTACGTGAATTCTCGCTCAGATATTTTATTGAGTTAATAATTGTTTGCGTTGATATTTTATATTGTGTTGTTTCAATAATTGTCATTACACAAGTATCTTTCATTATCGAAACAATAATTCATATTATCCGAATAATATTATTAGATAACATTATTGGCAATGTCTAGAAAGTTCATCTAAGGAGAGGTTTGGTCACCTAATCATGCTACCAAGAAGAAGAAATTCTTATCGAAAGCCCCTCTTTCCTGAACCGCTGCTGGTTGTCAATATTGTGATTACGTAATATTATTTGTGAATAATTAATTATTGATTTATATGATGAGGAAAATATTGATTTTATGTGGATATAGATGGAGAAAATTTTTAAAATGACAATTGTTGAAAATTAATATTTTATCTTTTTCTGATAAAATAATTCATTTAAATATATTATTTTAATAATATATTAACGGTGATATTTTTACAATGAATGTGGGATATATGAGTATATGAGGAGGAAGAGTATTTTTGTGGCATTAAATGTTTAACACATGTTTTGTGTGTTGGTGGACACAATTATTGACCGAAATTTGATTATAGCTTGTAAAATCACCCGTTTGTGGATTTCGGTCAATTTCTATTTGGAATTTGGAAAAACTTTCTTCGCGCAAAGTTGTAGAGAATTGAATTTCCTATAAAAATTCATGAGATTCAATTTTCTGATGAAAGGGCTATTTATTATGAATTATTGAAGTTCAAGTCTCAAATAATTGATTTTTGAAGTTTAAAATATTTAAAATTAGAAAAACGTTTTTCTTATTTTTTTCTAGAAGGTGGCATGTGTTTGATGGCTGAAATCAGATTCTAGACATGTGTAGAAAATAATATAATTATATTATTAATTTATTAAATTTTTCGCTTTGGTGTTCTAAGCAATTTCTATAAATAGGGTGCTTGGGTTAGAATTGAAAATCACACCGTAAATCAAGTTTTCTCTCTATATTATCGAGCGTATTCTTGTGAGTATTTTGAGTATACTTTGAGTATTGCTATACGATTGCAAGTCCAAGTCATAGCTTATATCCTGTTTCAAATTTAGAAATGCGATCTTTCGAGGTAAAGGGATATTATTTTTTTCGTAATGATATGATTTCTTCAATATCATTATAATTGAAATGTTGATCTGAAGTTTTTATCAAATTTGGAACTTTTTCGTATGTGGGGTTACTATTCATGAGTTACTATTCATGAGTTACTATTCACGAAGTTACTATTCACGAGTTCTTATTCATGAGTTACTATTCACGATTTACTATTCACGAGTACTATTCATGAAGCGTGAAGATGTTTTTGTGGAATTTCTATCTTTTGGTGTCTGGAGTTACTATTCACGATGATACGAAGACTATTCACGATATCTTGCACTATTCACGATATCTTGGTCTTATTCAAGAAAATAAAATTTCTTCTTTTTCGTCTAAAACATCTATTCTCGGATACTAACTCGATTGTATCCATGTTTTGATCATTCTTGAATTTTACACCACTATGATTATTTTTGAGGTATTTTTGGGCGTGGATAAAACCAAGTACGTAATCCTTAATCCTTAATCCTTGTCATTTTGTTTCACTTTGGATTCGTTTCTTAAAAATATTTTTCATCATCCTCGATCTTAAATGATGATATTATTGAATATCTTTGGCCCAGTAGTGCAAAGATGAATGATTTCTGAAGAATATCTTTGGCATGAGTGCAAAGATGAACAGTGTTGAGATGAACATAACCGATTGATTAATATCTTTGGGCTCTGAGTGCAAAGATGAGCAGTGTTTAAATGAACATGATTAATCGATGAATATCTTTGGCTGTAGTGCAAAGATGAATATTTGATTCGGATGCATATTGATTGATGTTACAGGATAAAATATTGATGATGGACTATTAAATTCATAGATTATAGTAGATTTCATTCTCTACGTAACTCTTCTATGAATTATTATTTCACTACGCGAATATTGATCCGAAACTTGTTGTCTCATTGTATTCTATCGATTTTTCCCTGTTGAAGACTAACGATAATTTGTTATATATTATCTTAGTCATAATATTCTTTACTTGGGCTAGTTGAGCTCACCCTTTTCCTTGTTGTTCCATTTTTCTTCTCGGAGGCGAGAATGTAGCGAAGTACTAGTCGGGGTATGGAATGAAGGTTCTGTAGAGAGAGTTGTTTAGTAGTCCTCACCATTTTTGTAAAATAATGAATCAATAATTATGATGGGGATTTATTTGCGTGTGGATATTGTCTAGAAGACAATATTATATTTAAACTCATTAATATATATTGTCGTATTTCACACCGACATTTGTATTATTGAAGTTGTAGTTTGCTTCTTGTACCATGTATTTGGCGACTCGAGAATGGGTGTTGTGTATACCTATTTTGGGGGCGCCACGATTGGTATCGAGCTTAGGATATGATCTCTGGCGAAGATCTGGGAATAAAACTAGGAGGGAGAGGCGAGTAAATCCTTCGCTAAGTGTGTCCTACCTAAGCTTATTTGTTAGTTGGTGGGTATATAGGGATATTATGTGATATATTGATTTCCTTAATTAACCCTTATTTTATGACGGTGATTTGAGAATGTCGATCGAGAATATTAACAATGGAGTAAATGAGACCGTGGAGATGCCCGTACTCACCAACGAGGAGAACGCAGCAACAGTTGGTAATGTTCTCTCCTGTGAACAACACCACCGAAAGCGAGATGATGAACGAGGGATGTTTAGAAGCTTTTTGCGTTCATGCAAAATCGACGAGAGGAGACTCGTGTTCAAAATGAGGAGGAAATGATAGCAATTCACGAGTGGTCACAAACCCAAGGATTCAAAGAGTTGGGACCACCGAATTCTGGGAAAGCGGATCCGATTAAAGGCGAGACGTGGGTCAAACAAATTACCAAGATATTCGATGTCTTGGGATGCACGGAGGAACAGAAAGTTCCATTCGCCGCCTTTATGTTCCGTATGGCGAAGCAGACATCGGTGGGAATGCGTGAAGCGTACTCCATCCACCGCACTCAAAGCATGTCATGGGAGACGTTTCAGAAGCAGTTCAATGACAAGTACTTCCTCGAAAGTATTCGGCTATCGTATGAAGGAAGTGGAGTTTATTAGACTAGAGCAGAATATAACGACGCATTGTCCCAAAGATGAGGCGAAGTTCATGAGTTATCCAGTTTGTACCTCATTTGGTGGAGAATGAGGAATTATGACGCGGATGTTTCGAGAGGTTTGAAACCCGACATACGCCGGTATCTCATTTCTCATAAATTTTTCTCTATTCAGATGTTGTCAGTGGGGGCTCGGTTGTTAGAGCGAGATAACGAGTACGTTCAACCGAGGGACCAAAACCAGGATCATATCGAAGATAGCGATCATCGAATAACGATAACCGGTGGAGAAAGAAGAATACGATTAAAGGCGGTAACCACTCCGGTGGTAATCGTGGCCATGAAAATAGAAGAAGCGAGTCGGGAGGAGATTTTAAAAAGAGGAGATTCAACAACGACCATGTGAAGACGTCGGCCTTGAGAGCAACTAGTTTTAAGGGAGGAGAACGACCACCCGGTCAGTATGTTACAAATGCGGAAAGAGGGACATATCACCCAAACTTCCCACAACAGTTTAAGGTATGCTATAATTGTGGAAAGAAGGACATATCGCCGAGATTATGACGATATCGAAACCTAGTTCGGCGGGACGGTGACTCAAAAGACATGTCCCGAGAAAAGTCAAAGTCAACGATTCCGGAAGAGCGTTTGTTGTGACCGGTCAAAAATCTGAGGAACCCGAAGTTAGCACGCAGGTTAGTTAATTATAAATTCTTGCGAAGTTTATACCTTACTAGATACCTGGGTTCACCCATTCTTTTATCTCTTCTTGCTTGCGCTCAACGTTTGAACTTGACTACGGAGAAATTAGACTTTGACCTATTTATGGAGAATCCGTTAGGAGAAACTTTCATTACATCCGTTGTTTAGAAATCTTGCTTGATTCAGTTGGCACTATCACATTACTGTTAACCTTATTTCTATAGAGATATTTGTTTTGATGTGATTTTAAGGTTAACTACTCATCATGCCGAAATTGATTATTTTCGTAAGGTTGTTAGTTTTCATATTCCTAAGCAACCTGTTATTCAATTCAAGCAATCAAACCATTGTAGTCAAACATTTTCATATCAAGCCATGAAGTCATTCGTTTATTACGGATGTCAAATTTTCTTAGTCCATGTTATGGATTTGAATAAAGACACGTCGATTTGAATAATATTCTGTTGTTATTGATTTTTCCCGACGTATTTCTAAGAAGAATTTCTTGGCTTACTCCCAAGCTTTCGATATTAAATTTTGTATCGACTTTGAACCCCTAAGACAAAACTCATTTCTAAAATCTCATATCGAATGGCTCCTATTGAACTTCGTGAGTTAAAAATTCAACTATAGAATTTGGTACTGAGCCTTTATCTTGTGACTTCCTTTGTGGAATTCACTAAGCCGAACTCTCTGTAGGGGCGTCATATTCGTGCGATAGTAAACTGATAGGTGTCATTGTGACGTGCTATCCAAGATTGGGATATGAGTCACAGTTGAGAGCAACCTAAGTCAGTAATTGAAATACGTAGCTTTCTAGGCTTAGTTGGTTATTATCGGAGATTCGTTGAAGGATATTCTCGAACGCGCTATTCCATTAACGCAAATTTGACTCGTAGAGATACAAAATTCGAATGGAGCAAGGAATGTGGGAAGAGCTTCGAAGAACTCAAGAGGAGACTCATTTCAGCACATTTTCTGATCATGCCATCCTGGAAAAGCGAACGTGGTAGCTGACGCGATGAGTAGAAGATCATATGTGGGAACGAGTGCGATGATGTCAAGTATAACGATAGAGCCAACTTTAATAGAAAAAGTTAAGATTGCTCAAGCCACCGACTCTTTGAGATGATGCGTATGAAGAAGAAATCTACAAGAAGGAGCTATTCCTAAGGGCGATAATTGATACTTCGAGTCCACTCTAGACTTTGTGTTCCTAACGACTCTGATTTGAAGTACAAGATTATGATGGAGGCACACAATACGCCATTTGCAATCCATCTCGGGAGTACCAAAATGTATTATGATCTTCAACATACATTTTGGTGGAGCAATATGAAGAGAGATTGCAAAGTTTATCTCGATGTGTTTAACTTGCTAACGATGTAAAGGCGGAGCATCTTGTACCTAAGGGTCCGTTGCAACCACTTGAGATTAGGAATGGAAGTGGGAACACATTACTATGGATTTCGTTATGGGTCTTCCTACGATTTCTCAAGGCATCAATGCTATTTGGGTTATTGTTGATAGATTAACCAAATCCGCTCATTTCTTACCGATACGAGAGACTTATTCCTTGAACGTCTTTTCTCGTATACGTAAATGAGATTGTGAGATTGCATGGCATGCCAAGTATCCATAGTTTTAGATCGTGACCCAAGATTCACTTCATGATTTTGGGTTAGTTTGTAGAAAGCTATGGGCGCAATTTACGATCTGATTTGGCATACCATCCTCAAACGGATGGGCAATCGGAAAGGACTACTCAAACTCTTGAAGATATATTAAAACTCGTGTCCTAGATTTCAAAGGAAGTTGGGATAAGTACTTGCCATTGGTGGAATTCTCATACAACAATAGTTATTAAACAAATATAGGCATGGTTCCATTCAAGCATTATATGGATTAAAAAAATGTCGTTCCCCAATATGTTGGGATGAGGTGGGTGAAGCAACATTGTTGGGACCCGAGTTAGTACGTATGACTAATGATTCTACAAGCGATACAAATGGCATAAGATCGACAAAAGAGTTATGCGGATCTTCATCGAAAGGACGTGGAATTTAATGTAGGGATCATGTATTGTTGCGAGTTGCCCCATGGAAGGGTGTTACAAGATTTGGGAAGAGAGGAAAGCTCAATCCATGATTTATTGATCCATTTCAAATTCTTGACCGAAAGTAGGAAATGTAGCCTATAGACTTGCGTTACCTCGAGTATGTCTCGTGTTCATAATGTGTTTCATATATATACGTACTTCAGTAAATATGTGAAAGACCCGAACCACGTTATAGAGTTAGAACCGGACGAGATAGCAAGAAGACTTAACGATGAGGAGGTACTGTCAAGATTTTGGATAGGAAGGAGCATGTCCTACTGTAAGAAAAGGTTATACCACAAGTTAAAGTTTTGTGGAGGAATCATCTATAGAGGAAATGACCTGGGAATTGGAAAGCGGAAATGAAAGCGAGGTATCCTCACCTTTTCAAAACACCACACACGTCGTCGTCAATTTCGAGGACGAAATTTCATAAGGAGGGAGGTTGTAAGACCGAAAATTTTTTAAATAAAAAGGAATTTCCTTTATTTATTATTTTGAAATAGTAAGGGTTGATTTGATTAATGTGGATAGTTAAGGGTTAAATATGCAAATATTTCAAAATAAGCAAGTGGTTATAAAATATTCATTGTTGTCGGGGAATATTCGTTTGGTCGTGGAATATTAAATGCGGTCGGGAATATTAAATGCGACGGGCCTTGACCGTGTGTGGGCCCCATAACGGAAAGCGATTGGATGAAGAAAAGCGACAAATATAAGTTGTTTTTAAATAACAGCGTAGTTGTTACAGTATTATCTTTGTTGGAATACCCGGTGGTTAAAACACACTAATACTGGCGTTGTTGAAGTAGATACCAGTATTGCACCAATTATTGATTTCTACGTAAGAAGGCACTACTCAATAATGGTTACGATAATTCTTTATTCGATTATTTTATTGAGTTAATAATTCTTTGCGTTGATATTTTATATTCAACATTGTTTCAATAATTGTCATTACACATTATCTTTCATTATCGAAACAATAATTCATATTATCTGAATAATATTATTAGATAACATTATTGGCAATGTCTAGAAAGTTACATCTAAGGAGAGGTTTGGTCACCTAATTGCGCGCAAGAAGAAGAAATTCTTATTCGAAAGCCCCTCTTTCTGAGGAACGCACGGTTGTCAATATTGTGATTCTCGTAATATTATTTGTGAATAATTAATTATTGATTTATATGATGAGGAAAATATTGATTTTATGTGGATATAGATGGAGAAAATTTTTAAAATGACAATTGTTGAAAATTAATATTTTATCTTTTTACGATAAAATAATTCATTTAAATATATTATTTTAATAATATATTAGCTGGTGATATTTTTACAATGAATGTGGGATATATGAGTATATGAGGAGGAAGAGTATTTTGTGGCATTAAATGTTTAACACATGTTTTGTGTGTTGGTGGACAACAATTATTAATAGAAATTTGATTATAAAAATAAAATCACCCGTTTGTGGATTTCGGTCAATTTCTATTTGGAATTTGGAAAAACTTTCTTCTGCAAAGTTGTAGAGAATTGAATTTCCTATAAAAACTCATGAGATTCGAATTTTCTGATGAAAAGGCTATTTATTATGAATTATTGAAGTTCAAGCTCGAAATAATTGATTTTGGAAGTTTAAAATATTTAAAATTAGAAAAACGTTTTTTCTTATTTTTTTCTAGAAGGTGGCATGTGTTTGATGGCTGAAATCAGATTCTAGACATGTGTAGAAAATAATATAATTATATTATTAATTTATTAAATTTTTCGCTTTGGTGTTCTAAGCAATTTCCTATAAATAGGTGCTTAAGGTTAGAATTGAAAATCACACTGTAAATGAAGTTTTCTCTCTATATTATCGGCGTATTCTTGTGAGTATTTTGAGTATACTTTGAGTATTGCTATACGGTGCAAGTCCAAGTCATAGCCTATATCCGTGTTTTCAATTAGAAATCTTGATCTTTCGAGGTAAGGGATATTATTTTTTTTCATAATGATATGATTTCTTCAATATCATTATCTTTGAAATGTTGATCTGAAGTTTTTATCAAATTTGGAACTTTTTCGTGCGGGGTTACTATTCATGAGTTCTTATTCACGAGTTACTATTCATGAGTTACTTATTCACGGAAGTTCTTATTCACGAAAGTACTATTCATGAAGCGTGAAGATGTTTTTTGTGGAATTTCTATCTTTTGGTGTGAGTTATTATTCACGATACGGCACTATTCACGATATCTGACACTATTCACGATATCTTGATTATTCATAGAAAAATAAAATTTCTTCTTTTTCGTCTAAAACATCTATTCGGATACTAACTCGATTGTATCCATGTTTTGATCATTCTTGAATTTTACACCACTATGATTATTTTTGAGGTATTTTTGGGCGTGGATAAAACCAAGTACGAATCCTTAATCCTTAATCCTTGTCATTTTGTTTCACTTTGGATTCGTTTCTTAAAAATATTTTTCATCATCCTCGATCTTAAATGATGATATTATTGAATATCTTTGGTTTGTAGTGCAAAGATGAATGATTTCTGAAGAATATCTTTGGCTTCGTAGTGCAAAGATGAGCAGTGTTGAGATGAACATGGCCGATTGATTAATATCTTTGGCACTGTAGTGCAAAGATGAGCAGTGTTTAAATGAACATGACCAATGATGAATATCTTTGGCTGTAGTGCAAAGATGAATATTTGATTCGATTCATATTGATTGATGTTCTGAGGATAAAATATTGATGATGGATCATTAAATTCATAGATTATAGTAGATTTCATTCTCACGTAACTCTTCTATGAATTATTATTTCAAGCGCGAATATTGATCCAAAACTTGTGTTTCATTGTATTTTATCAGATTTTTCCCTGTTGAAGACTAACGATAATTTGTTGTATATTATCTTAGTCATAATATTCTTTACTGGGCTAGTTGAGCTCACCCTTTTCCTTGTTGTTCCATTTTTCTTCTCAGGAGGCGAGAATGTAGCGAGTACTTAGTCGGGGTATGGAATGAAGGTTCTAGAGAGTTGTTTAGTAGTCCTCACCATTTTGTAAAATAATGAATCAATAATTATGATGGGGATTTATTTGCGTGTGGATATTGTCTAGAAGACAATATTATATTTAAACTCACAGTATATATTGTCGTATTTCACACGACATTTGTATTATTGAAGTTGTAGTTTGCTTCTTGTACCATGTATTTGGCGACTCAGAATGGGTGTTGTGTATACCTATTTTGGGGGCGTCACATCCATAACATGGACTAAGAAAACTTGACATCCGTAATAAACGAATGACTTCATAGCTTGATATGAAAATGTTTGATTACAATGGTTTGATTGCTTGAATTCGAATAACAGGTTGCTTAGGAATATGAAAACTAACAACCTTACAAAAGTAATCAATTTCGGCATGATGAGTAGTTAACCTTAAAATCACATCAAAAGCAAATATCTCTATAGAAATAAGGTTAACAGGTAATGTGATAGTGCCAACCTGAATCAAGCAAGATTTCTAAACAACGGATGTAATGAAAGTTTCTCCTAACGTAGTCTCCATAAATAGGTCAAAGTCTAATTTCTCCGTAGTCAAGTTCAAACGTTGAGCGCAAGCAAGAGAGATAAAAGAATGGGTAGAACCGATATCTAGTAAGGTATAAACTTCGCAAGAATTTAAAATTAACTAACCCGTGCTAACCGTTCGGGTTCCTCGCATTTTAATGAAGTCACGACAAACGCTTCTTCCAGAACCGTTGACTTTGACCTTTCACGGGACATCCTTTTGAGTCACCATTCCATTGGATCGGGTTTCGATACCGCATAATCTCGAGCGATATGTCCTTCTTTTCCACAATTATAGCATACCTTAAACTGTTGTAGGCGTTTCAATGATATGTCCTCTTTCCCACATTTGTGAATATATGACCGGTGGTCTTTCTCCTCCCTTGGAACCGGGCCACTCTTGGCGCCGACGTCTTCACATGGTCGTTGTTGAATCTCCTCTTTTAAAATCTCCTCCGGACTCGCTTCTTCTATTTTCATGGCCACGATTACCACCGAGTGGTTACCGCTTTTAATCAGATTCTTCTTTTCTCCGTGGTTATCGTTATTCGATGACCGCTATCTTCTTGTATGATCCTCGGTTATGGTCCCTCGGTTGAACGTATTCGTTATCTCGCTCTAACAATCGAGCCTCATTGACAACATCTGAATAGAGAAAATTTATGAGAAATGAGATATCGACGTATGTCGGGTTTCAAACCTCTCGAAACATCCGCGTCATCGTTCCTCATTCTCCACCAAATGAGGTGCAAACTCGAGAACTCCGCGAACTTCGCCTCGTCTTTGGGACACCGCCATGTTATTCTCGCCCAGCCTAATAAACTCCACTTCCTTCATACGACGAATACTTTCAAGGAAGTACTTGTCATTGAACTATTTCAAACGTCTCCCATGACATCTTTGAGTAAATTTGGATGGGTACGCTTCATGATTCCCACCAAGAATCGCCTCGCCACGTAACATAAAGGTGGCGAATGGAACCTTCTGTTCTCTGTGCATCCCAAGACATCAAATATCTTGGTAATTTGCTTTACCTATGTTTCCGCCATGATCGGATCTGGCTTTCCCTTAAATTCTCGTGGTCCCAACTCTTTGAACCGCTTGTTTGTGACAACCTATGAATTGCTATCATTTCCTCCTGTATTTTGAACACGAGTCTCCTAAATGCGATTTTGCATGAATCGCAAAAAGCTTCTAAACATCCCTCGTTCATCATCGCTTTCAATTGGTGTTGTTCATAGAAGGTACATTGCCAGCCTGTTGCACGTTCTCCTCGTTGGTAAGTACAGGCATCTCCACGGTCTCATTTACTCCACTGTTAATATTCTCAGTCGACATTCTCAAATATTGTCATAAAATAAGGGTTAATTAGGGAAATCAATATATCACATAATATCCCTATATACTAACCAACTAACAAATAAGCTTAGGTAGGACACACTAGCGAAGGATTTACTCGTCTCTCCCCTACTAGTTCAATTCCCCGATCTCCGCCAGAGATCATATCCCTAAGCTCGATACCAACTGTGACGCCCCCAAAATAGGTCCATTCCATCCAACCCATTCTGAGTCGCCAAATACATGGTACAGAAATAACTACAACTTTATTATTACAACATATAAAGCTGTGAGTTTAAATACGAGATATTGCCATCTAGACAATATCCACACGCAAATAAATTCCCATCATAATTATTGATACATTATTTTACAAAATGGTGAGGACTACTAAACAACTCTCTCTAGAACCTTCATTCCATACCTCGACTAGTACTCGCTACATTCTCGCCTCCCGAGAAGAAAAATGGAACAACAAGGAAAAGGGTGAGCTCAAACTAGCCCGATAAAAGAATATTATGACTAAGATAATATACAACAAATTATCGTTAGTCTTCAACAGGAAAAATCTAATAGAATACAATAGACAACCGGTTTTAAATCAATCTTCATAACGGAAATAATAATTCATTAGAAGAGTTAAGTAGAGAATGCAAACTACTATCTTCTATATATGAATTTAAAAGTTCATCGTCGATATTTTATCCCCGTAACATCAATCAATATATATCCGAATCAAATATTCATCTTTGCACCATGAGCCAAAGATATTCATCGATTGGTCATGTTCATCTAAACACTTGTTCATCTTTGCACTACGGCCAAAGATATTAATCAAGAGGTCATGTTCATCTCAATACATTTCATCTTTTGCACTACGGGCCAAATATATTCATCAAGAAATCATTCATCTTTTTGCACTAAAGCCAAAGATATTCCATAATATCATCATTTAAGATCAAGATGATGAAAAATATTTTTAAAGAAACGAATCCAAATTGAAACAAAATGACAAGGATTAAGGATTAAGGATTAAGGATTCATACTTTGTTTTATCCACATCCAAAAATACCTCAAAAATAATCACAGTGGTGTAAAATTCAAGAATGATCAAAACATGGATACAATCAAAGCTAGTATCCGTAATAGATATTTTGGACTTAAAAGAAAAATTTTATTTTTTTTCGATGAATAGTGCCAGATTCGTGAATAATGTCGTATACGTGAATAGTAGTACGATACGTGAATAAGTAACTACACACCAAAAGTTCCAAATTTGATAAAAACTTCAGATCAATATTTCAACATAATGATATTGAAGAAATGATATCATTACGAAAAAAAATAATATCCCTTACCTTGAAAGGCAGTACTTCTAGTTGAAACACCGGATATAGGCTATGACTTGAACTTGCACCGTATAGCAATACTCAAAGTATACTCAAAATACTCACAAGAATACGCTCGATAATATAGAGAGAGAAAACTTCAGTTTCTGGTGTGATTTTCAATTCTAACCTAAGCACCCTATTTATAGGAAAATACTTAGAACACCAAAGTAGAAAATTTAATATAATAATATTATATATATTACAAATTCTCTACGCACATTTTGACAACTGATTTCAGCTTATCTTGCACATGCTAAGGCTGCCCACAAAACAAAAAAAAACGTTTTTCCTATTTTAAATATTTTAAACTTCCAAAAATCAATTATTTCGGAGCTTCGGAACTTCAATAATTCATAATAAATAGCTCTTTTATCAGAAAAATTCAAAACTCGCGATTTTCCATAGGAAATTCCATTATCTACAACTTTCCGAAGGAAGTTTTTCCAAATTCCAAACAGAAATTAACCGAAATCCACAAACAGACGATTTTACAGGCTATAATCAAATTTCGGTCAATAATTGTGTCCACCAACACACAAAATATGTGTTAAACATTTAATGCCACAAAAATACTCTTCCTCCTCATATACTCATATATCCCACATTCATTATAAAAATATCACCGTTAATATATTATTAAAATAATATATTTAAATGAATTATTTTATCAGAAAAAGATAAAATATTAATTTTCAACAATTGTCACATTAAAAATTTTCTCCATCTATATCCACATAAAATCAATATTTTCCTCATCATATAAATTAATAATTAATTATTCACAAATAATATTACAGAATCACAAGATCGCACTGTGTGCGGCTCCTCAGAAAGAGGGGCTTTCAATAAGGATCTCTCCCATGGCGCCATGATTAGGTGACCAAACCTCTCCTTTATGTAATTTTCTAGACATTGCCAATAATGTTTTCTAATAATATTATTCAGATAATATAAATTATTGTTCAGATAATGGAAAATAATGTGTAATGACAATTTATTGAAAAACAATGAAAGAATATAAAATATCAATGCAAAGAATTATTGAATCAATAAAATAAAATAATTGAATAAAGAATTCTTCAGTAATAATTATTGAGTAGTGTCTTCTTCACGTAAGAATCAATAATTGGTGCAATACTGCAATGCTTCTTGTTCAACAACGCGTATTAGTGTGTTTTAACCACCGGTATTCCAACAAGATAATCGCAGAATAACTACGCCGTTATTTATAAACAACTTATATTTGTCGTTTTCTTCATCCGGCCGCTTTCAAGTTATGGGGCCCACAAAAGGCTGCTGTCAGTCATACGAATATTCCGAAAGCATTTAATATTCCACGACCAAACGAATATTCCCAAACGATAATGAATATTTTATAACCACTTGCTTATTCGAAATATTTGCGTATTTTACCCATAACTATCCACATTAATCAAATCAACCCTTACTATTTCAAAATAATAAATAGAGGAAAATAAATTTTATTTATTAATAATTTGGGGTCTTACAAAGTCCATCTATGCACTACAGGCCACAGATGACTTTCAACATAATATAAATATGAGGATGATGACAATATTATAAGCATTAATCAAACTAAATCAAGGATAAATATTAAAGAATTTAAATTTATTCAGACATTATAAATCACTTAATAAAATCATAATCTAATACTGTTAATATTATAACAATATTTTAATCACTTCTTAAACTTATAAACAATTACATTTAATTGTTTACACTTTTCCAAATAATGTATTTAATCATTCAAAAAATGTCATACTCATAAGATTTCATCACCAATAATCAAATTACTCATCAAAAATCAAGATATACCTTATATAGGATTTCCAAGCCATAAAATCCTATTTACCAATTCTTCAACTCCAAATAACATATATTTAACTCATAGGTTCGTAGCTAAACTATTTTCATGAAAAATACCAAATCGGTCCCAAAAATTATTCTTTTCTGGGATTTAGCATAATATAGTCCCATATTGAACATAAATTTTTCTTGACATTTTTAAAATTCATTTACTATTTTTCAAAAATCAATTTCTAATTAATTCCTTAAGAAATTAGCTACCTCACGGTTAACTCCAGAAATTCCCAAATCCTGGCAGGATCTTACACATGTTAACGTGAGCTTCCAGTTTAAATTTCATGGTCATTGGAGTTATAGAACTCCGGTTATAGCGTTTTTCGTCGAAAAAATCCTAAATATTGAAATGGTCATAACTTGCTCATTTTAAGTCGGAATAAGTTCATTTTTGGACAAGAGGTAATTTATACCATATACTTTCATATCCCAAAAGGTCAGAATTTTTCTCACAAATTAAGTGGCCGAAACAGCCCTTTTAAAATCGTGGCAGCAGCCTTTTTTTATATTTTGCAGTTTTTGACTCCTTTGCTAAAATTAGTCCACACGAAAACCTAAAATACTTTTTCCAGTGATTCCACTTGGATAAGTTAGAAAACTCATATATCTAAATCTAGAACTTGACCTCACTCAAAAATTTAAAATATAATAGGAGATATGGTCAAATGAATTTCATGTTCCATTTTCACCAAAATATGATTTTTCAACCCTTTGTGATTTCTAAGAAACTTTCATGTTTTCATATAATAACCAACATAACTTATCATAACACTTACTAATACTTCATATACCCATGATTTTCATCAGTCCAACGCTTTTATTATGACTTTCATCATAATCCACGTAAACAGATCATTTCCACAATTTAACAAGGAATGAAATACAAAGGATCGTTCACCATGCATGTGGTAATCCATATAAATGAGTTATTCCAATGTAATAATAAAGAATGGAATAATGAGAAGGATTCACCATGCATGCAATAGAGACCCACACACATAAAGTTATTCCCAACAGAATAATAAAAAGGCGGAACCAGTCCCACAGTAAAACGCATACATCTGAGGATATTCCAATGAATAATAAAGAATGGAACCAGGTCCGGTGTAAAACGCACAGACAGGATATTCTAACAGAATAATAAATAATGGAACCAGGTCCGGCGTAAAACGCACAGACATGATATTCCAACATAATAATAAAGAATAAAATAACGGAAGTTATCTTCATGAATACAAAAGAAATAATACCCATTACCATCATAATAATATCCCTTACGAGTACAAAAACTAATATCCCTTACCTTAGAAGAAGACTGGATATTGGAATAGTGAGGTAGCAGACTTCTCTTCTTCTTCCTCTCTATAATTTCTCTCTATAATAATTGCTCTATAGCTTTAGTGAATTAGTGAGAAATGAAGGAAGAATGAGCTTCTATTTATAGAAAAATATAGTTTTGATATTTGCACGTTTTAGTGCTCGAAATATTACAGTATAAAACCTTCCTCTTTTTCTTCATTTTTAATTTAGTCCTACAAGTATTATCAAACTTGCACCACCTCCCCTAATAGTAAATAATGTGAATCAATAGTAAATCATGTGACTCAATAGTTCTAATCATGTGATAAAAACAATTACAGTATAATACCTCCATCTATACCTCTATTTTTAACTTAGTCTTGCAAGTATTATCAATCTTTCACCACCTCCCCTTAACTTTAAACTTTTATCAATTTAACCATTTACCAACATAGAAAAATTGAATACTTTTATTTCTTAAAATTTGGGGTCTCACAATCACCCCTCCTTATGAAATTTTGCCCTCGAAATTTACGTACGTACCTGATATTCGAAGAGATGAGAATACCTTTGCTTTCTTTTCAGATTGTACCTTCCCGGTAATATCCTCTGTATCATAATTTTTCCATTGCTCATCTCCTGTATTTCAGATATCATTCTAGAATATATCTTCAAACAAAGGTTAATTGACATATCATAATTTATCAACTTATCAAGTAAACAATTTCAGCTTAGGTAAGTCACACACTAGCAAAGTATATAACTCATCTCTCCCCTCCTAGTTCTAGACTCTTATCTCCGCCAGTGACCATATCCTTAAGCTCTGATACCAAATGTGACGCCCCCAAAATTAGGTATACATTACCCATTCTGAGTCGCCAGATACATAGTACAAAATTCTGATACAACTTCATTTATACAACTGTTGAGCTATCGTATAGAATACGACAACAGTTAACTGTGAGTTTTAATACAAATGTATGTAACTCTCATGGTACCTCGACCACAACCTAACAATGGTACTTTACATAAAAGTATAGTCAAAGACTGTTTTAGAAATTAAAATCTTTGGGAAGTGCTCAAGGAAACCTTCGTACATGGGAGGCCATGCGTCTAGGTTATAATAGATATCATATGGCCACAGAATTATCCTTGGTTGACCTAATAGACCCCAATGAAAAACGAGAAGATTACTATCATCTTTTTTTTCCAATGGTGAGTCTTCTCTCGACATATAACTATCTCCACTGTCTCCAAATGAATATTATATTTCAAATAAACTCCAAGATCATATAGGTAGTGCCCGTAGATATACTCAGCAAGTGGATGCGCACAACCTTGTCTTATGATAACACGAGGTTGTATGTCATTAGACATCTTGTGTGATAGTGGCAAAACACCCTTCCAAATTTGGGTTCGCCTCACCCTATTTGATTCACCAAATATAACTATTAAATGATGTATAGAATACAACACACTTTTCTATACTGTTTAGGGAGATCCTCCACAGCTAGAGACCACTGTTCTATTCCACTATTATCCCCGCTCGACCTGGCAACACTCTTACGGCAACACTCTTATTACATGAAACGAATTGTGAAGCAGAAAGGGTGAGCACAACTAGCCCAGTAAAGAATATCATGACTAAAGATAATTAAATTATCAATAGCTTTCATCAATAATAAATCAGAGATTTAGAACATATGGTAGATGATAAATTTTTTCAACCATAGTTGCAGCGGAACGAGCAATCCATTAGAAGAGTCAAATAGACCATCAGGTCTATTATCTTCTCCATGTTAAAAGTCCACCAATAATGTTTTATCCCTATTACATCAATCTACAATTCATGTCCACAATCATATGAATAACTCATAATCATAATTGTGATTCTGAATTCCCTTTCTCACCCAGGACGAAGATAATTTTCATCACATATCTTCACCTGAAACATCAAAAATCATGGTTATACCAAATCACAATTCATGCTCATAATTATTAAATCATCTTTTCACTACGGCCAAAGATTTTCATTATTATCACATCCATGAATTAATATTTCATTGTTGAGACTCATCTCAATAAATAATCCACGTCATCGAATCATCCCTGCACTACAGGCCAAGGATATTCTTTAGTATCACGACCACGAATTATCCATGCACTACGGGCCAAAGATAATCATGTTTTCATCAACGGTCCTGATCATGCCATAAAAAATTCATCTTTGCACCCTTGGTCAAGAGAATCCATAGCCATAATCATACCAAAAGCGTCCATCAATGCACTACAGCCGATGATGACTTTTTTCATTAATATCACAACCATAAATTATTCATGCACTCACGGGCCAAAGATAATCGTGTTTTTATCAAGCGGTCCTGATCATGCTATAAAATAAATCATCTTTGTACCCTTGGCCGAAGAGAATCCATAGCCATAATCATACCAAAAATTGTCCATCAATGCACTACGGGCCAATGAGGACTTTTTCCACATCATTTACAATATTACGGTCATGATTATACCGAATAATCCTCAGTCATAATCATACCCAAGTCCATCTACATGCACTTCAGTGCCACGAGATGACTTTCAATATAATATAAATATGAGGATGATGACAATATTATAAGCATTAATCAAACTAAATCAAGGATAAATATTAAAGACTTTAAATTTATCCAGACATTATCAATCACTTAATAAAATCATAATCTAATATCTGTTAATACTATAACAATATTTTAATCACTTCTTAAACTTATAAACAATTACATTTAATTATTTACACTTTTCTAAATAATGTATTTAATCATTCAAAATGTCATACTCATAAGATTTCATCACCAATAATCAAATTACTCATCAAAAATCAGATATACCTTATATAGGATTTCCAAGCCATAAAATCCTATTTACCAATTCTTCAACTCAAATAACATATTTAACTCATATGTTCAGTAGCTAAACTATTTTCATGAAAATATCAAATCAGTCCCAAAAATTATTTTTTTAAGGATTTAGCATAATATAGTCCCATATTGAACATATATTTTTCTTGACGTTTTTAAAATTTATTTACTATTTTTCAAAAATTAATTTCTAATTAATTCCTTAAGAAATTAGCTACCTCACGGTTAACTCCAAAAATTCCCAAATCTTGGCAGGATCTTACACATGTTAACGTGAGCTTCCAGTTTAAATTTCATGGTCATTGGAGTTATAGAACTCCGGTTATAACGTTTTTCGTCGGAAAAACTTAAATATTGAAATGGACATAACTTACTCATTTTAAGTCGGAATGAGCTCATTTTTGGACAGGATGTACTTTATACCATATACTTTCATGTCCCAAAAGGCCAGAATTTTTCTCACAAATTAAGTGGCCGAAACAGCCATTTTAAAATCGTGGCAGCGACCTTTTTCATATTTTGCAGTTTTTAACTCCTTTGCTAAAATCAGTCCACGCGAAAATCTAAAATACTTTTTCCAGTGATTCCACTTGGATAAGTTAGAAAACTCATATATCTAACTCTAGAACTTGACCTCACTCAAAAATTCAAAATATAATAGGAGATATGGTCAATTGAATTTCATGTTCCATTTTCACCAAAATATGATTTTTCAACCCTTTTATCAGAAAATTCGAATCTCACGACTTTTTATAGGAAATTCAATTCTCTACAACTTTGCAGAAGAAAGGCTTTCCAAATTCCAAACAAAAATTGACCGAAATCCACAAGCGAAGCGATTTTACTGTGTTATAATCAAATTTCGATCGATAAAATGGGGTCCACCGAGCATGTTTAACATGTTTTAAACATTTATTGCAACAAAAATACTCTTCCTCCTCAGATACTCATATATCCCACATTCGTTGTAAAAATATCACCATTATTATATTATTTAAAATATAATAATACATTTAAACGAATTATCTTATCGAGAAAAAGATAAAATTTCAATTTTCAACAATTGTCACATTAAAATTTTTCTCCATCTATATCCACATAAAATCAATATTTTCCTCATCATATGAATCAATAATTAATTATTCACAAATAATATTACGAGAATCACAATATTGACAACTGGGCGGTTCCAGGAAAGAGGGGCTTTCTAATAAGAATTTCTCCTTCTTGGCGCATGATTAGGTGACCAAACCTCTCCTTGAAGCGTAACTTTCTAGACATTGCCAATAATGTTATCTAATAATATTATTCAGATAATATGAATTATTGCATCGATAATGAAAAAAATCTTTGTGTAATGACAATTATTGAAACAACAACAATATAAAATATCAACGCAACAATTTATAAATCAATAAAATCTTTGAGCAATAATTATCGTAACCATTATTAAGTAGTGCCTTCTTACGTAAGAATCAATAATTGGTGCAATACTGGTGTCTTCTTTGTGTTTTAACCAATTTAGTATTTTAACAGATGATAATCTGGTAATAACTACGCCAGTTATTTTTAAACCACTTATATTTGTCGTTTTCTTCATCCAATCGCACCGTTATGGGGCCCACAAAATATCGCTGCGTCGCATTTAATATTCCCGACAAAGAAGAATATTCCACGACCAAACGAATATTCCCAAACAACAATGAATATTTTATAACCACTTGCTTATTTTGAAATATTTACGTATTTTTACCCTAACTATCCACATTAATCAAATCAACCCTTACTATTTCAAAATAATAAATAGAAAATTAAATTTCATTAATAATAAGTTGGGGTCTTTACAACCTCCCCTCCTTATGAAATTTCGTCCTCTCGAAATTGGACTTGACGATACTGGTGTTAGAAAAGGTGAGGATACCTCGCTTTCATTTCCGTTTCCAATTCCCGGTCATTTCCTCTATAGCATGATTCCTCCACAAAACATTAACTTGTGGTATGACCTTTCTTGGCGTTGGACATGCTCCTTCCTATCCAAGATCTTGACAGTACCTCCTCATACGTTAAGTCTTGGCTATCTCCTCCGGTTCTAACTTCTATAACGTGGTTCGGGTCTTTCACATATTCTTTAATACGGATATGTGAAACACATTATGAACACGAGACATACTCGGAGGTAACGCGAGTCTATAGGCTACATTTCCTACTCGGTTAAGAATTTGAAATGGACCAATAAATCGTGGATTGAGCTTTCCTCTCTTCCCAAATCTTATAACTCCCTTCCATGGAGCAACTCGCAACAATACATGATCCCCTATACTAAATTCCACGTCCCTTTCGATGAAGATCCGCATAACTCTTTTGTCTATCTTGTGCCATTTGTATCGTTGTCGAATCATTTGGATCTTTTCGGTAGTCATACGTATTAACTTTCGGGTCCCAACAATGTTGCTTCACCCACCTCGTCCCAACATCTTCCGGAGAGCGCGACACTTTCGTCCATATAATGCTTCAAATGGAGCCACACCTATACTTGCACGATAACTGTTGTTGTTGGAGGAATTCCACCAATGGTAAATACTTATCCCAACCGCCCTTGAAGTCTAGGACACAAAGTCTTAATAAATCTTCAAGAGTTTGAATAGTCCCTTCGATTGTCCGTCTGTTTGGGGATGGTATGCTTAGAACTAAATCGCAAATCCGTGCCCATAGCTTTTTGCAAGCTAACCCAAAATTTTGAAGTGAATCTTGGGTCACGATCCGAAACTATGGATACGGGCATGCCATGCAACCTCACAATCTCATTCACGCATATACTAGCAAGACGTTCAAGGAATAAGTCTCCGTGTCGGCAAGAAATAAGCGGACTTGGTTAATCTATCAACAATAACCCAAATAGCATTGATGCCTTGAGAAATCATAGAGGAAGACCCGTGAACGAAATCCATGGTAATATGTTCCCACTTCCATTTCGGAATCTCAAGTGGTTGCAATGCAGACCCTTAGGTACTAGATGCTTCGCCTTTACACGTTGACAAGTTAAACACATCGAGATAAACTTTGCAATCTCTCTCTTCATATTGTTCCACCAAAATGTATATCGAAGATCACGATACATTTTAGTACTTCGTGATGGATTGCAAATGGTGTATTGTGTGCCTCCATCATAATCTTGTACTTCAAATCGAGTCGTTAGGGACACAAAGTCAGAGTGGACTCAAGTATTCCTTCTTCATCAATTCTCGCTTAGGAATAGCTCCTTCTTGTACTTTCTTCTTCATACGCATTTCTGGCTCTGGGTGGCTCGAGCAACCTTAACTTTTTCTATTAAAGTTGGCTCTATCGTATACTTGACATCATCGCTCTCATTCCCACATATGATCTTCTACTCAGCGTGTCGTAGTCTTTCAATAGCTCGAGCCAACGTCATTGCCGCATGTTGAGTTCTTTTGAGTGAAGAAATATTTAAGGCTTTTTGTGGTCCGAATATATCTCCACTTTCTCCCCATATAGATAGTGCCTCCATATCTTTAGCTGAAAACATCGCCGCTAACTCTAGATCATGAGTAGGATAATTCTCTCTCATACTCTTTAAGTTGTCATGAGGCATAGGCTATGACTTTCCCGTTGTATGAGAACACATCCTAACCCTTTGCTCGAAGCATCGTTGTAGATAATAAATCCATCCGAACCAGATGGAATTGTTAGAACAGTCTGAAATAAGTCTCCTCTTAAGCTCTTGGAAACTCTTCTCGCATTCTTTGCTCCAAAGCGAATTTTGTATCCTTCCGAGTTAATTTGGGTTAATGGAGTAGCGATTCGAGAAAACCCTTCCACGAATCTCCCGATAATAACCATTTAGACCTAAAGCTACGCACTTGATCCACCGACTTGGTTGCTCCCAACTTTGTATTGCTTCAATCTTGGCACGGTCCACGGATACTCCATGTTTTGACACCACGTGCCCAAGAAATGCTACTTCCTCAAGCCGAACTCGCATTTCTTCAATTTGGCATATAGTTTGTTTTCACGAAGCCTTTCGAGTACCGACTTCAAATGGCGCTCACGATCTTCACGACTTTTGGAATATATGAGGATGTCATCAATAAAGACAACAACAAACCGATCCAAATATTCCTTGAATACTCGGTTCATCATATCCATGAAAGTCAAGAGGAGCATTAGTCATCCAAAGACATTACTAAGAATTCATAATGCCCATACCGAGGAGTTCGAAGGCGTCTTTGGAATATCCTCGGTTCTAATCTTCATTGATGATATCCGGAAGCTAAGATCGATTTTGAAAAGAATTGTGCCCTTGCTTGGTGGTCAAACAAGTCATCAATACGAGGTAGAGGATACCTATTCTTGATGGTGACATGGTTCAATTCTCGATAGTCAATTCAAAGTCGCATACTCCCCGTCTTTCTTCTTACGAATAAAGCAGGAGCACCCCAAGGAGATGTACTAGGATGAATGAAACCGATGTCCAACAATTTCTGTAGTTGGACCTTTAACTCCTGAAGTTCAATAGAGCCATTCGATATGGGGTTATAGAAATGGGCTTTATACCGGGTTCAAGATCAATAAAGAATTCAACTTCACGTTCTGGGGGTAGGTAAGGGGAAGTTCATCGGAAATACGTCGGGAAAGTCAATAACAATGGGAATATTATTCAAATTTGGCGTGTCTTTATTCAAATCCATAACATGGGCTAAGAAAGCTTGACATCCGTTTTTCAATAAGCGAATAGCTTTATGATTAGATATGCGTTGATTGATTTTAATGGTTTAGTTGCTTGAAATTGCATACAACAGGTTGGTTAGGAATATGAAAACTAACAACCTTACGAAAACAATCAATTTTGGCATGATGAGTAGTTAACCAATCAATCCCTAAAATCACATCAAAAGCAAGTATCTTTAAAGAGATAAGGTCGATAGGTAAGGTGATGGTGCCAACTTGAATCAAACAAGATTTATAAGCGAGTGGATGTGATGAAAGTTTCTCTAACTGAGTTTAAACAGATAGGTCAAAGTCTAATTTCTCCGAGTCAAGTTTAAACGTTGAGCACATGCATGGGAGAGATAAATGAATGGGTAGCACCCAGTATCAAGTAAGGTATAAACTTCGCAAGAATTTATAAATAGCTTACCCGTGATCACCTCGTTTGGGTTCCTCGCATTTTGATCGACCACAACAAACACTCTTCCGGAATCGTTGACTTTGACTTTTTCAGAACGATCTTTTGAGTTACCGTCTCATTGAACTAGGTTTCGCTACCATACAATCTCGGCGATATGTCATTCCTTTCCACAATTATAGCATACCTTGAAGCTGTTGTAGGCGGTTTGACCGATATGTCCCTCTTTTTCCGCATTTGTAGCATATGAATGGGGTGGTCGTTCTCCTCCTTAGAACCGGTTGTTCTTAAAGACCATCGTCTTCACATGGTCATTGTTAAATCTCCTCTTTTAAAATCTCCTCCTCGACTCGCTTCTTCTATTTTCATGGCCATGATTACCACCGTGAGTGGTTACCATTTTTGTCCGTCTGCTTTCTTTCTCCATTGGTTATCATTATTTTGTTGTTCGCTATCTCGTACGATCCACGGTTATGGTCCTCGGTTGAACATACTCGTTATCTCTCTCTAACAATTGAGCCCTGTTAACAACATCCGAATAGAGAGAAAATTTATGAGAAATGAGATATTGTCGTATATCCGGGGTTCAAACCTCTCGAAACATCCATGTCATCGTTCCTCATTCTCCACCAAATGAGGTGCAAACTTTGGATAACTCGCAAACTTTGCCTCGTCTTCGAGACACCGTCATGTTGTTTTGTTCTAATCGATGAACTCCACTTCCTTCATTACTGTGAACACTTTCGGGAAAGTATTTGTCATTAAATAGTTTCAAACGTCTCCCCAAGACATGTTGAGTCTTGTAATTTGGATAGAGTACGCTTCACGGACTCCCACCGATGATCGCCTCACCACGGAACATAAAGGTGGCGAATGGAACCTTTTGTTCCTCAGGTGCATCCTAAGACATCGAATATCTTGGTAATTTGCTTGACCCATGTTTCCGCCCATGATCGGATCGGCTTTCTCTTAAATTCGTGGTCCCAACTCTTTGAATTGCTTGGGTGTGACAACCCGTGAATTGTTATCATTTCCTCCTGTATTTTGAACACGAGTCTCCCTCGTCTCGATTTTGCATGAGCTCGCAAAAAGCTTCTAAACATCCCTCGTTCATCATCTCGCTTTCAGTTGGTGTTGTTCACAGGAGGAACATTACCCGACTGTTACACGTTCTCCTCGTTGGTGAGTCTGAGCGTCTCCACGATCTCATTTCCATTGTTAATATTCTCATCGACATTCTCAAATCTTGTCATAAAACAAGGGTTAATTAAGGAAATCAATATATCACATAATATCCTTATATCTTGACCAACTAACAAATAAGCTTAGGTAGGACACACTAGCGAAGGATTTACTCGTCTCTCCCTCCTAGTTCTATTCCCGATCTTCGCCAGAGATCATATCCCTAAGCTCGATATCAACTGTGGCGCCCCAAAATAGGTATACATCACCCATTACGAGTTGTCAATACATGGTACGAAACAACTACAACTTTATTATTACAACAGTAAAACTATGAGTTTTAATACAAATATACTTAAATAAATCCTCATCACATTTATTGATACATTATTTTACAAAATGGTGAGGACTACTAAACAACTCTCTCTAGAACTTTCATTCCATACCCAGGCTGCATTTCGCTTATATTCTCGCCTCCCGAGAAGAAAAATGGAACAAAAAGGAAAAGGGTGAGCTCAACTAGCCCGAAGTAAAAAAGAATATTATGACTAAGATAATATACAACAAATTATCGTTAGTCTTCAACAGGAAAAATCTAATAGAATACAATAGACAACAAATTTTAAATCAATATTCACAATGAAATAATAATTCATTAGAAGAGTTAAGTAGAGAATGCAAACTACTATCTTCTATGTATGAATTTAAAAGTTCATCGTCTATCTTTTATCCCTGTAACATCAATCAATATATATCTGGAATCAAATATTCATCTTTGCACTACAGGCCAAAGATATTCATCGGTTGGTCATGTTCATCTAAACACCTGTTCATCTTTGCACTACGGGCCAAAGATATTCTTCAGAAATCATTCATCTTTGCACTACTGGATCAAAGATATTCCATAATATCATCACTTAAGATGAAGATGATGAAAATATTTTTAAAGCGAATCCAAAGGAAACAAAATGACAAGGATTAAGGATTAAGGATTCGTGACTTTGTTTTATCCACGTCAAAAATACCTCAAAAATAATCATAGTGGTGTAAAATTCAAGAATGATCAAAACATGGATACAATCAAAGCTAGTATCCAGAATAGATATTTTAGACGAAAAGAAAAATTTTCATTTTTCGATGAATAGTGCCGTATT
This sequence comes from Panax quinquefolius, assembly GCA_020205615.1. Taxonomy (NCBI): domain Eukaryota; kingdom Viridiplantae; phylum Streptophyta; class Magnoliopsida; order Apiales; family Araliaceae; genus Panax; species Panax quinquefolius. The sequence continues at coordinate 76,909,721 of CM035166.1, read as the reverse complement.
CGTGAATAGTACCGTATACGTGAATAGTGTCGTATACGTGAATAGTAACTCCGACACAAAAAGTTCCAAATTTGATAAAAACTTCAGATCAATATTTCAGCATAATGATATTGAAGAAATAATATCATTACGAAAAAAAATAATATCCCTTACCTCGAAAGATCAATACTTCTAATTCGAATAAGGGTATAGTCTTTGAAGGAACTTGCACCGTCTAACAATACTCAAAGTATACTCAAAATACTCACAAGAATACGCTCGATAATATAGAGAGAGAAAACTTCAGTTTCTGGTGTGATTTTCAATTCTAACCTAAGCACCCTATTTATAGAAAAATGTTTAGAACACCAAAGCAGAAAATTTAATAAAATATTAATATATATTATAAATTTCCTTAGCCCACCTTTGAAGATCTGATTTTAGCAATTAATATCACATGTTAGCCCACTTAAATGCAAAAAATACGTTTTTCTTTAAAATAATAATTAAAACTTCCAAAAATCAATTATTTCAGAGCTTTAGAACTTCAATAATTCACAATAAATAGCCCTTTTATCAGAAAATTCGAATCTCGAGACTTTTTATAGGAAATTCAAGTCTCTACAACTTTACAGAAGAAAGTTTTTCCAAATTCCAAATGAAATTGACGAAATCCACAAGCAGGCGATTTTCTGTGCTATAATCAAATTTCAGTCAATAAAATGGGGTCCACAGATATGTTTAACATGTTTTAAACATTTATTGCAACAAAAATACTCTTCCTCCTCGTATACTCATATATCCCACATTCGTTGTAAAAATATCACCATTATTATATTATTTAAAATATAATAATACATTTAAAATAATTATCTTATTAGAAAAGATAAAATTTCAATTTTCAACAATTGTCACATTAAAATTTTTCTCCATCTATATCCACATAAAATCAATATTTTCTCATCATATGAATCAATAATTAATTATTCACAAATAATATTAGAATCACAATATTGACAACTGCGGTTTAAGGAAGAGGGGCTTTCAATAAGAATTTTCTCCTTCTTGGCGCCGCAATTAGGTGACCAAACCTCTCCTTATGCGAACTTTCTAGACATTGCCAATAATGTTATCTAATAATATTATTGAGGATAATATGAAATATTGCATCGATAATGAAAAATCGTGTGTAATGACAATTATTCAAAAACAAATGAACATAAAATATCAACGCAACAATTATTAAATCAATAAAATACTGAACAGTAATTATTGTAACCATTATTAAGTAGTGTCTTCTTACGTAAGAATCAATAATTGGTGCAATACCGTGTGCTACTGTGTTTTAACCACCGAGTATTTTAACAGTATTAACGGTAACAACTACGCCGTTATTTTTAAACCACTTATATTTGTCGTTTTCTTCATCCAATCGCTTTCCGTTATGGGGGCCCACAAAATACTACGCCGTCGTACGAATATTCCTCGACAGCAAGAATATTCCACGACCAAACGAATATTCCCCGACAACAATGAATATTTTATAACCACTTGCTTATTTTGAAATATTTGCGTATTTTACCCCTAACTATCCACATTAATCAAATCAACCCTTACTATTTCAAAATAATAAATAGAGAAAATTAAATTTCATTAATAATAAGTTGGGGTCTTACAAGTGAGGTAGCAGACTTCTCTTCTTCTTTCTCTCTATAATTTCTCTCTATAATAATTGCTCTATAGCTTTAGTGAATTAGTGAGAAATGAAGGAAGAATGAGCTTCTATTTTTAGGAAAATATAGATTTGATATTTGCATGTTTTAGGGCTCGAAATATTACAGTATAATACCTTCCTCTTTTTCTTCATTTTTAATTTAGTCCTACAAGTATTATCAAACTTGCACCACCTCCCCTAATAGTAAATAATGTGAATCAATAGTTCTAATCATGTGATAAAAATAATTACAGTATAGTATCTCCATCTATACCTCTATTTTTAACTTAGTCATGCAAGTATTATCAATCTTTCACCACCTCCCTTAACTTTAAACTTTTATCAATTTAACCATTTACCAACATAGAAAAATTGAATACTTTTATTTCATAAAATTCGGGGTCTCATATTCATCCAATATCTTTTCATGGAAATATTCTTCTGAGCATTCTTGAATTTTACTCCACAAAGAAATATCATGTTGACAATTTGAACGTTATTGGTTCCTGGACAAATTAATTCTTGAACTTGTTTTATTGAATTCTTATATCATTGTCATCATCCTCATGTTTATAAAATGTTGAAAGTCATCTGTGGCCTGTAGTGCATAGATGGACTTGGTATGATTATGACCAGGGATTATTCGGTATAATCATGACCGTAATGTTACAAATGATGTGGTAAAAGTCCTCATTGGCCCGTAGTGCATTGATGGACAGTTGTTGGCATGATCATGACCATTAATGAATACATGAATATCTATGGCCCGTAATGCATGGATAATTTGTGGTCGTGATACTAAAGAATATCCTTGGCCGTAGTGCAGGGATGATTTGATGATGTGGATTATTTATTAAGCTAAGTCTCAGCAATAAAAGTGATGAAAACCTTTTTAAATCATAAAAGAGAGTAGATTTTATTCTCTACTTGACTCTTTTAATGGATTGCTTGTAGTTAAACTTGATAGTTGTCATATTGTATCAGTTTAACACTGTTAAAGACTAATGATAATTTATTCTGCATTATCTTAGTCAGAATATTTCTTACTGGGCTAGTTGAGCTCACCTTTTCTTTCACTGTTTTCTTTCTTACGGAGTGACGGTCCAGATGATAGCATTAGTAGTCCTCACTATTCTATTAAATAGGGTGACAATAAATGTATTAAGGACTTATTTTGAGTTTGTATAATGTCTAGAAGACAATATTTGTATTACAACTCACAACTCATGTTGTATATTTAAGATTGTATTTGTATTCTGTACCATGTATTTGGCGACCCAAGATGGGTGATGTATACCTATTTTGGCGGCGTCACAGTTGGTATCAAAGCTTAGGGATATGATCCCTGGCTAAGATATGAGACTAGAACTAGGAGGGGAGATATGGAGAATTCCTTCGCTAGTATGACCTACCTAAGTTTATTTGGTATTTAATTGGTCGGTCAGAGTATAGGGATAATATGTTGCATGTCAATTAACCCTTGTTTTGTGGCAGTGTTTGAAAATGGCATCCGAGAATGTTGAGAACATCAATGGAGCACAAGAGACCGTTAAGTCTCCACAGATCAATAACTAGGACAATGTGCATCAGGAAGGCGACAATCCTCATGCAAACAACAACACTGACCAAATGATGAACGATGGAATGTTCCGAGGCTTCATGCAATTCATACAACATCAGGCGAGAGCGGCTCCTGTCCAAAATGTAGGTGGAAACACTGGAAACTCTCGGACGGTTACCGTTAAACAGTTCAATGAGATGGGACCACCGGAGTTTATTGGAGAGCCAAAACCACTTAAGGCTGAAGCATGGATAAAGCAAATCACCAAGATATTTGATGTCTTGGGATGCTCCGAGGAGCAAAAGGTTCCTTTCGCCACCTTCATGTTTGCGTGAAAGGCGGATTCTTGGTGGGAATCGTAAAACGCATTACCGACGCCACTCAAGATGTCTTGGGAGAAGTTCCAAGAGCTATTCAACGACAAGTACTTTCCCGAAAGTATTCGTCACATGAAAGAGGTGGAGTTTATCAAGTTGGAACAAAACAATATGACCGTGTCGCAATACGAGGCTAAATTTGCGGAGTTATCCCGGTTTGCATCCCATTTGGTCGATAATGAAGAACAAATGACGCGAATGTTTTTAAGAGGTTTGAAACCAGAGATACGTCAATATCTTATTTCTCATAAACTATGTTTGTACTCAGATGTTGTAAATAGGGATCAGTTATTAGAGCGCGGTAACAAGTCAATGATCTGAAGAGAAAGCGGTAAATGAGATGAAAATACCAGTGGTATCAGTCACCGAAGTGGTGATAACAAATATCGAGGGAATCAACATACAAGAAATGGTAACCACTTCGGTGGTAATCATGGCCAAGACAGTAAAAATGGACATTTCAAGAAAAGGAGATTCAACAATGACGGAAAGACGTCAGCACCAGCAACCGTGGTTAAAGAAGGAGAACGACTACCTATCATATGCTTCTAATGCGTAGGGGAGGGACATATCAGTCCAAACTGCGTGATGCCATCCAAAGCGTGTTATAATTGTGGAAGCGAATGTCATCTAGCCCGATTTTATCGTTCACCGAAGATAAGTTCATCTAGGATGGAGGCACCAAAGGTCGTCCCAGAAAAGTCAAAGCCGGTAGTGCAAGGGAGAGCGTTTGTTGTGACCTCCCAGAAAGCAAGGAACCCGAGCGAGGTTATCACGGGTAAGCTTATCATAAACTCTACTGAAGTCTATACCTTTTTTGATACCGGTTCTACCCATTCTTTTATTTCTCCTACTTGCGCTCAACGTTTAAATTTGACTCCGGAGAAATTAGACTTTGACTTATCTGTTGAAACTCCATTGGGAGAAACCTTCATTACATCCACTTTTTATAAGTCTTGTTTGATTCAAATCGGTAACCGCACGTTACCTGTCGATCTTATTTCTTTAAAAATACTTGCATTTGACGTGATTCTAGGGATTGATTAGTTAATTATTCATCATGCAAAAATTGATTGTTTTTGTAAGGTTGTTAGCCTTCATATTCCTAATCAACCTATTATGTGAATTCAAGAGAACAAACCATTAAAATCAATCACGGTCGTCTCAATCCATAAAGCTATTCGTTTATTGAAAAACGGATGTCAAGCTTTCTTAGCTCATGTCACAGATTTAAACAAAAATACGTCAGTTTTGAATGATATTTCTATTGTTAATAAATTTCCTGACGTATTCCCTGAAGAACTTCTTGGCCTACCCCCAGAATGTGAAATTAAATTTTGTATCGACCTTGAACCCGGTACAAAACCCATTTCCAAAGCCCCATATCGAGTGGCTCCTATTGAACTTCAGGAGTTAAAGACCCAATTGCAGGAATTGTTAGACATTGGTTTCATTCGTCCTAGTACGTCTCCTTGGGGTGCTCATGTTCTATTTGTGAAGAAGAAAGATGGAAGTATGCGACTTTGTATTGATTATCGGGAGTTGAATCATGTCACCATCAAAAATAGGTACCCGTTGCCTCGCATTGATGACCTGTTTGACCAGTTGCAAGGAGCACAATTCTTTTCAAAGATCGATCTTCGTTCTGGATATCATCAGCTAAAGGTTAAAACTGAGGATATTCCAAAGGCGCCTTTCGAACTTCGATGCGAAGGCAATATGAATTCTTAGTCATGTCTTTTGGATTGACTAATGCTCCTGCTTTGCCTTCATGGATATGATGAATCGAGTATTCAAGGAATATTTGGATCAATTTGGAATATTCATGCGAGCGCATCTTTGAAACGAACACGGAGAAAAAAGAAGTTTGGAGGAGAATGAGCTCATTCCTTCGCTTCATGGATATTTAATTATATCCCTAATCTTTGTTATTCAATTCACAGTGAATAACTAGAATCAAAAAAAGGGAATGTCGGCGCATCCGGGATGATACGATATACCCAATGTCCTATTTGCAATATGATGAGAGGCTATTCCTCCGGAACAAAAGGATCAAAACCTTCCCACCCCATACGCTGGATTTCTGATTGTACTTTTCCCGTTAGTCCATAAGGATCGGACACCCATATTCCGGGACCATACAAACTGTTACATGAAATGCACCAAAACCAAAAGCAAGCCACCCTGCGAGAAATAAATGAATTCCAAAGATCTTGGGCAAATCAAAGAAGGTTTTCTGTCGTTCATCGAGAAAAAATTTCTAGATCCCAATAAACCCGGATAATAGGTAGGGCATAAATGAAACATTACGGAGCTACAAAGATAGTTATTAAATCGTTAGCACCGCATAAAAACATTCCTCCTAGAGTAGTACATTAATCTGAATAAGAGAAACTCTGTTATAGCCATTTCTGTACATTCAATACTTTCTACGGATAGAGGAATACATAGAGTTGAACATAGTAAAATAAGAAATTGAAAGATTTCGTTGAAATTGTTCGATTTGGAAATTTCGAAAAAGCTAATCATAGGTTCTTCTCTCCATCGGAACAAGAGGGCCGTTATGCTCATTACTAAACTTGTTGAAGAGATGAAATATAACCAAGGTATATCTTTTTGATCAGAGGTTGAATCGATCATCAGAAGAAGAATTAGGCCAAAACCCGTGAAGACCATGAGCAACACTTGAGGCTGATACTCCAAAAGCTACGTGAAAACAAGCTATATGCCAAGTTGAAGAAATGCGAGTTCTGGCTTGAGGAAGTTGCATTCCTTGGGCACGTGATATCAAGTCATGAAATATCAGTTGACCCAGCAAAGATTGAAGCAATTCAAAGCTGGGAGCAACCTAAATCAGTGACCGAAGTACGTAGCTTTCTCGGCTTAGCCGGTTATTATCGGAGATTCGTAGAAGGGTTTTCTCGAATCGCTACTCCATTAACTCAGCTGACTCGAAAAGATACAAAATTCGGTTATTGTGTGGAATGTGAGAAGAGTTTTTAAGAACTCAAGAGGAGACACATTTATTTTTGTTACGACAATACCATCGGCTCGGAGGATTTGTCATCTGATGATGCTTGAGCAAAGGGTTAGGATGTGTTCTCATACAACATGGTAAAGTCATAGCTTATGCCTCACGGTAACTCAAAGAATATGAGAGGAATTATCCTACTCATGATCTAGAGTTGGCAGCTGTCGTTTTTACGCTTAAGATTAGGAGGCATTACCTGTATGGAGAGAAGGTGGAGATTTACACGGATCATAAAAGCCTCAAATATTTCTTCACCCAAAAGGAACTCAATATGCGACAACGACGTTGGCTTGAACTATTGAAAGATTATGATCATACCACCAATACCATCCTAGAAAAGTGAACATGGTAGCTGACGCACTGAGTAGAAAATCATATGCGGGTACGAGTGCAATATTGTCAACGCAAAGGCCCATTTTATATAACTTGCAAAGGATGGAGTTAGAGATAAAGACTCCAGGGACCCATGTGATGACGAAAAATATACGAGTAAAACTGACTTTAATCGATAAAGTTAAAGCTGCTCAAGCTACAGACCTGGAGCTGATGCGTATTAGGAAGAAAGTACAAGAAGGTGCTATGCCGGAAGCAAGAATTGATGAAGAAGGAATACTTCGAGTCAACTCTAAACTTTGTGTTCCTAACGACCCTGATTTAAAGTATAAAATCATGATGGAGGCACTCAACACACCGTTTGTAATCCATACTGGGAGTACCAAGATGTATCATGATCTTCGACATACATTTTGGTGGAGTAATATGAAGAGAGAGATAACAGAGTTTATCTCAAGGTGTGTAACTTGTCAACAAGTCAAGGTGGAGCATCAAGTACCAAAAGGTCCATTGTAACCACTTGAAATTCCAGAATGGAAGTGGGAGCACATTACCATGGATTTCGTTACTGGTCTTCCCAAGGTTTCTCAAGGCATAGATGCAATTTGGGTCATTATTGATAGATTGACCAAGTCTGCTCATTTCTTACCAATACGAGAAACTTATACACTTGAACGTCTTGCTAGTATGTACATAAACGAGATTGTAAGATTGCATGATATGCCAGTATCCATAGTTTCTGATCGAGACCCAAGATTCACTACAAGATTTTGGGTTAGTTTGCAAAAAGCTATGGGCACGGATTTACAATTTAGCTCGGCATATCATCCTCAGACGGACGGGCAGTCGGAAAGGACTATTCAAACTCTTGAAGATTTATTAAGACTTTGTGTCCTTGAATTCAAGGGAAGTTGGGATAAGTTCTTACCATTGGTGGAGTTTTCCTACAACAACAGTTATCAAGCAAGTATTGGCATGGCTCCATTTGAGGCGTTGTATGGAAGAAAGTGTCATTCTCTAGTATGCTGGGATGAGGTGGGTGAAGCAACATTGTTCGGACCGGAGTTGGTGCGTATGACTACAGAAAAGTTTCAAACGATCCGACAACGTATTAAAACCTCACAAGATCGACAAAAGAGTTATGCTGATCTTCATCGAAAGGATGTAGAATTCGATATTGGAGATCATGTGTTGTTACGTGTTGCTCCATGGAAAGGAGTTACAAGATTTGGAAAGTTAGGAAAGCTCAATCCTCGATTCATCGGCCCATTTTTAATCCTCAAACGAGTAGGAACTGTGGCCTATAGACTCGCCTTACCGCCAAGTATGTCTCGTGTTCATAACGTTTTTCACATATCCAAGTTACGTAAATATGTGAAAGACCCGAACCACATTATTGAGTTAGAACCGGATGAAATAGAGGAAGATTTAACGTATGAAGAGGTTCCTGTTAAATTCTTGGATAAGAAGGAACATATTCTACGCTCCAAGGTTATCCCTCAAGTCAAAGTTTTGTGGAGAAACCACGATGTTGAGGAAATGACCTGGGAGTTAGAATCTAAAATGAAATCAAAGTATCCTCACCTCTTCGACATACCAGGTACGCACCCTAATTTCAAGGACGAAATTTCATAAGAAGGGGAGGTTGTAAGACCCTAACTTTTTGAATAAAGAGTTATTTTTCTCGAAATATATTTTTGAATATTATGGTGTAGATTTGATATAATGTTATAGTTGTGGGTATTATTTACAAGTTTTGCAAAGTACGCAAGTTGTTATATAATATTCGATTGGTTGGGGAATATTCATTTTAGCAGGGAATATTCGTACAACGGCATAATCATTGGTGGACCCCACAATGGAATTATTGTCGGATTGAGAAAACGACAAAATACTTTATGAAAATAACGGCGGAAGTTTTACCGTTAACTGTTGAAACACCCGGTGTTAAAAGTACAGTAATACGCGTGGTTGTATAGTAACACACGATATTGATTATTGATGCTTACGTGAGAAGTCCCTCAGTTATACTCAATTATTGCTACAGTAATTCCTGCATCATATCTCTCATATTATTGATTCAGTTATTGTCACAGTATCATCTACTTAATATGTTATTTTATTAAATCAATAATTGAGATGATAAAGTTATTCATATTATTAAATTGCAATACTTACAGTGTCTAAAAGTTCTGTCAGGAGAGGTTTGGTCACCTAATTGCGCGCTAATAGAGAGAAATCCTTATTGGAAAGCCCCTCTTTCACGAGGAGCGACACAGTTGATAAATATTGTGAGTTATAATATTAATGATGAATGTTATTAAAATTGAAGTTGTGTTCGGAGTTGAATTTGGAGACGCGGATGTGTGATATTTGAGTCTGAAATGATGAAATTAGTAAAAATAGTCTATAAACACAAAATTTTTCGAAATTCACTATTTGGTCAAAAAGTCAATAGTTGACTTTTTTGAGAAAAGTCAAACTTTGAAATTTTAAAATTTATATTTTTGATAAAAATGGTTTCATTGTGTTGGAATTATTTGTGTTTGTGAAAATCGACATTTATTTCGATTATAATTGATGTATGGGGGTTATATTGATAAATCGGGTAATTTATCGGATAAATGAGCACTTAATTACTACTAATTCATATGCTTATATAACTATTTGTTCACATGTGGGTACTATTGATTCACATTATTTACTATTAGGGGAGGTGGTGCAAGTTTGATAATACTTGCAGGACTAAATTAAAAATGAAAGAAAAGTTGGAGGTATTGTACTGTAATTTTTTGATCCCCAAAACGTGCAATTATTGAAAATATATTTTCCTATAAATAGAAGCTCATTCTTCCTTCATTTCTCACCATTTCACAAAAGCTTTAGAGCAATTATTATAGAGAGAAATTTTAGAGAGAAAGAAGAATAGAAGTCTGCTACCTTTCTACTCCAGTATCCAGTTTTAATTTTTCTAAGGTAGGGAGTATTATTTCTTTCTTATCCATGAAGAGAACTTCTGTTATTCCATTCTTTGTTATTATGTTGGAATAACCTGTCTATGCAAAGTACCGCATACTTGGTGAAATTCTTCTATTATTCCAGTCTTTCTTATTCTGTTAGAATATCCTGTCTGTGCGTTCTACATCGGACCTGATTCGTCTTTATTATTCTATTGGAATATCCTGTCTGTTCATTATACATCGGACCTGGTTCCGTCTTTATTATTCTGTTGGAATATATCGTATGCATGCGTTTCTTGGGACACGATACATCTTTATTATTATTTGGAATATATATATCATGCTCAGACGCGTTTACTGCCGGACTGATTCCGTTATTTATTATTCTGTTGGAATAACCTGCATGTGCGGTTTATCGCATGCATGGTGATTTCTTTTGTTATTCCATTCTTTATTATACTCAGTTAGTTAAAGTTTTGATTTCTATAATCCATGAAATTAGTGGAATATCCTTGATATTTGTGCTTCATTGTGATGCCCCCAAAATTAGGTATACATCAACCATTCTGAGTCGCTAGATACATAGTACAAAATTCATATACAACTTCATTTATACAACTATTGAGCTGTCGTATAGAATACGACCACAGTTAACTGTGAGTTTTAATACAAATGTATATAACTCTCATGGTGCCTCGACCACAACCATACAATGGTACTTTACATAAAAGTATAGTCAAAGAATGTTTTAGAAATTAAAATCTTTGGGAAATGCTCAAGAAAACCTTCGTACATGGGAGGCCATACGTCTAGGTTATAATAGATATCATATGGCCCCAAAATTATTCTTAGTTGACCCAATAGACCCCAAAGAAAAACGAGAAGATTACTATCATCTTTTTTTCCAAAGGTGAGTCTTCTCTCGACATATAACAATCTCCATTGTCTCCAAGTGAATATTATATTTCAAATAAACTCCAAGATCATATAGGTAGTGCCCGTAGATATACTCAGCAAGTGGATGCGCACAACCCTCTCTTATGATAACATGAGGTTGTATGTCATTAGACATCTTGTGTGATAGTGGCAAAACACCCATCCAAAGTTGGGTTCGCCTCACCCTATTTGATTCACCAAATATAACTATTAAATGATGTATAGAATACAACACACTTTTCTATACTGTTTAGGGAGAACCTCCACAGCTAGATACCATTTGTTATATTCCCCTCATTATCCCCTTTCGACTCTAAGAACACTCTTTACAACAACACTCTTATTGCCTGAAAGGAATTGTGAAGAAGAAAGGGTGACCACAACTAGCCCATTAAAGAATATCATAACTAAAGATAATTAAATTATCAATAACTTTCATCAATAATAAATCAGAGATTTAGAACATATGGTAGATGATAAAACTTTTCAACCATAGTTACAGCGGAACGAGCAATCCATTAGAAGAGTCAAATAGACCATCAGGTCTATTTATCTTCTCCATGTTAAAAGTCCACCAATAATGTTTTATCTCTGTAACATCAATCAACAATTCCTGTCCAAAATCATATGAATAACTCATAATCATAATTGTGATTCTAAATTCCCTTTCGCACCCAGGACGAAGATAATTTTCATCACATATCTTCACCTGAAACATCAAAAATCATGGTTATACCAAATAACAATTCATGCTCGTAATTATTAAATCATCTTTGCACTACGTCCAAAGATATTCATTATTATCACATCCATGAATTAATATAACATTGCTGAGACTCAGCTCAATAAATAATCCACGACATCGAATCATCCCTGCACTACAGGCCAAGGATATTCTTTAGTATCACGACCACGAATTATCCATACACTACGGGCCAAAGATAATCGTGTTTTTATCAACGGTCCTGATCATGCTATAAAATAAATCATCTTTGCACCCTTGGCCGAAGAGAATCCATAGCCATAATCATACCAAAAATTATCCATCAATGCACTACGGGCCAATGAGGATTTTTTCCACATCATTTGCAATATTACGGTCATGTTTATACCGAATAATCCCTGGTCATAATCATACCAAGTCCATCTATGCACTACAGGCCACAGATGACTTTCAACATAATATAAATATGAGGATGATGACAATATTATAAGCTTTAATCAAACTAAATCAAGGATAAATATTAAATAATTTAAATTTATCCAGACATTATAAATCACTTAATAAAATCATAATCTAATACTGTTAATACTATAACAATATTTTAATCACTTCTTAAACTTATAAACAATTACATTTAATTATTTACACTTTTCCAAATAATGTATTTAATCATTCAAAAATGAACTACTCATAAGATTTCATCACCAATAATCAAATTACTCATCAAAAATCTGCATATACCTTATATAGGATTTCCAAGCCATAAAATCCTATTTACCAATTCTTCAACTCCACATAACATATTTAACTCATATGTTCGTAGCTAAACTATTTTCATGAAAAATACCAAATCAGTCCCAAAAATTATTCTTTTCTGGGATTTAGAATAATATAGTCCCATATTGAACATATATTTTTCTTGATATTTTTAAAATTCATTTACTATTTTTCAAAAATTAATTTCTAATTAATTCCTTAAGAAATTAGCTACCTCACGGTTAACTCCAGAAATTCCCAAATCCTGACAGGATATTACACATGTTAACGTAAGCTTCCAGTTTAAATTTCATGGTCGTTGGAGTTATAGAACTCCGGTTATAGCGTTTTTCGTCGAAAAACCTAAATATTGAAATGGTCATAACTTGCTCATTTTAAGTCGGAATGAGCTCATTTTTGGAAAAGAGGTACTTTATACCATATACTTTCATATCCCAAAAGGCCAGAATTTTTCTCATAAATTAAGTGGCTGAAACAGCCCTTTTAAAATCGTGGCAGCAGCCTTTTTCATATTTTGCAGTTTTTGACTCCTTTGCTAAAATCAGTCCACACTAAAATCTAAAATACTTTTTCTAGTGATTCCACTTGGATAAGTTAGAAAACTCATATATCTAACTCTAGAACTTGACCTCACCCAAAATTAGAAAGCTCATTCTTCCTTCATTTCTCACCATTTCACAAAAGCTTTAGAGCAATTATTATAGAGAAAAATTTTAGAGAGAAAGAAGAATAGAAGTCTTCTACCTTTCTACTCCAGTATCCAGTTTTAATTTTTCTAAGGTAGGGAGTATTATTTCTTTCTTATCCATGAAGAGAACTTCTGTTATTCCATTCTTTGTTATTATGTTGGAATAACCTGTCTATGCGAAGTACCGCATACTTGGTGAAATTCTTCTATTATTCCGGTCTTTCTTATTACATTTGGAATATCACATGCATGCGTGCTAATGGGACTGGTTTAAATCTTTATTATTACGTTGGAATATCCTATCTACATTCGTTCTACGATGGACTGGTTAAAAGTCTTTATTATTACATTGGAATATCACATCACATGCGTTTCTGTGGGACTGATTCCGTCTTTATTATTACATTTGGAATATCATATCTCAGGCGCTTTATTATGGGACTGATTCCGTTATTTATTATTCTATTGGAATAACTTTCCTGTGCGGTCTATCGTATGCATGGTGATTTCTTTTGTTATTCCATTCTTTATTATACTCAGTTAGTTAAAGTTTTGATTTCTATAATCCATGAAATTAGTGGAATATCTTTGATATTTACGCTTCATCCAGTATCTTTTCATGGAAATATTCTTCTGAGCATTCTTGAATTTTACTCCACAAAGAAATATCATGTTGATAATTTGAAAGTTATTGGTTCCTAAACAAATTAATTCTTGAACTTGTTTTATTGAATTCTTATATCATTGTCATCATCCTCATGTTTATAAAATGTTGAAAGTAATATGTGGCATGTAGTGCATAGATGGACTTGGTATGATTATGACTAGGGATTATTTGGTATAATTATGACTGTAATGTTACAAATGATGTGGTAAAAGTCCTCATTGGCTCGTAGTGCATTGATGGACAGTTATTGGCATGATCATGACCATTAATGAATACACGAATATCTTTGGTCCTTAGTGCATGGATAATTTGTGGTCGTGACACTAAAGAATATCCTTGGCCGTAGTGCAGGGGTGTTTCGATGATGTGTATTATTTGTTAAGCTGAGTCTCAGCAATAAAAGTGATGAAAACCTTTTTAAATCATAAAAGATAGTAGATTTTATTCTCTACTTAACTCTTTTAATGGATTGCTTGTAGTTAAACTTGATGGTTGTCATATTGTATCAGTTTAACACTGTTAAAGGCTAATGATAATTTATTCTGCATTATCTTAGTCATAATATTTCTTACTGGGCTAGTTGAGCTCACCCTTTCTTCCTTTGTTCTCTTGAGGAAATGAGAACGTGGCGGGACTAATCGGGGAGCGAGTGTGGCCGGTGAGATGATAGCATTAGTAGTCCTCACTATTCTGTTAAATAGGGTGACAATAAATGTATTGAGGACTTATTTTGAGTTTTTATAATGTCTAGAAGACAATATTTGTATTAAAACTCACAACTCATGTTGTATATTTAAGATTGTATTTGTATTCTGTACCATGTATTTGGCAACCCAAGATGGGTGATGTATACCTATTTTAGGGGCGTCACAACACTTCTCATCAATTATTCTCTATCCTGAATTGTTAATCAAGAACACTAAAGCAGATAAAAACCACCTCTCGATGCAAAATACTCATATTAACGTCAATCCACAATTAAGATAGAAATCCGTTAAACACCTTAATCCACTAACCCACTATATCTCTATGTGAATTACAATTGAAGAAGGTTTAAGAATAAGTTCTCTATCAGATTATATGCGGTGTCAAGCATATCTCTACCTTAACACTCATCAAGTTTAAGCTACTAACAAAATCTTGAACACATGCTATCATGATAAGATCTAAATCAATACTTCATCTCTCGAGTTTATATAAATTATCACGGTAATTGATGGCCAATCAATTAAACAATTAAGTCCAAATCATAATAGACAATCCTCACATAATAATTGATAACGAAGCATATTAAAATAAACTACACAATAAGATCCATTGTAATCTCAAACAAAGAATTAGTTCATTGAATTAAAACTAAGAATCCACAATTAAAATAACATTAAAAGATAAAAATAAGAGTAGAGTAAAGAATAAATCTGTTGTTAGCAAATCTCTATCTTCCTCAAGCTCCCGCTCTTGATCTTCAATGGTCTTCAAGTTGCTTCAATCTCCAAATCTAATTAGAACTAGTGTTTTGATCTAATTTACTCTAATCTAATCTAATAAAATCACTATCTAGTCTCTAATCTCCTTTTATAAGTCTCTTCATATGTCCTTGTGTCAATCAGATCGAAACAATCCTTCCGGACTTAAATTGGACCAAAATTCGCATTTTTGCGCATTTTTTGGGCATACCCCTGCCCCAACGGGGGTCTAGGTTTGTTTTGGGCCCGTCCCGGTGGGCTAGGGGCCTGTCTTGTGACATGCATACCCACCCCGGCGGCGGTTTTGTGAAGAAAAAGTTTCTACTCTGATGTCCTTTGGGAAAACGGTCATAACGTTTGATCCGAGAAGAGTTAGGAGGCCTGTCACCATATCAAATCGAAGATATCGACGAGATCTAAAACTTGTATTCTTTGAGAATTGAGAAATAACGAACGGATGAAGGTCAAAATTGGGCTAGAAGTGACTGTTATGCAAATAACCACCCAAAACAGTGACGTTCGACGTCCGTTGGTACAAATGTCATAACTCTTGCATTCGAACTCCGATTGGGACGATTCAAGATGTTCCAAAAAGCTAAGAAGAAGCTCTACAATGTAATCTAAGTTCTAAACCAAGAACAAGAAAGCCCAAACAATGTCCGAATTTACTTTTCTTTGCGATTTCATACTAATTCTTTGCGATTTCATCTCCCAAGCATATAATCTACAAAACGAACACAAAATGCATGAAAAGTAACTAAGAAACATGAGATTAAGCAACTAATTCAAGTAACAGATACCGAATAAGTAAGTATAAAACCTACTTATCAAATACCCACAAACTTAAACCTTTGCTTGTCCTCAAGCAAAAACACAAAACAATAATGCAATGCAACTAATCTACATGCCTATGAATCCAGCAGTAATGACAGAAACAAGTCTATTAAACCGGCCTTAGAAAAATCAAGTAAACATGATAATACATCATATCAAAACAAATCAGTAATTTTCCAATCAATCATCAAATCTTATACTGTTATCACTAATATAATGTGTGTGTGCTCAACAATAATGCTAACTGATATAAAATCAAATTTAACACATAACAAGTCTCTTCGAAGGCATCATACAGTGTAAACTCAAGGAATCCAAAAAATGAGCTAGATCCGACTAAAATCAAACAATTACCAATATCGAGCTTCAATATGGGATACTTATGCTTTATTTTTCATCTACGGGGGCTTTTTGCTCTTATTTCCCATTTTATTTATTCTTTTTTTTCTATTTTTTTCTTTTTCTTTTTGGATAGTGAGTGCGTTTTACGCTCCATCTCACACCTGTGTTTATGAGGAGTGCATTTCACGCTTCTTCTCGACCCACCACAGAACTCAATTTATTCAACTCGATATCTTTTTTTAAGAAGCTTATATACCCCACTTTTTCCCCCAAACTTAGGTTCTTGCCTAATTCTTCACCTTCACTACTTATTTTTGTAATTCTCTTATTTAAAATAGTATTATCCTTTAGAATCCCATTATGTATCAATTTAAACTCAATCATTCAACAAGTTGTTTTTACTGTGCTATCCTTATTATACCAGTTTCAAACAAAAAAAGACTCAATTCATAACAAGAAATCACACAAAGCTCTAATGGTCAGTACTATACTTGTCTACCCAATTCCAATCTCATCATTAGCCAAAATAAACTGTAACTATCTAACAGCTGAAATCATGCAAGATGAACATAGTAACTAACTAATAAATTTTTTTTGAATTTTTTATTTTTTTTTAGTTATAAATAAAAACTATTATGCAACTACTCTACTATGCAAACTATTATGAAATTACACTACATGAATGCAAACATAAATAAACCTAAATTATTTAACTCCCCCAAACTTAACAATTACAATGTCCTCATTGTAAAATAAAGCATGAAGTGGACGAGGACTTCCTTGTAATCATTTAAGCTTGTGGTGATGGTGGTATTTGGCCAAGCATGATTTGATCATTTTCTATCCATTGAACCTCCAATATCTGCAATGAAGAGAGACAACATGGATTAGAATAACACTTGGATTCCTATCAACTAAATAAACTAGGAAAGCATATAAATAAAAAAAATCCTGGGTTGCCTCCCAGTTAGCGCTTGAATTATAGTCTTTCAGCCTGACTTTGTCTGGTCAACGCTATCCAATTCCTCTTCGGTAATTGAGGAACCCTCCATCCATCGAACATACTATAACTTTTGGTAGGTTCCCATTTACGATGGCCAATGCATCAAAGTTACCTAGCATGCTCTGATTTGGTATGATCTCAATCAAGAACGTCCCACAGCTAGGTGTTTTCTCCATTGTGTATGTGATCACTTTGGGGCATGGAAGCTTGTCACACACAATGGGCTCTTCGTCTATCTTCTCTTTCTCTTCCCACCATGGACTGAATATTGTACTCACTCTTATGTCAACAAGAGCTTCGCCGACGACATGACTACCAAGTGGGCATAATTTTGCAAATCTGACTGACTCTTTGATCTTTGGTGGAGACCCATTTAGATCTTCGTGGACCTCTATTTCATTATCCCCAATTATCTCCACACTTCCTATATCTTGTGGCTCATCCAGGTGTAGATTTGGCTCGGGCACTTCATCAATCTCGGAATTCTCGTCATAACACCAATTATTTTTAGGACAATTTATTCAAAGCTTTGAGCATTTGATCTATCAGGTTCTGCAGATTGTGACGTGATATCTCTTGATTCTGAATTGACCGCTCTTGATTTATCCTCCTTTCCTCATTTGATGCTATGAACTTGGACAACAATTCCTCCAACTTTGACTTTTCTTTTTTTAATTGAGGTTGATATGAGAAATCTGGCTTGTATGTTGGATCTGGAATAGAGTATTGGTCTTGATAATTGTAGCTCCATGAAGAATCCGGGTGATACCCCCATACTTGATCATAATTATCATATGCATACTGATTGAGGTAGTTACCACCATACTGTACCGGCCCAAGATTGATGGTACATTGATTACTCGGGTGATTGCCAGCACAATAGTCACAAATAACTGCAATCCTTCAACTCCTTTGGGCTGCAAAAATGTCCAACTTTCTCGAAAGTTCTTCAATCTGTGCTGACATTGCGGAAAGTGTCACGAGTCTGTCAATCTTCGCTCCCCTTGGCTGAGTCATTCTTGCCATCCTTCGACTCTGTTGGGCTGTGATAACCTCCAACGTCTTCGAAGTTGCCTCAATTTGTATTGGCTTTATAGAAGATGTATTAAGTCCATCAATCCCTATTTCCCTTGGTTGAGTCATGTTCGTGTATGGCCATTGATACGCAAAGTCATCCATGGTACCTGAAAAGAGAGAAATATAGGAAGAGAATTAAAAATAAAAATAAAAATGTTTAAATTAAGACTAATTTGATTGAAATTAATATTGGCAAAGAGATATTAAACTAATTCCCCAAGAATCGCGCCAAAAACTTGTTGGGTAAAATCTATATACCCACAACACATGATATCGTGGTCAACAAGTAATAAAGTGATGAGTAGAGTATCGTTCCCCGGAGAATTATTTAACAAAAATCACCAAGTACTAACTCGTAAAAAACTCAATCTTATTTAAACGAATGAATTTCAAATTATATAAATTAAACTATTATTAAATTCCACTAGTTAAATTAAGATAATGGAGATTTAAGATCACAACTTCACTTATTGCTTCATTTAAGTTAACACGCTTCTCATCAATTATTCTCTATCCTGAATTGTTAATCAAGAACACTAAAGCAGATAAAACCACCTCTCGATGCAAAATACCCATATTAACGTCAATCCACAATTAAGATAGAAATCCGTTAAACACCTTAATCAACTAATCCACTATATCTCTATGTGAATTACAATTGAAGAAGGTTTAAGAATAAGTTCTCTATCAGATTACATGCGGTGTCAAGCATATCTCTACCTTAACACTCATCAAGTTTAAGCTACTAACAAAATCTTGAACACATGCTATCATGATAAGATCTAAATCAATACTTCATCTCTCGAGTTTATATAAATTATCACGGTAATTGATGGCCAATTAATTAAACAATTAAGTCCAAATCACAATAGACAATCCTCGCATAATAATTGATAATGAAGCATATTAAAATAAACTACACCATAAGATCCATTGTAATCTCAAACAAAGAATTAGTTCATTGAATTAAAACTAAGAATCCACACTTGAAATAACATTAAAAGATAAAAATAAGAGTAGAGTAAAGAATAAATCTGTTGTCAGCAAATCTTCATCTTCCTCACGCTCCTGCTCTTGATCTTCAATGGTCTTCAAGTTGCTTCAATCTCCAAATCTAATTAGAACTAGTGTTTTGATCTAATTTACTCTAATCTAATCTAATGAAATCTCTATCTAGTCTCTAATTTCCTCCTTTTATAAGTCTCTTCATATGTCTTTAAGTCCTCTCGGAAGTCCTCTTGGAAGTCCTTGTGTCAATCAGATCGAAACAATCCTTCCCGGACTTAAATTGGACCAAAATTCGCATTTTCGCGCATTTTTTGGGCATACCCCTACCTCGGCGGGGGTCTAGACTTGTTTTGGGCCCGCCCCGGTGGGCTAGGGGCCTGTCTTGTGACTTGCATACCCACCCCGGCGGCGGTTTTGTGAAGGAAAAGTTTCTGCTCTGACGTCCTTTGGGAAAACGGTCATAATGTTTGATTCGGGAAGAGTTAGGAGGCCTGACACCTATCAAATCGAAGATATCGACGAGATCTACAACTTTTGTTCTTTGAGAATTGAGAAATAACGAATGGATGAAGGTCGAAATTTGGCTTGAAGTGACTATTACGCAAATGACCACACAAAACAGTGACGTTCGACGTCCGTTGGTACAAATGTCATAACTCTTGCATCCGAACTCCGATTGGGACGATTCAAGATGTTCTGGAAAGCTAAGAAGAAGCTCTACAATGTAATCCAAGTTCCAAACCAAGAACATGAAAGCCCAAATGATGTCCGGATTTGCTTTTCTTTGCGATTTCATACTAATTCTTTGCGATTTCATCTCTCAAGCATATAATCTACAAAACGAACACAAAATGCATGAAAAGTAACTAAGAAACATGAGATTAAGAAACTAATTCAAGTAACAGATACCGAATAAGTACGTATAAAACCTACTTATCAATTATCTCCTCTGTTTTGCTTTTATTTTAATGCACAAATTTGATTAATCAAAGGTCTAAAATACCCTTAATCAAGTTGACTAAGTTTGGGCTTGCATTTTATTTCTTTTGGGCTTCTCCTTTAATTGTTTTGGGCCATGCAATGAACATAGTCTAATAATTTTAATATATGCTACCCAAATTCTTTATTTAGGGTTTTCATTCCCAATCTTATGAAATTTAATTACTTATACATTTGACTTTAGCTCATAACCTAATTAGGTTTACTAGAAATAGGTTTAAAATTATTAGTCACTTGAAATAACAAGATTATCCACTTAAGTTACCCTTAGGTTATTTAATTGTCTCAACTAATGTATAATTAGGTTACGAAGCTTTCATTTAGGGTTTAAAATAAAATAAAATTAGTTTCTAAAGTTTGTAATTAGGGTTTCCTAATTAAGTTAGGTTACCTAACCACCTAGGTCTTGCATAATAGGATTTAACATTTACTAATTTTTATTAAGCGTTCAAATTTAGCAATTAAGGTGCCAAATTTATCAATTAGGGTTTAAAATTAATAAGTAGGGTTTTTAATCATATTATGCATGAACATTAGGGTTTCGAGTCAATTATTAGGGTTTACCTAATTAGCGTTTATATTTATAATATTCGACATTGATCACATTATCACGATTACCTAACAATTTTGAACTCCAATTTGTATTTTAAATTAAGGTTTCTACGAGAATACAAGGGTTTGTCACATAACACCATAATTGACCAACCCTTATCGATTCCATATATATCTGAGACATATTTATAAGATTGAAAAATCAAAATATAATTAATATTATATTATTATTCTCATGCCTTGATCAAAATCCAAAAATTAGGGTTTGGATTCCATATCCGATTTATCTCATCATACTTAACATTCTTAATTAAGTTAAAAATAATTAACTTAATAATCGAACAAAATTCATATAATAAAATAATTATTATAATAATTCTAAAAAAATCGGTTCATATATTATATAAATAATATATAATTATATTTTCGTGGAAAATAATTAATAAAAACATTTCTACTATAAAATTAATTATTATAATATTATAGTTTATAACAATCAATAATTCTAAAATAAAATTATTTAAAATCATTCATGTAATAAATATATCACATAAATACATACACATTATCTTGGCACATATTCCCCATATTTATTTTAATAAATACAAAAAAAAAAAATTATACATAAAATTTCTAATTTATTTGTATAGAAAATATCGGGTTGTTACATTTTCTCTTCTTCAAATGATCATAACTTTGATTAAAATAGAGTAAAATTTTTAGAGAGATTATGTATGTAAGACTCCAACTTTTATGAATAAAGATGAATTTTTTTCAAAATATATTTTTGAATATTATGGAGTGAATTTGATATAATGTTATAGTTGATTGTAATATTTATCAATTTTACAAAGTAAGCAAGTTGTTATAAAATATTCGATTGGTCGGGGAATATTCCATTTAACACGGAATATTCATACAACGGCACAATCATTGGTGGACCCCACAACGGAATTATATTGGAGTTAGAAAATGACAGAAATAACTTTTTATACAAATAACGACAAAAGTTTTATCGTTAAACTGTTAAAATACTCGGTGGTAAAAGTACAGTAATACACGTGGTTGCATAGTAGCACACGGTATTGATTATTGATGCTTACGTGAGAAGTCACTCAGTTTTATTCAATTATTGCTACAGTAATTGATGCATAGTATCTCATGTTATTTGATTCAATTATTGTTACAATATTATATATTATTAAATCATCAATTGAGATGACAAGTTATTCATATTATTATTTGCATAATTAACAATGTCTAGAAAGCTCTGTCGAGGAAAGGGGTTTGGTCACCTAATTGCGCTCCAATAGGGAGAAATCCTTATCGGAATGCCCCATCTTTCCTGGGAACGATCTGGTTGTTAATATTGCTAGTTATAATAATGATGAATAAATGTTGTTAAAAATATTGAGGAAATTTTTTTATGAAGTATTTATTGTAATTATGGACCCCCCCCCCCCCCCAATTTAACCATTTTTCAAAATAATCGGTAGAAAGTTATTCGGTATATATTTATATTATAAAGGTAGGGACCACATGTGGGGCCCACTGGTGGAAGAAAAAATGAAATGTCTGGGAAGTTGAAAATGGTTAGTCAGGGGTTATATATATACATACATATATATATATATATATATATATATATATATATATATATATATATATTATAATAAATTATATTTTATGAAAAATATTATAAATTATATTTTATTATGCACGTGTTTGCGTAGTGTCTGCATAGTGTTTGCATAGTAAGAAACTCAAAAATTTTGGCCGAAAGTTACAACCCGTGAAAATTCTACACTATGCATCCATGATTATTTCTAAATAGTACCTCTTCCATTCTCCTATAAATAAGATGCTTAGTTTAGAATTAAAAATCACACCAGAATCAGAAAATTCTTCTTCTATAATATTGAGCGTATTTCTTTCGAGTTTTAGGAAGCTTTGAGTATAGAAAACAGTGAAAGTTTTCTTCAAGAATATCTCCGCTATACCAGTTGGAATAATCTCCTTTTTAAGGTAAGGGATATTATTTTTTCAATACTCATAAGAAATAATACTTTCTTCCATACTATATAGTATATAAGTAATATTATTTCGTTTCAGATTCCGAATTCTATACTCATTTTGTTAAGTTTTGGCTTCTATACTCCATGAAATTACTAGAATATGCTAGAAATTTGTGCTTCATCCAGTAGCTTTTTCATGAAAATATTATTCTGAGCATTTTTGATAAGTTTTAACTTTTTCATGCCGGAGTACTATGCACGGGGTACTATTCTCGAAGTACTATTCACTCGGTTACTATTCACCTGGGGCACTATTCATGATAAAAACTAATTTTTTTCGGTCCAAATCATTTTTGATACAATATTATTCTTGAATTTTAATCCACAAAGCAGTATCATATTGATAATTTGGACATTATTGAATTCTAGATAAATTAAATTATAAATCTTTAAAAATTTATCCTTTGCCTTTTTTTAATTGAATTCTTATATCATTGTCATCATCCTCATGCTTATATTGTGATGAAATTATTCTTTGGCTTACGTGCATAGATCGACTGTTGATTGGTATGATTATGACAAGAGATTATTCAGTATAATCAAGATCGTAATGTTACAAATGATGTGGTAAAGGTCCTCATTGGCCCGTAGTGCATTGATGGATAGTTATTGGCATGACCATGACCATTGATGATTACACGAATATCCTTGGCCCGTAGTGCATGGATAATTTATGGACGTGATACTAATGAATATCCTTAGCATGTAGTGCAGGGATGGTTCAATGATATAGTTTATTTATTAGGCTGAGTCTCAGCGATAAAATTGATGATAAACTTTTTAAATCATAGAAGATAGTAAATATCATGCTCTACTTGACTCTTCTAATGGATTGCTTGTTCCGCTGTAGTTAAACTTGATGTTTATTGTATTTTATCAGTTTAACACTGTTGAAGGCTAACGATAATTTATTCTGCATTATCTTAGTAATAATATTTCTTACTGGGCTAGTTTTGTTCACCTTTTTGCTTTTATTGTTCTCTTTAGGAAATGAGAACGTAACCGGGACTAGTCGGGGAATGGAGTGACGGTCCGAGATGGTTGTTTTGGTAGTCCTAACTATATAGTGTGATAATAAATGTAATGAAGATTGAATTTGAGTTTGGATATTATCTAGGAGATAATATTTGTATTAAAACTCACAGCTTATGTTTTGTCGTATCCTGCACGACATTTAATAGTTTTATAAATTAAGTTTGTATTTGAATTCTGTAACATGTATTTGGCAACCCAAGATGGGTGATGTATACCTATTTTGGGGGCATCACAGTTGGTATCAAAGCTTAGGGATATGATCCCTGGATGAGATGTGAGACTAGAACTAGGAGGGGAGAGACGGGTAATTCCTCCGCTAGTATGACCTACCTAAGCTTATTTGTTATTTGATTGGTCGGTTAGAATATATCGGTATTATGTGGTATGTCAATTAACCCTTGTTTTATGGAAATATTTAAAAATGGCGTCCGAGAATGTTGAGATAAGCAATGGAGCATAGGAGACCGTTGAGTCACCACAAATCAATAACCAGGATATTGTGCATCAGGAAGGCAATAATCCTTAAGTGAACAACAACACCGACCAAATGATGTACGACAGAATGTTCAAAGGCTTCCTGCAATTCATGCAAAATAAGGCGAGAGAGACTCCTGTTTAAAATGCTGATGGAAACACTGGTAACTCACGGATGGTCACCGCTAAGTAGTTCAAGGAGTTGGGACCAGCAGAGTTTTGGGGAAAGCCAGAACCACTCAAGGCAGAGACTTGGATAAAGTAGATCACCAAGATATTTGATGTCTTGGGAAGCTCCGAGGAGCAAAAGGTTCCCTTTGCCACCTTCATGTTTAGAGGAGAGGCAGATTACTGGTGGGAATCAGTAAAACGTCAGTCTACCGCACTCAAAATGTCTTGGGAGAAGTTCCAAGAACTGTTCAAAGGCAAGTACTTTCCCGAAAGTATTTGTCACGTGAAGAAGGTGGAGTTCATCAAGCTAGAGCAAAAAAATATGACCGTGTCGCAATACGAGGCTAAGTTTGCCGAGTTGGCCCAGTTTGCATCCCATTTGGTTGATAATGAGGAGAGAATGACACGAATGTTTCTGTGAGGTTTGAAACCCGAAATACGTTAATACCTCATTTCTCATAAATTGTGTTTATATTCAGATGTTGTAAATAGGGCTCAGTTATTGGAGCGCAATAATGAGTCAACCCAAGTAAAGGAGAGCAGCCGACAAAATGATAATACCAGTGGTAGCAGTCATCGAAGCGGTGACAACAAAAGTGGAGGGAATCAACATGCCAGAAATAGTAACCACTTTGGTGGTAATCATGGCCAAGACAATAGGACTGGAAATTTCAAGAAGAGGAGATTCAATAATAATGGAAAGACATCAGCACCAGCAACCGTTATTAAGGAAGGAGAGAGACCATCGATCGTATGCTACAAATGTGGAGGGGAGGGACACATCAGTCCAAACTGTACACAGCAGTCCAAAACATGTTATAATCGCGGAAGAGAAGGTCACCTAGCCCGATTTTATCATACAGTGCAGTCAAGTACAGTTGGGACGGAGGCACCAAAGGCCGTCCCAGAGAAGTCAAAGCCGATAGTTTAAGGGAGAGCGTTTGTCGTGACCTCCCAAAAAGTGAGGAATCCGAATGAAGTCAGCACGGGTAAGCTAATTATAAACTCTAGCGAAGTCTATACCTTATTTGATACCGATTCTACCCATTCTTTTATTTCTCCTACTTGCGCTCAACGTTTAAATTTAACTCCAGAGAAATTAGACTTTGACTTATCTGTTGAAACTCTGTTGGGAGAAGCCTTCATTACATCCATTGTTTATAAGTCTTGTTTGATTCAAATCGGCAATCGTACATTACCTGTCGATCTTATCTCTTTGAAAATACTAGCATTTGATGTGATTTTAGGGATTGATCGGTTAACTAGTCATCATGTAAATATTGATTATATTCGTAAGGTTGTTAGCTTTCATATTCCTAACCAACCTATTATGCGAATTTAAGCAACCAAACCATTAAAGTCAATCACTGTCATCTCAAGTCATAAAGCTATTCGTTTATTGAAAAACGGATGTCAAGTTTTCTTAGCTCATGTCACGAATTTAAACAAAAATACGTTAATTTTGAATGATATTTCTATTCTTAATAAATTTCCTGACGTATTCCCTGAAGAACTTCTTAGCCTACCCCAGAGCGTGAAATCGAATTTTGTATCGACCTTGAACCCGGTACAAAACCCATTTCCAAAGTCCCATATCGAATAACTTTTATTGAACTTCAGGAGTTAAAAATCCAACTGCAGGAATTGTTAGACATCGGTTTCATTCGCCCTAAAACATCTCATTGGGGTGCTCATGTTCTCTTCATAAAGAAGAAAGATGGAAGTATGCAACTTTGTATTGATTATCGGGAGTTAAATCATGTCACCATCAAAAATAAGTACCCGTTGCCACGCATTGATGACCTGTTTGACCAGTTGCAAGGAGCCAAATTCTTTTCAAAGATCGATCTTCGTTCCGAATATCATCAGTTAAAGATCAAAACTGATGACATTACAAAGATTGCTTTCAAAACTCGGTACGGGCATTACGAATTCCTAGTCATGTATTTTGGATCGACTAATGCTCCTGCTACCTTCATGGATATGATGAACCGAGTATTCAAGGAATATTTGGATCACTTAGTGGTCATCTTTATTGATGACATCCTCATTTATTCCAAAAGGCATGAAGATCATGAGTAACACTTGAGGTTGATACTGCAAAAGCTTCGTGAAAACAAGCTTTATGACAAGTTGAAGAAGTACGAGTTCTGGCTTAAGGAAGTAGCATTCTTTGGGCACGTGATATCAAATCACGGAATATCTGTTGACCTAGCAAAGATTGAAACAATACAAAGCTGGGAGCAACCTAAGTCAATGACCGAAGTACGTAGCTTTCTCGGCTTAGCTAGTTATTATTGGAGATTCGTAGAAGGGTTTTCTCGAATCGATACTCCATTAACTCAGCTGACTCAGAAAGATACAAAATTTGGTTGGAGCGAGGAATGTTAGAAAAGTTTTCAAGAACTCACGAGGAGACTCATTTTAGCACCTGTTCTGACAATACCATCTGGTTCGGAGGGATTTGTCATCTACAGCGATGCTTCAGGTAGAGGGTTAGGATGTGTTCTCATGCAACATGGGAAAGTCATAGCCTATGCCTCATGACATCTCAAAGAATATGAGAGGAATTATCCTATTCATGATCTAGAGTTGGCAGCAATCATTTTTGCGCTTAAAATTTGGAGGCATTACCTGTATGGGGAGAAAGTGGAGATCTATACGGATAAAAAAATCCTCAAATATTTCTTCACCCAAAAGGAACTCAACATGCGACAATGAAGTTGGCTCGAACTGTTAAAAGATTAAGATCATACCATTCAATACCATCCTGGAAAAGCGAACGTGGTAGTTGACGCGTTGAGTAGAAGATCTTATGCGGGTACGAGTGTGATATTGTCAACATAAAGGCCCATTTTGTATGACTTGCAAAGGATGGAGATAGAGTTAAAGACTCCAGGGACCCACGTGATGATGGTAAATATATAAGTAGAACCAACTTTAATCGATAAAGTTAAAACTGCTCAAACTACAGACCTGGAGCTGATGCGTATGAGGAAGAAAGTACAAGAAGATGCTATTCCGGAAGCAAGAATAGATGAAGAAGGAATACTTCGAGTCAACTCCAGACTTTGTGTTCCTAATGACCCTGATTTAAAGTAAAAAATCATGATGGAGGCGCAAAACACACCATTTGCAATCCATCCTGGGAGTACCAAAATGTAGCGTGATCTTCGATGTGACGCCCCCAAAATAGGTATACATAACACCCATTCTGAGTCGCCAAATACATGGTACAAGAAGCAAACTACAACTTCAATAATACAAATGTCGTGGTGAAATACGACAATATATCTTGTGAGTTTAAATATAATATTGTCTTCAGACAATATCCACACGCAAATAAATCCCCATCATAATTATTGATTCATTATTTTACAAAAATGGTGAGGACTACTAAACAACTCTCTCTAGAACCTTCATTCCATACCCCGACTAGTAGCTACATTCTCGCCTCCCGAGAAGAAAAATGGAACAACAATGAAAAGGGTGAGCTCAACTAGCCCGATAAAGAATATTATGACTAAGATAATATACAACAAATTATCGTTAGTCTTCAACGAGGAAAATCGATAGAATACTGATATACAACAAGTTTCGGATCAATATTCGCAGTGAAATAATAATTCATAGAAGAGTTACGTAGAGAATGAAATCTACTATAATCTATGAATTTAACGATCCATCATCAATATTTTATCCCCTGTAACATCAATCAATATGCATCCGAATCAAATATTCATCTTTGCACTACTGAGGCCAAAGATATTCATCGATTGGTCATGTTCATTTAAACACTGTTCATCTTTGCACTCTGAGGCCAAAGATATTAATCAATCGATCATGTTCATCTCAACACTGTTCATCTTTGCACTCTGTGCCAAAGATATTCTTGAGAAATCATTCATCTTTGCACTCTGGGCCAAAGATATTCAATAATATCATCATTTAAGACCGAGGATGATGAAAATATTTTTAAGAAAGCGAATCCGGTGAAACAAAATGACAAGGATTAAGGATTAAGGATTCGTACTTGGTTTTATCCATCCCAAAAATACCTCAAAAATAATCATAGTGGTGTAAAATTCAAGAATGATCAAAACATGGATACAATCGAGTTAGTATCCGTAATAGATGTTTTAGACGAAAAGAAGAAATTTTATTTTCTGAATGAATAGACCGTATACGTGAATAGTGTCAGTATCGTGAATAAGGCCGATATCGTGAATAGTAACTCCGACACCAAAAGATAGAAATTCCACAAAAACATCTTCACGCTTCATGAATAGTACTCGTGAATAGTAACTCGTGAATAGTAACTCATGAATAGTAACTCGTGAATAGTAACTCGTGAATAGTAACTCATGAATAGTAACTCATGAATAGTAACCCCGACATGAAAAAGTTCCAAATTTGATAAAAACTTCAGATCAACATTTCAGTATAATGATATTGAAGAAATCATATCATTACGAAAAAAAAAATAATATCCCTTACCTCGAAAGATCAGTACTTCTAGCTGAAACACCGGATATAGGCTATGACTTGGACTTGCACCGTATAGCAATACTCAAAGTATACTCAAAATACTCACAAGAATACGCTCGATAATATAGAGAGAGAAAACTTCAGTTTCTGGTGTGATTTTCAATTCTAACCTAAGCACCCTATTTATAGGAAATTGCTTAGAACACCAAAGCAAAAAATTTAATAAATTAATAATATAATTATATTATTTTCTACATGTCTAGAATCTGATTTCAGCCATCAAACACATGCCACCTTCTAGAATAAAATAAGAAAAACGTTTTCTAATTTTAAATATTTTAAACTTCAAAAATCAATTATTTTGAACTTGAACTTCAATAATTCATAATAAATAGCCCTTTCATCAGAAAATTCAAATCACACGAGTTTTTATAGGAAATTCAATTCTCTACAACTTTGCAGAAGAAAGTTTTTCCAAATTCTAAATAGAAATTGGCCAAGAAATCCACAAGCGGGTGATTTTACAAGCTATAATCAAATTTGATTCGATAATTGTGTCCACCAACACACAAAACATGTGTTAAACATTTAATGCCACAAAAATACTCTTCCTCCTCATATACTCATATATCCCACATTCATTGTAAAATATCACCGTTAATATATTATTAAAATAATATATTTAAATGAATTATTTTATCGAGAAAAAGATAAAATATTAATTTTCAACAATTGTCATTTTAAAAATTTTCTCCATCTATATCCACATAAAATCAATATTTTCCTCATCATATAAATCAATAATTAATTATTCACAAATAATATTACGAATCACAATATTGACAACCGAGCGGTCTCAGAAAAGGGGCTTTCAATAAGAATTTCTTCATTTGGCGCTATGATTAGGTGACCAAACCTCTCCTTAAACAGAACTTTCTAGACATTGCCAATAATGTTATCTAATAATATTATTCGGATAATATGAATTATTGTTTCGATAATGAAAGATCTTGTGTAATGACAATTATTGAAACAACAAAGAATATAAAATATCAACGCAAACAATTATTAACTCGATAAAATCTTGAGCGGTAATTATCGTAACCATTATTGAGTAGTGCCTTCTTACGTAAGAATCAATAATTGGTGCAATACCGTGTGCTCTTTGTTCAACAACGCGTATTAGTGTGTTTTAACCACGGGTATTCCAACAAGATAATACTTGATAATAACTACGCCGTTATTTAAAAACAACTTATATTTGTCGTTTTCTTCATCCAATCGCTTTCCAAGTTATGGGGGCTACACATGGTACGTCATGGCCGTCAGTAAATACGAATATTCTTAATGCATACGAATATTCCACGACCAAACGAATATTCCCAAACAACAATGAATATTTTATAACCACTTGCTTATTTTGAAATATTTGCATATTTAACCCTTAACTATCCACATTAATCAAATCAACCCTTACTATTTCAAAATAATAAATAAAGGAAATTCCTTTTTATTTAAAAAAATTTCGGGGTCTTACATTCGACATACATTTTGGTGGAGCAATATGAAAAGAGAGATCGCAGAGTTTATCTCAAGGTTTTTAAAGTGTCAACGATTCAAGGCAGAGCATCAAGTGCCAAAAGGTCCATTACAACCACTTGAAATTCCAGAATGGAAGTAGGAGAACATTACCATGGATTTCGTTATTGGTCTTCCCAAGGTTTCTTAAGGTATAGATGCAATTTGGGTCATTGTTGATAGATTGACCAAGCCTGCTCATTTCTTACATATATGAGAAACTTATTCACTTGAACGTCTTGCTCGTATTAACATAAATGAGATTGTAAGACTACATGGTATGCCAGTATCCATAGTTTCTGATCGAGACCCAAGATTCATTTCACAATTTTGGGTTAGTTCATAAAAAGCTATGGGCACAGATTTACTATTCAGTTCAGCATACCATCCTCAAACGGACGGGCAATCAGAGAGGACTATTCAAACTCTTGAAGATTTATTAAGACTCTGTGTCCTTGACTTCAAAGGAAGTTGGGACAAGTTCTTACCATTGGTGGAATTCTCCTACAACAACAGTTATCAAGCAAGTATTGGCATGGCTCCATTCGAGGAATTGTATGGATGCAAGTGTCGTTCTCCAGTATGTTGGGATGAGGTGGGTGAAGAAATGTTGTTGGGACCAGAATTGGTACATATGACTGCGGAGAAGATCCAAATGATCCGGCAACGTATAAAACCCTCACAAGATCGACAAAAGAGTTATGCTAATCTTCATTGAAGGGGCGTGGAATTCAATGTGGGAGATCATGTGTTATTACGTGTTGCTCCATGGAAAGGAGTTACAAGATTTGGAAAGAGAGGAAAGCTCAATCCCCGATTCATTGGCCCATTCAAAATCCTTGACCGAGTAGGAATTATGACCTATAGACTCGCTTTACCGCCAAGTATGTCTCGTGTTCATAACATTTTTCATATATTTATGTTACGTAAATATGTGGAAGACCCGAACCATATTATTGAGTTAGAACCGGATGAAATGACGGAAGATTTAGCGTATGAAGAGGGACCTGTTAAAATCTTGGATAAGAAGGAACATATTCTATGCTCCAAGGTTATACCTCAAGTTAAAGTTTTGTGGAGAAACCACGATGTTGAGGAAATGACCTCGGAGTTAGAATCTGAAATGAAATCAAGGTATCCTCTCATCTTCGACATACCAGGTACGCACCCTAATTTCAAGGACGAAATTTCATAAGAAGGGGAGGTTGTAAGACCTAACTTTTTGAATAAAGAGTTATTACTACAGTAATTGCTGCATAGTATCTCACGTTATTTGATTCAATTATTGTCAATATTTTATATATTATTAAATCAATAATTAAGACGATACAGTTATTCATATTATTATTTGCATTATTGACGATGTCTAGAAAATTCTGTCGAGGAAAGGGGTTTGGTCACCTAATTGCGCACCAATAGATAGAAATCCTTATCGGAAAGCCCCCTCTTTCCTGGGAATGATGTGGTTGTTAAATATTGCGAATAATAATAGTGATGAATAAATGTTGTTAAAAATATTGAGGGGATTTTATGAAATATTTGTTGTAAATTTTGGCGTATTATATGGACCTCCATTTACTCATTTTCAAAATAATTAGTAGGAAGTTATTCAGTATATATATTATATGGTGGGATCCACCTGTGATGGTGATATGTTGGTGCAGGGGAACATGTGCGGGCCACATGTGTGGAAGAAAAATGAAATGGAAAAAGGGGGGGAGATTGCCCGGGAAAGAGGGCATTATTATTTTATATATATATATATATATATATATATATATTTATATATTAGTGGGGCCCACGTATAGGTGGATGATATTTGGGGGAGGGAAATCTGATAACATTCACGGGAGGAGTTTTTTTTTCAAACAAACATGTGTTAATACATACATATATATATATATATATATATATATAATAAGTTTTGTATTTTTTTTGAAAAATAGAATATATTATATTTTATTGAATATTATATTAATAAATTGAAAAAAGGGCGTCTGAAAATATTTTCTTTCCGCCTGTGAAGTTTCGTCCGATTTCTTACTATTCAGTCCGTGAAAAACTTTTCTAAATAGTATCCTTTCATTCTCCTATAAATAAGATGCTTAGTTAGACTTAAAAATCGCACCAGAATCAAAGAATTCTTCTTCTATAATATTGAGCGCATTTCTTTAGAGTTTTAAGAAGCTTTGAGCGTAGAAAACAGTGAAAGTTTTCTTTAAGAATATCTCTGCCCTACCAGTCGGAATACTCTTATTTTTAAGGTAAGGGATGTTATTTTTGTTCAATATTCCTATGAAATAATATTTTCTTCCATACTCTGTAGTATGTAAGTAATATTATTTCGTTTCAGATTTCGAATTCTACACTCGTTTTGTTAAAGTTTTGGCTTCTATAGTCCATGAAATTAGTAGAATATCCTTGATATTAGCGCTTCATCCAGTATCTTTTTATGAAAATATTATTCTGAGCATTCTTGATAAATTTTAACTTTTTCATGCTGGAGTACTATTCACGGGGTTACTATTCCTGAAGTACTATTCACAGGATACTATTCACTCGGGTACTATTCACCCGGGGTACTATTTATAACAAAAATTAATTTCTTTTTGATCCAAATAATTTTTGATACAATATTATTCTTGAATTTTACTCCACAAAGCATTATCATGTTGATAATTTGGACATTTTGAATTCTGGACAAATTAAATTAGAAATCCTTAAAAATTTATCCTTTGTTTTCTTTTAATTGAATTCTTATATCATTGTCATCATCCTCGTGTTTATACTATGATGAAAGTCATTTGTGGCCCGTAGTGCATAGATGGACTTGGTATGATTATGACCAGGATTTATTCGGTACAATCATAACCGCAATGTTACAAATGATGTGGTAAAAGTCATCATTGGCCCGTAGTGCATTGATTGACAGTTGTTGGCATGATCATGACCATTGACGAAAACACGAATATCCTTGGCTCGTAGTGCATGGATAATTCGTGGTCGTTATACTAATGAATATTCTTGGTCGTAGTGCAGGGGTGATTCGATGATGTGGATTATTTATTAAGTTAAGTCTCAGCGATAAAATTAATGATAAACTTTTTAAATCATAGAAGATGTTAGTTCCTAGTAGGCACAAGTTATCTAGAAGAGGGGGGGGGGGGTTGAGTAGATATTTGAAAATCTTTTCTCTTTAACCTTGTTCTTAGATAATGATTAAAACTTAGCGGAATTAGTATTTGTTTTAATCTTCTTTACCAAGCAATGGAGTTATGAGCGAGTAAGGCAGTTATTGCAAATATAGCAGTTATAGCAGATATAGCATGAATGTAAACAACACAGTTGTTTTTAAGTGGTTTAGAGCACTCAATGCTCCTAGTCCACTCTTCTACTCAACGAGTAGGATATCCACTAAGGATGTCTTTTACAATCTTCTGAATAACACAGATTCCTTCTAGACCAGTAGTCTAGGAACTTCTCTAGTTCACTCTTGAACTCTTCAAGTCCAGCAGACTTGGCTTTCTTACAATTCATTACGAACTCTTCAAGTCCAGCAGACTTGGTACTCTTCTTTAGTTGATTGATAGTTATTGAGTTCTTGATGGTTGCTACTCAGTCACTATGTAAGCTCTTGTTCTAAAGAACTGAGTAGCTGAGCAAGCTTTACAATATCTCTGATCGTAGAGTTGAGCTTGAGAGATGTTCACGTTGTTTGATTAATGCTTGCTTGATTCTCTCTCATCTGTCTGATCTGTATATATGTGATGTTGAAAACTATCCATTGGATCCATCTGTTGTGGCATTAAATGCGTCTGAACTTTCTGTACTGTGATGGAGACATTTCTGTACATCTTCTAAATCAAAGATTACGCCCATCGACACTTTGCAGCAGTCGCTTTCTCACCTACCACCTGAAAAGGTGTTTTGTCCCTCTTACCCATGGTACTATCCTTAGCTTCTTCAATACGCTTCTTTGTTGCATACTAAGGATATTTCATATATTCTGGGACTGATGAGCACTGCAGCATCTAGGATCCATTCCTCACTTGTTGAAAACACAGATTATGAGGCTCGACGTTTCTGACATGAGACAGATGATGCTCTACGATTTGGATCGTGGTGTTCTACGATTTAGATCATAGTGTCTTTGACTTGCACACTACGATGTTATCAGTCGAGAGCACTACGATTTCCCTTAAACCTTCGTACACTACGATCTTCTCTTGCTCGTGTTGTTGACTCTACGTTCCCGAGAGCGCACTATGATCGTTGACATGTAAACATCATGTTTCCTTTAGCACACTACGATCGTAGAGTTAGATCGACAAATGTTGGGACCACTCTACGATTTTTGAAGAGTCCCCTTCAAGGTAGGCACGCTATGATCTTCAGGCTCTTCCTTTTCTGCCTTGGCTTCTGCAATGTTGATCAGATTGATGCACTACGATTTCTTCAAGACTAATCTATTACATCTCAAGATCAACCTAACATTTTTGATCTTTCTATCTATACATTCTTTAACAGAATGATACACGTTGAAAGCTTAGATCAACCTAACAATTTTGATCTATCACTAAGTCCTTGTACATATCTTCTTTAAAGGGCCTTACAAATAATCATGAACACGTGCATTAAAACATCAAATCATAATATGCATTCTCCCAACAATCTCCCCCTATTTGATGTTGACATAACCAAGGAGATTTGTTGTCATGATTATTAGTGACTAGATGCATTTGTAAGAAATTTAAACATGACTTAGTATTTCAATGAGCAGCTGAAATTTCTAGAGAATAAGTATGAATTTATTGATGATCAGAAGATATTACATTACAGCATTACATCAATAAGAAATTTAAGTTTCAACTTATCTCTATTTCCTTGACCTCTTTAGTGGAGGTGGATTGGCATACTCTTCAGCCCTTCTTTTCCTTTGAGCTTCCTCATTTCTTGCTAACTCTTCCAGCTCGCTTAGACTTAGAGCTGGATTCTCCTCATGTCTGCGCATGAATGCAGGATCTCCAGTTGGCATTCGTATGCGTACAGTAGACATGTATTGTGAGCTAGGAGTTGGCTCCTGATGACTTATAGGAATAGCTGTTACAATTTCCTGCTGACCAGATCGTTGAGTCTGATGATGCGATAGTCTTGCAGGAGGGCTTCGTGATTACTGAATATGAAATTAACTTCTTCCCCTTTCTTGAGTTGCATGACCTCCTCTGCCTCTGCCTTGGTTCCTTGATCTCCTTTCCCTTTCTTATTCTCCCCCTTTATGTCAGCATTAAGGGTTCGAATATCTGCAGACAGCCTATTAACTCCTTGGACAAGCTCGTTGAGTTGGCTTTGGGTTTGAGCAATGTCCTCTCTATTCTCCTTGATTTATTTTTCAGATCTGGCTTCTTTATTTTGGAGGACTGTCAGAATCATATCATTATGCTTCTCCTGATTGGAGTAAGATTTCTGGAAGTCATAGACAGAAGCTTTCAGGTTGAGAATATTGTTCAGCATAATTTGATGTTGAAGATCTTGGTGTTTTTGCATTTCAAGCACAGCCTCTCTTTGTTTAGCAGCAATCTGGAAATGTATCTCATCTCTATCTGACATACTCTTCAGAATTTCTTTGATAATTTCCCTTAGCCTCGTGTAGTGAGCTCAATATTCATAGTACTAGGGAATTTGTTTGCAGCTTTTATCATTTGGTTCAGTCGGATGTTAAGGAGATCAGAGTGAGATTCCAGACTTGCTTCGATAGACTTGATCATTTTCTCAGAAGTTTCTTTCAAGTCATCCTTGGTGGGCAGGCTTGGGAAGGTATCATTTGATTGGGGATTGTCCATTTGAGGGGTTCTTGGTTGAGATTGATCTTGCAAATTGTACAAAGCAAGATCAAGACTGAAATAGTCATGTGATGAGGAGGATGGTATATCAGCTGGAGGGGCTTGGGTTTGGACATCTGGGATAGGTGACTCTACGATTTCAATGTTGGACTCTACTATGTGCCTTGAGTCTGGAATCGTAGAGTTGGTGATTTGAGGGAGCAGGGTAAGGTTGACTTCTTCTGGTTCTTCAGTTACAGAATTTTGGTATTTTACAACTGGAAACTGATTTACTGGGTTGAGAATCACTTCCAGCCATTTAGGAAATTCATAGAAATAGCTAAATGAAGATGATGGCAGGTGATTAACTCTGAATTTTGTAGGGATAGACAATACCTCAGGTTTATCTTTTGATGAGGAATGGTTGGTAAGCAGCTTCTTGGCGAAGATGACTTTCCCTAGAAATCCATGAGCCAGTACTGTGATTGCTGGATATTCCTTGAAGCTCCAGAACATGTGATCCCATGAGTTCAGGATTTGAGCTTGATGGTATGCCATCATGGGTAAGTAGGAAAACATTTGGTTGTACAGATAGCTCCTATATCTATCTTTCCCTACACCAGTGATTTCAAGCTCATCATCATCATTTTTTTCTTCTTTGGTTTCTTCTGAAGATTCCATTATCTCAATGGCCTCAGGAAGGTTTGGCATTGAATCAATTTTATCTTGAGCAAGGACCTCTTTTTCAGCCATTGGAACCTCATGAGGCTCCCCCTCAGCATGAACATATTCTTCTAAGTGCAGAAAGTTCCCTTCAGCTGGAATATCTTCTTAAGTTGTAAACTTCTCCCCCTCAGCTGGTGTATACTCCATCATGAGAATTTCAGGGTTCTCCCCCTCAGCTGGAGCACTCTCCTCTTTGTTTGCTTGGGGCAGTTCTACTTTTTCAACCATACTCTTGTCTTCCTTTTTCAGCACTTTTTCATTTTCAAGAATATACTTCTTGACCAGCTTTCTTTTTGCTTTGCTGGTTTTAGCAACAACTTCTGAACTCTTTTGAGTCTTAGCTTTGTCATGTTTAACAACCACTATTCTTAAAGCAGCTTCCTCCATTTCTGCCACACTTGGCCTAGTTTTAGAGAACAGCAGAGTCTCTACGATCAAAGAAACAGTTGGTCTTTTGGACTTATGACCAATTTTGTTCTTCTTTAGGATCTATGAAATGGTGGCTTGATCCTCTTCAGCTTCTTCTTGTTGTTGCTTCTTTCTTAGCCTTCTTAGAGTCTCTATATCAGAGGACTCTACAGGAATGTTAGTTGTAGATCCTTGAGGCTCTTCGACTTGTCTTGTCCTTAGCTTTCTCTTGCCCTTGCTTTTTCTGGCAAGAGTAGAAGGTTCTCCCTTATTTGCTTCTCCTTCTTCTTCAACTTCTCTGACAACAGACATACCTCCTGGAAAGCCTGCATTCTTTAGTTCCTCAGATCTCCCACTGGACTCTATCATCATTCGAACATAATCAGCAGGGTTTCTCTCTCAGTTCTTAAACATCTGCTGTGTCATTCTTCGATTTGGGTTGATGGCTTCTCCTTCATCATCCCAGTGCTGTCACCCAGTGCTGATTGCAGAATGATACTTATGAATCTCCCATACAGCATCTTCGGAGTGCTCTTTTATTTCTTCGAGTTGACGATCCACTTACCGATCCACTCGAGAAATACAGCCCCATAGTTGAGTTGTGTACCATAAACCATAGCCGTCATGAGTTTAAGCTGAGCCTCATTTACCGATTCATGACCTGAGCTCTTGCAGCAGATTCATTTCCCAATAATGTCAGCTAGAAATTCATACCTTTGAGGGAACTCCTTCTTTTTGTAGCCTTTCACAGAGGGGTTCTTCTTGTGATGCATTTTCTTTGATCCCTCTTGAAATCTTATGCTGTCTAAAAATGGGTGCCCTACATTCTTAAAACCTAGGGCCAGATTGACGTCTTCTTCCCTTAGTTTCATTTCAACTCCTCTAACTCTTGTAGTGATGGTGTTGTGTTCGTACACACCATTCTTGTAGAACTCATTCACTAGCTTGGGATAGATGAGAGTGTCTGTGCTCAACACCTCTTCGAGACCTGCCTTCTTCAGTAGTGCCAAGGTCTTGTGAAATTTTGGTGGAGCATCCTTGAACTCGTCAAAACAGAGTCTGTAGCCTGAAACCACATTAGAAGCAGCCATTGATTCTGTAGTTGAGAAGTGAGATACGACTAAGCTTTCCACTGATTTAGGGTTTTACTTTGAGAGAGAGAGAGAATGAGAGAGATAATCTTTTGAACTTCAGATTTCAAAAACACGATTTTAATTTGTACTTGTAACTTCCCGCTCTCTTTTTGACTTAGTGGGACAGGTGTCGCCCTTTGCTTGGCTATTCGATTTTGACTGTGTAGGAATGTACTGATGTGCCCTTTGAGTTGTCAGAGCTGAGGTGTCCTTAGGATGACTACGATCATAGAGGTAGTCTTGTGTTCGTTGAGTCTGTCCTGCGATCGTCGAGTCTGTCCGGCAGTCGTTGAGTATGATCAGCATTCGTAGAGTCTGTCCTACGATCGTCGAGTCTGTCTGGATCCTTGTGATGAGTTTTTGACTAAGCATTCTTTTTAAGGTAACTCAGGAAGGGCCAACCTCTTGGTGTGATTCAAGGGTTAGGTTTGTCCCTGAGACACCTCTTAGAGAGATTGCTTTGTTATGAAGCTTGTCAGCACAGGATTTACTTTTCTTGTTGAAAGGGCTTTTGTTCATCGTCGAGTCTGCACTATGATAGTTGAGTCTTTTCTACGATCGTTGAGGTAGTTGTCTGTTCAGCTCTACGATCCTGAACTTTCCTTGATCATGTCTACAATTTTTAGTACAACCTTTATATCTTTCATGGTTAGCACAATCTAGAGAATACATTTCATGGTTGAAGATTAAGCATGCCTAGCTCACTTATTAACTTATTAAATCTGGATTCATCTAGTGGTTTTGTAAAAACAACAGTAAGTTGATTTTTAGTAGGGATATATTGTAAAGATATAGTTCCATTTTGCACATGATCCCTAATGAAGTGATACCTTATTTCTATATGCTTGGTCCTAGAATGCATGACAGGATTATGAGTTATTGCTATGGCACTAGTGTTATCACAGTGTATGGGAATAGATTTGAAATCGAACCCATAGTCAGCTTGCTAATTTCTCATCCATAGGATCTGAGCACAGCAGCTGCCAGCAACAATATATTCAGCTTCTGCAGTTGAAGTAGACATTGAGTTTTGCTTTTTGCTAAACCAGAACACAAGTTTGTTTCCAAGAAGTTGACAGGTGCCACTAGTACTTTTTCTATCTATTTTTCATCCTGCAAAATCAGCATCTGTGTATCCTATTAGTTCAAAAGAGGATTCCTTGGGATACCACAGCCCCAAGTAGGGTGTACCCTTGAGATATCTAAAGATCCTCTTCACAGCAGACAAATGTGACTCTTTAGGGTTAGCCTAAAATCTAGCACATATGCAAGTTGCAAACATTATATTTGGTCTACTGGCAGTTAGGTATAAAAGAGAACCTATCATACCTCTGTATTGAGTTATGTCAATACATTTACCATTCTCATCCTTGTCAAGCTTGGTTGCAGGAGCAATTGGTGTTTTCATGGGAGAGGCTGATTCTATGCCATACTTCTTTAATAAGTCTTTGATGTATTTGGCTTGGTTGATGAATATTCCTTCATCATCGCTTCACTTGCGATCAAGGAAGAAATTCAGCTCACCCATCATGCTCATTTCAAACTTTCTCTGCATTAGCTTAGAGAATCTCTTACATAACTTTTCGTCAGTAGAACCAAAAATGATATCATCAACATAGATTTGAACTAGTAAGACTTTGTCTTTATGCTTTCTAAGAAATAGTGTGGTATCTACTCTACCTCTAGTGAACCCATTTTCTATTAAGAAGTTAGTCAGTGTTTCATACCATGCTCTAGGTGCTTGTTTAAGACCATATAAAGCGTTATCTAATCTATAGATATAATTGGAAAGAGATGGATTGATGAAACCTAGAGGTTTTTCTACGTAGACTTCTTCTTGAAGCTCTCCATTTAGGAATGCACTCTTGACATCCATCTGAAAGACTTTGAACTTCATGTGGGCAGCAAAGGTGAGAAAGATTCTGATGGCTTCTAGTCTGGCAACAGGTGAAAATGTCTCATCGTAGTCGATACCTTCTTCTTGAGAATAACCCTTTGCCACTAATCTTGCCTTGTTCCTAGTGATAACCCTATCTTCATCCATTTTGTTCCTGAAGACCCACTTGGTTCCTATGACAGGATGACTTTTGGTCTGGGTACCAATCTCCAAACTTTACTTCGTTCAAATTGGTTGAGTTCTTCCTGCATGGCTTCTATCCAACTGGAGTCTTCCATAGCATCCTCTATCTTCTTTGGCTCTATCTGTGTGATGGGAAGCTT
Organism: Panax quinquefolius; assembly: GCA_020205615.1. Lineage (NCBI taxonomy): Eukaryota > Viridiplantae > Streptophyta > Magnoliopsida > Apiales > Araliaceae > Panax > Panax quinquefolius. The sequence continues at coordinate 76,868,566 of CM035166.1, read as the reverse complement.
AGATAGAAGCATTCATTTCGAGTAAGACTCTTGTTTTGACTCTTGCACTTGGATCTCCAATGATTAGATCCTAAGTGTGATCTCTTGCCCATCTGTTCCCAGTTGGGACATCTGTCCTGATACCTTCCTGTCTTAGGTCTTCAAGGTCTATCTCTTCTTCTTGGAGTGGAGGCTCGCTGTCTTGTATGGACCTCTCTACGACTTCATTATCATGTTCTACGATTTCACTATCTGGCACTACGATCGTAGTGTTGAGCTTGACGACTTTATTCATAGTGTCTGCACTATCGGTCGTAGTGTCTTGAGACACTATTTTGTCTAAGTTAGTTTTATCAAAGATGATGTGTATTGAGACTTCAACATTCAGTGACTTCTTGTTGAACACTCTGTAAGCCTTGCAGTCTGTGGCATATCCAAGAAAGATCCCTTCATCTGACTTGGGCTGGAATTTTGTCAGGTACTGCTTTCCATTGTTGAGAACATAGCATGCACAGCCAAAGACATAAAAATAGCTGACACTTGGCTTTCTTCCTTTCCACGGTTCGTAAGGTGTCTTCTTGATTGTAGAGTGAATTAATGATCTGTTCTGTGTGTAGCATGTAGTGTTGACAGCTTCTATGTGACGCCCCCAAAATAGGTATACACAACACCCATTCTGAGTCGCCAAATACATGGTGCGTAAACAACTACAACTTTATTATTACAACAAGAAAGCTGTGAGTTTAAATACAAATATTATCTTCTGATAATATCTATACTCAAATAAATCCTCATCACATTTATTGATACATTATTTTACAAAATGGTGAGGACTACTAAACAATCCTTTCTAAAACCTTCATTCCATACCCCAGACTGCATTTCGCTATATTCTCGCCTCCCGAGAAAAATGGAACAAAAAGGAAAGGGTGAGCTCAACTAGCTCAATAAAGAATATTATGACTAAGATAATATACAACAAATTATCGTTAGTCTTCACGAGGAAAAATATAATAGAATACTGATAGACAACAAATTTTAAATCAATATTCGCAATTGAAATAATAATTCATTAGAAGAGTTAAGTAGAGAATGCAAACTACTATCTTTGTATGAATTTAAAAGTTCATCGTCTATCTTTTATCCCCAGTAACATCAATCAATATACATACGGAATCAAATATTCATCTTTGCACTCTGAGGCAAAGATATTCATCGATTGGTCGTATTCATTTAAAACACTGTTTATCTTTGCACTCTGAGCCAAAGATATTCTTCGAGAAATCATTCATCTTTGCACTACAGCCAAAGATATTCTATAATATCATCATTTAAGACCGAGGGTGATGAAAATATTTTTTTTTAAAGAAAGCGAATCCGGTGAAACAAAATGACAAGGATTAAGGATTAAGGATTCGTACTTGGTTTTATCCACGTCCAAAAATACCTCAAAATAATCGTAGTGGTGTAAAATTCAAGAATGATCAAAACATGGATACAATCGAGTTAGTATCCGAATAGATGTTTTGAATGAAAAGAAGAAATTTTATTTTTGATTGAATAGTACCAAGTATCGTGAATAGTGCCAGATATCGTGAATAGTCTTAGTATCGTGAATAGTAACTCAGACACCAAAAGATAGAAATTCCACAAAAACATCTTCACGCTTCATGAATAGTACTCGTGAATAAGAACTCGTGAATAGTAACTCATGAATAGTAACTCATGAATAGTAACTCGTGAATAGTAACCCGACATGAAAAAGTTCCAAATTTGATAAAAACTTCAGATCAACATTTCGATTATAATGATATTGAAGAAATAATATCATTACAAAAAAAATAATATCCCTACCTCGAAAGATCGGTACTTCTAGCTAGAATCTGGGTATAGTCTTTGAAGGAACTTGCTTAATCTAGCAATACTCAAAGTATACTCAAAATACTCACAAGAATATTTCGATAATATAGAGAGAAAACTTGATTCTAGTGTGATTTTCAATTCTAACCTAAGCACCCTATTTATAGGAAATTGCTTAGAACACCAAAGCGTAAAATTTAATATAATATTAATATTTATTTTCCAAAACCTCATCATACACACTTTGCCAAATTCAGCTCCTACACATGTTAAATGAGGCCACCTAAACATTCCAAAAACGTTTTTCCTATTTTAAATATTTTAAACTTCCAAAAATCAATTATTTTGAACTTGAACTTCAATAATTCATAATAAATAGCCCTTTCATCAGAAAATTCGAATCTCATGAGTTTTTATAGGAAATTCAATTCTCTACAACTTTACAGAAGAAAGTTTTTCCAAATTCCAAATAGAAATTGACCGAAATCCACAAACGGGTGATTTTACATGTTATAATCAAATTTTGATTCAATAATTGTGTCCACCCAACACACAAAACATGTGTTAAACATTTAATGCCACAAAAATACTCTTCCTCCTCATATACTCATATATCCCACATTCATTGTAAAAATATCACCAGTTAATATATTATTAAAATAATATATTTAAATGAATTATTTTATCGTAAAAGATAAAATATTAATTTTCAACAATTGTCATTTTAAAATTTTCTCCGTCTATATCCCATAAAATCAATATTTTCCTCATCATATAAATCAATAATTAATTATTCACAAATAATATTACAGAATCACAATATTGACAACAGTGCAGCTTCGAGGGAAGAGGGACTTTCAATAAGAATTTCTTCTTCAAGCGCGCAATTAGGTGACCAAACCTCTCCTTAAGGCAGAACTTTCTAGACATTGCCAATAATGTTATCTAATAATATTATTCAGATAATATGAATTATTGCTTCGATAATGAAAAATCTTTGTGTAATGACAATTATTGAAACAATGACAATATAAAATATCAACGCAACAATTATTAACTCAATAAAATCTTGAGCGATAATTTCGTAACCATTATTGAGTAGTGGCCTTCTTACGTAAGAATCAATAATTGGTGCAATCGCTTCTTTGTTCAACAACGCGTATTAGTGTGTTTTAACCACAAGGGTATTCAACAAGATAATAGTGAATAACAACTACGCCGTGATTATTAAAAACAACTTATATTTGTCGTTTTCTTCATCCAATCGCTTTCCGTTATGGAGCCCACATACGGTTTGCAAGTAAATACGAATATTCGAAATGCGAATATTCCACGACCAAACGAATATTCGACGATAATGAATATTTTATAACCACTTGCTTATTTTGAAATATTTGCGTATTTAACCCTTAACTATCCACATTAATCAAATCAACCCTTACTATTTCAAAATAATAAATAAAGGAAATTCCTTTTATTTAAAAATTTGAGGTCTTACATTCTACCCAGTATTGAGCGAGCATTTAGTTGTCGCTAGTAGTAGAGTCCTTCCAAGCCTCTATCGGTTTCATTTCTTTCTTTCAAAGAACTCCATTTTGTTGAGGAGTTCGTGGAGCTGAGAAGTTATGACTGATGCCATTGTCTGAGTAGAACTTGCCTATCTCTGAGAAATTGAATTCTCTTCCATGATCACTCCTTATTGCCTTGATTTTCTCTCCTTCCTCGTTCATCACCAGTCTGAACATCTTAATTAATTCGGAGCTTGTCTCATCCTTTGAGGTTAGGAAGACTACCCATATGAATCTGGTGTAGTTGTCGACTACAACTAGAGAGTATCTTTTTCCTCCAAGACTGGTTGTTGGGATTCGCCCAAAGAGATCCATGTGGAGCAACTGTAGGGGCTTGTCAATGGAGTTGGCAGTCTTGCTCTTGAATGAGCTTCTGGTTTGCTTTCCAAGCTGGCAGGCATTGCATGGCCTTTCCTTCACAAAGTTAAACTTGGGTAGACCAGCTACGAGATCTTTTGATGCCAGTTTGGACATGCTTTTGAAGTTTAAGTGAGACAACCTTCTATGCCATAGCCAGCTCATTTCCTCGGATGCTTTTGCCAGAAAACATATTGTTTCATCAGAGCTTAGTTTACCAAGATCTATAGTGTAGACATTTCTTTCTCTTGTTCGGTCAGCTTTATGGCAGATGTCTTCAAATCTCTGACTTGACATTGATTGTTGAGAAATGTTACAAGGTGACCGTTGTCGCAGAGTTGGTTGATGCTTAGAAGGTTGTGTTGGAGTCCTTCCACATAAGCTACTTTGCTGAAAGATACTGCACCATTGCCAGCAGAGCCATATCCACTTGTCTTGCCTGAGCCGTTATCTCCAAAGATGACTGAGGGACCCTCCTTTTCTACATAGTTAAATAGTAGAGCTTTGTTCCCTGTCATATGCCTTGAGCATCCACTGTCTAGATACAATGTTTAGGTCGTGGAGCTCTTTTCCTGTCAAAACATTTTAACCTTCATTTTGGTACCCATATTTGCATGGGTCCTTCATTGTTAGTGCCTTTGGGAACCCAAACTTGTTTAGTCTTGGGTCTCACATGCATGGAGTTATAATAATACTTTGTAGCCCTATGACCATATTTATTGCATATGAAACATCTATTATGATGCATGCTTGTGTGTGTGTGGTGATTCATCTTCCACTTGGACTTGTGTGGTTCCTTAGTTAGCCTTCTATTAAACTGATTCTCTTTCTTTCCACGTGTCCTTAGGTTTCATAAATAGTGATGAGTGTGCCTTACCTCTACTATACCTTCCCAGTTGACTCGTAGAGTTGGTTTTGCTTGACTCTACGATTCTTCGAGGTTGGTAAGTAGAGGTTGGGTTACTCTTCTCCTTTATGAAACCCAGACCAACGTATGATCCTTTACTTTTCTGAGTATAACTAGAATCAGTAGAACAAGGTTGAACTTGTTCTTCCGACTGTGAGGATTTAACAAAAGCAATGCCTCTACCAAAACCTGAGACATTACTAGAGCTAGTTTCCATTGTCTTTTCCACACTTAGCTCTGAGATGGATTCCCCAAAGCCTAAGCCTGTTCTATCAAATGTGCTTCTCTGACTAGAGAGCAGGCAGTCCATGGATGATGAGGATTTGTTCCATTGAGAGATAGTCTTCTCTAGATCCTCAATTTTAGAGGTTAGCTTAGACTCTCTTTGTGCATGATGTGTGTTTGTCTATTTTAAAGTTTCATTCTCAGCTTCAAGCTTGGAGAGAAGATTAGTACTTAGAAGGGCTGTTTCAAGCTCTTCTTGAACTCTCCTCTTGAAGAAGTGAATGATCATTAGACAGCACTCTGAACCACTTCATGTATTGATGTAAATCAGTGGTTATGCCACGCAGTGCAGTTCTTAAGTCATTCATGTCTACATCAGGTGAGTTGAAATCGAATAACTCATCGAGACTTACATTATGAATGTTAAGGCTTTGTTTGTCCTTTGCATGTTTGGCCATTAAGCACAGATTTGCCACTTGTGGTTCTTCTTCATCTCCAGAGTTAGCATTTGAGTCTCTTTTCTGAGGCCTCTTGTTTCCTTTATATTCCTTCTTTGCATGTTGTTTCTTCTTTAGTTCTTCTCTTAGAGGTTTGTTGCAGTTGGCAATGAAGTGGCCAGGATTCTTGCAGTTATTTGCTCCTGGCTGGTGTAGTTGCTGACCTTCTTTTGCTTGTTAGCTTTGCCTTGACGCATTAACCTTCTTAGTCTTCTTACCATCATGGCAAGGTCGTCGTCATCGTCTTCATCATCGTTAGATTCAATCTCAGTGATGACTTTTGATACACTTTCAGTTGCTTTGAGAGCAACACCCTTTTCCTTCCTTCTTCCTTCTGATAAGGTTTCAGCATGTTGGGTCAGCTCCAGCTCATATGTCAGGAGATTGCCATATAGTTGTTGAACTGTCATCTCGTTAAGATTCTTTGACTCTCTTACTGCAGTGGTCTTGGCATCCCACTTGCTCGGTAGGGCTCTCATGAACTTTATGGTTAGATCTTTGTTAGGATAGATCTTTCCATATGCTCGTAGAGAGTTGAGCAGAATATTGAATCTTTCATAGGTGGCAGTTACATTTTCTCCTTGCACATGAGCGAACATTTTATACTGCTGTGTCAGGAGAGACTGCTTGTTCTCTCTGACTTCTTCAGTTCCTTCGTGCATAATCAGCAGTGCTTCCCAAACTTCCTTAGCTGTTTTGTTGTTTACAACATTGTTAAACAGATCATCCTCTAAGGATTGGAACAGGATGTTTTTAGCCTTTTTGTCAAGTTGGACAGCTTTCTTCTTTGTGTCTGTCCATTCTTCTTTAACTTTGATTTGTACTTTGTTTGGCTCATCAATGGTTGGTGCAAGCTTTGTTGGTATATAGGGCCCATTAAGAACAGTCTCAAATAGATCTTCATCTATTGAGTCCATGTAAGCTTGCATTCTGACTTTCCAATTAGCAAATTTATCCTTGTTGCACATTGGTGGCTTGCTACCTCCCCCGGTCCTGGATTCACTTAGTACGATTGCCATCTGGATCTACTAAAGCGTGTAAGCTGTAAAATAGAACCTGCTTTGATACCAATTGTTAGTTCCTAGTAGGCAAAAGTTATCTAGAAGGGGGGCTTGAATAGATATTTAAAAATCTTTTATCTTTAACCTTGTTCTTAGATAATGATTAAAACTTAGTGGAATTAGTATTTGTTTTAATCTTCTTTACCAAGCAATGGAGTTATAAGCGAGTAGGGCAGTTATTGCAGATATAGCAGTTATAGCAGATATAGCATGAATGTAAACAACACAGTTGTTTTTAAGTGGTTCAGAGCACTCAATGCTTCTAGTCCACTCTTCTACTCAACGAGTAGGATATCCACTAAGGATGTCTTTTAAAATCTTCTGAATCACACAGATTCCTTCTAGACCAGCAGACTAGGAACTTCTCTATTTCACTCTTGAACTCTTCAAGTCTAGCAGACTTGGCTTTCTTACAGTTCACTACGAACTCTTCAAGTCTAGCAGACTTGGTACTCTTCTTCAGTTGATTGATAGTTGTTGAGTTCTTGATGGTTGCTACTTAGTCGCTGTGTAAGCACTTGTTCTAAAGAACTGAGTAGCTGAGCAAGCTTTGCAATATCTCTGATCGTAGAGTTGAGATTGAGAGATGTTCACGTTGTTTGATTAATGCTTGCGTGATTCTCTCTCATCTGTCTGATCTGTATATATGTGATGTTGAAAACTATCAGTTGGATCCATCCGTTGTGGCATTAAATGCGTCTCGAACTTTTGTCTTGTGATGGAGACATTTACACATCTTGAATTGACATTACGCCCATCGACACTCGCAGTCGCTTTCTCACCTACCACCTGAAAAGGTGTTTTGTCCCTCTTACCCATGGTACTATCTTTAGCTTCTTCAATACGCTTCTTTGTTGCATACTAAGGATATTTCATATATTCTTGGACTGATGAGCACTACAGCATCTGGGATCCATTCCTCACTTGTTGAAAACACAGATCATGAGGCTCGACGTTTTCTGACATGAGACAGATGATGCTCTACGATTTGGATCGTGGTGTTCTACGATTTAGATCGAAGTGTCTTTGACTTGCACACTACGATGTTATCAGTCGAGAGCACTACAATTTCCCTTAAACCTTCGTACACTACGATCTTCTCTTGCTCGTGTTGTTGACTCTACGTTCCCGAGAGCGCACTACGATCGTTGACATGTAAACTTCATGTTTCCTTCAGCACACTACGATCGTGGAGTTAGCTCAGCAAACGTTGGGACCACTCTACGATTTTCAAAGAGTCCCCTTCAAGGCAGGCACGCTACGATCTTCAGGCTCTTCCTTTTCTGCCTTGGCTTCTACAATGTTGATCAGATTGATGCACTACGATTTTTTCAAGACTAATCTATTACATCTCAAGATCAACCTAACAGTTTTGATCTTTTTATCTATACATTCTTTAACAGAATGATACACGTTGAAAGCTTAGATCAACCTAACAATTTTGATCTATCACTATGTCCTTGTACATATCTTCTTTAAAGGACCTCACAAATAATCATGAACACATGCATTAAAACATCAAATCATAATATGCATTCTCCCAACAGAAGATAGTAGATTTTATGCTCTACTTGACTCTTCTAATGGATCGCTTATTCCGCTACAGTTAAACTTGATATTTATTATATTTTATCAGTTTAACACTGTTGAAGGCTAACGATAATTTATTATGCATTGTCTTAGTCATAATATTTATTACTGGGCTAGTTGAGCTCACCCTTTTCTTTCATTGTTCTCTTCAGAAAATGGGAATATAGTTGGGACTAGTCGGGAACGGAGTGACGATCCAGATGTTTGCATTAGTAGTCCTCACTATTCTGTGAAATAGTGTGATAATATTTATAATAATATTGAATTTGAGTTTGGATATTGTCTAGAAGACAATATTCGTGTTGAAACTCCCAACTTATGTGTTGTCGTATTTTGCATGACAGTTGTATAATTAAGTTGTATTTGAATTTTGTACCATGTATTTGGTGACTCGAGATGGGTGATGTATACCTTTTTTGGGGGCGTAACAATTGGTATCAAAGCTTAGGGATATGATCCCAGGCTAGGATGTGAGACTAGAACTAGGGGGAGAGATGGGGAAATCCTTCACTAGTATGACCTACCTAAGCTTATTTGTTATTTAATTGGTCTATTAGAATATAGGGATAATTTGTGGCATGTTAATTAACCCTTGTTTTATGACAGTATTTGAAAATGACATTTAAAAATCAAGAGATGAACTCATATAGAGTTTTAAGCGATGAATCGAGGAGATTCATTTATAGTATGCCGCGTCTACCCCACCTCTACAGGATAACCAGCTACCTGTTGCTGGAAATCTGTGTGAGAACTCCTATGGATATAGGACATTCTCCCTATCTTCTGCAGTTTGGTTTTTAGCTCCTCCTTGAGCTCAAAGACCTCATGCTTTAACTCGTAGACTTTATCCTTAGCCAAAATCCTCTCATCATGTTCCTGCTCCCACATGGACTCGACATCAGTCTTGTCTCTATATATGATTTGGAGCTCTGCCTTTAGCTCCTTGACCTCCTGACAATAATAGATATTTCTATCCAATACTGACATGAATAAAGACATCATCGACCCCCCAGGAGCTATCTCAGCTGCAATAGCTACTGGATTAAAGGACACTGTCACCACTTCCTCCTCTATCATCCCGTCGAATCTCGACATGTAGTCGACTTCATCAGGAAGTCTCGGACTCGATAATCACCACATCTGGATCTGCTTGCTATGGGGTCTTATAACCTCTACTTGGTTTACCGACTCTTCACTAATGGCCTGGCCATCTACATACATTCCATTTACTCCTGACATCTACACAATACAATTAAGTTGATTAGTACACGTCAGTAGAATAATAAAAACACATAACATAATCATGATGCATTTTTATAAGGTTATTTTCTTCTTTTACTTCTTTAACTTCTTTTAAGGTTATGACTTAAGGTTTTTAATTCCCCCCTTAAGTTTTATAACCTATTGCTCTGATACCAACCTGTGACACCCCCAAATCTGGGTCTCTTTCAAACCGACAGATGGTGCTACACGGTACTACCATTCAAACATTCATTCCATTAAACAGTCTCAAAAGGACTAGTATAACTTCTATATATTCGAAATAATATTAGATTTCCCAGGTTCTTTATAACCCATTCACTTGTTCTTGTCATAATATCAAATATATTACAAACATTCATCCTATACTATTACATAAGTATTCTATGGGTTCGTCTTTGCCTTGCCCTTATCCTTGCCGAAGCCTTCGGTCCGTTCGATCTTAGCTATGTTCATATGGTTCAAGCAAGAGTGAGCATGACTAGTTCATCAAGTACTACAATTCTAATAAACAACATGCTTGAAACATAGAACTCATATATCTTCAATAACTGAAAAAAAGTTACGAAGTACTATTGATAATTCAAAATAGCACTTCTTTTCATTCAAAACGTTTTACAACAACAATATTCAGTAAAACATCAATTCCGGTCCAAGACCTTGAGCATATCATAAGTTTTTTTGAAAACGACAACCTGGTACTAAGTCCGTAAGTCCGACATTACTTACGAGCACGTCTGGGTGATCAGGCCATAGTACTCTATGTTGATCAACACTACATTCATTAAACGTGTATACGTTTAAGTTGTGGCAACCTCACGTGCCTGTTGTTAAACGACAAAAACATTTTTAGCATACTCGGTCTTCGATTGAAAACCACACTAATATAGTTCGATAAACATTAATCATGCTTGACAGATTCATAATACAAGTCTAGCCAAAAGAATTGGCTTTGACTTCATCATTCAAGACTTCATGCGAAAGAATACATGAATTACAAAGCTTGTCCGGACTAAACTGGAACAAGGGTTAGAATACTTGCCTTCAGCGTCTGCTTACTAATTATCACACGTACACTTTAAGTCTCTACAATACATGATCATATAACGTACTACATTAGGTCTTATATAATCAAGTAGGTATATTTTTACATCTTACCCTTCATCTCAATCTAAATTTTCACTTAGATCTGTTATTATGGTTTCTGGCTTTTCATTACGTCATTCACATTACGTTCACATTCAATTAATTACTAACCTTTAATCATCATATATTAAGTGTCTAACAATGCCTTAACAATGTTATGATTATACCTTAGTTCATTACTAATCAATTATCTTTCATTCTATACTTGTAAACATTCTTATGCTGTCAAAGAAACTGGATCAGCCATGGGCCACACTTAACTCTCTGATCTCGCATCGCATATGCGAAGTTAGCGAGATGCTACGACATCTTTATACGGTATCTTGGCGCCACCATTTGGCCTTGGGTTGGCGCCGCGGCACCAACTCTGTGCCTTAGAAAAATTTTGTAGATTTTTAATTTTGTGAATTTCCCAAACGCATAACTTCTTCGTTATAAGTCCGAATTGGCTCGTTCAAAGGCCTACGGTTCAAAAATTACATACTCTATGCGTTTATACAAGAATTTTATCTATTTGACTTTGTTTGCTAAAATTTCACCTATTAGTTCATTTTAACGAAAATAATAAACGTTCGTGAACGTTCAACGCTCGTTTCTTCGTTCTAAGTCAGAATTCGGTCATTTTTGAGTCTGCAACTCTATAATACCAAATATGACTTGTCTCTATTGAAAACCAACGTTTCCGATTTCAAACACAAAATACGACTTTCATTCCGAGAATTTCACGAATTCGACGATAATCGTCCAATCGTGTGAATTCCGGCAAAGATTCATTACTAAACGCTCTAAATGGATATTAACCAACACATGAACATCTCAAGTTACTTATTACACCAACTTATTATCAAAGTAGGTTTTGACTTATTCTCATAAGTCAATGACTTATTTAACTTATGAACTACACATCCTCATGCTTATGACTTACTATGAACTTAAGTACATCAATAAATGTTCTCATACTATATTGAACATACTAACATCATATGACAAACATATGACATGTTCTTCACAAGATTACCAACTTATTTAGGTTCAAGTTGCTTATTCAACTTACTCGGCTTAAGTTCATTCATCCATGACTTATTATAGGTTCTTTAGCATACATGTTCATTAGTTACACTTCTCTTATCATCCTATTACGATAGAGATAGAATAATATTGGACATAAGATCATTACCTCTGATGTCTAACTTCTTCTTCTTGGAAAATCTAACAAAGGAAGCTTTGACTTAAAAGTGTTTATTCTCTCTAACACTTAAGTTACTTTGTAAGAGAAAGTTGAAAGGAATTTGATCAAGAAACAAATGAATTATGAGCTCTCTATTTATAGGCTTGACAAAGTGAGGGTAGAATAGTCATTTAGGCCCTCCACCTCCTTATTAACCTCCTTACTATTCATTACTTTGGCTCTAAGTAAACTTGCTAGCCACTTTCCTTTCTTGCTCATCACAACACTTGATCACCACACAAAGTGTTTGCCCATCAAGTCAACCCATTTCTCACTTGGTTTGCCCCATGGATCATAGCTTAATCACATTGGGCTTGCTAATTAATCTAGCTAATTCTTTGTTGGGATTATACCACAATAGTTTGGACTCATGATTAACAAACACTTAGGCTTGCATATCACTTACTAATTGGACTCCTACCATTATGTTAATAATCCTACAAGTCCATTACCTTTAATTAAATAACTTAACATAAATACCTCACGTATAATTCTCGTACGCTAGTTCGTATACTAATTCGTAATATATGTTATTCCATTCTTCATACATACTCATATAATACGTCGTATTATACTTACCTTCATTACCTCGTATAATGCATATGCATCATACGATTACAACTTTCTTTCCTTAACGCTTAATAAACCTAACGTTCCCAAATTAAGTTCGCATGTGAAATATTACGTTTTCCATACTTAGATTATTATTACATTATCAATATCACCTCGATATTATAACTTTACATATTTCTCGGAAATTCAAAAATAATTCCCGAGCAGAAATCGATGAATAGTGTTTTTTGGAAAATTTCTCGGAAAACTTTTATTTTCGTCTTAGAAATTCAAACACTTTAATTCTCCCATGTAGTTAAAATACTACGGCCTTCCGACGTTTCTAGGTTATAGAACGACATTCATCTTATCAACACGTAATAATAATAAATAATATTATTTTATTCATTATTAAATGTATTTACACAGGTTCAATTTTTCCGGGGAATTACACTCTCTCCCCCTTATAAGAATTCTGTCCCCAGAATCTCGCGATATAAAAAAAATTACACAAATAATTGAGGGTAATTTTTTTCATCATTTCTTCTAACTCCCACGTTGCTTCTTCTGCATCGTGGTTCTTCTATATCACCTTTACGGAAGGTATGACTTTATTCCGCAGAACTTGTTCTTTTCTATCGACAATTTGAATCGGTGTTTCCTCGTACGTTAAGTCCTTCTCAACGATAATAGGTTCATACTCTATCACGTGCTTATAATCTAGCTTATAAGGACGTATTACAGATACGTGAAATACATTATGTATTCGTTCTAGGTCTGGAGGTAATGCTATCATGTAAGCGACCTCACCCACCCGTTTTAATACCTCAAAAGGTCCTATAAACCTCGGACTTAACTTTCCCTTCTTTCCAAAATGTATCTTTCCTTTCCAGGGAGATACCTTCAGAAAGACGTACGAACCTACTTCAAATTCTCTATTCTCTCTATGCGAATCCGTAAACTTCTTCTGTCTGTCTTGAGCTGCTAAGAGACGTATTTGTATCATCTTGACAATGTCCGCTGTCTGCTGCACCAATTCAGGTCCTAGCATGAGGCGTTCTCCCACTTCATCCCAATACAATGGTGTTCTACATTTCCTCCTATACAAAGCTTTGTAAGGCGGCATACCTATACTTGCATGATAACTATTGTTATACGCAAACTCTACTAATTGTAGATGATCATCCCAACTACCCTTGAAATCCATGACGCAGGATCTTAGCATATCTTCTAACGTCTGAATTTTTCTCTCGCTCTATCCATCTGTTTGTGGATGATACGCCGTACTCAGCTTTAACTGCGTTCCTAACTGCTCTTGTAGACTCCTCAAAAAGTTTGATGTGAATCGTGGATCACGATCTGATACAATCGATACTGGTACTCCATGTCTGGAAATTATTTCCTTAATATAGAGTCTAGCTAACTGATCTAAGTTATACTTAACCCTAATTTGCAAAAAGTGAGCTGACTTTGTCAATCGATCCACTATTACCCAAATCACATCATACCCTTTCATTGTTGTCGGAAGTCCTACCACAAAATCCATCGTGATATTTTCCCACTTCCACTCCGGAATTTCCAATGACTGTAGCAAGCCACTTGGTCATTGATGTTCGGCCTTAACTGTGACGCCCCCAAAATTAGGTATACGTCACCCATCTTGGGTCGCCACTTACATGGTACATAAATTCAAATACAACTTACTAACCTAAGCGTATGGTGGTACAATACGACATAAAGCGTGAGTTTGCATACAAATATTGTCTACTAGATATTATACAAACTCAAAAGGAGTCCTCATTACAACTATTATCACACTATTTCACGAATAGTGAGGACTACTAATGCTATCCTCACGGACCATTACTTCATTCCCGACTCGTCCCGGCTATGTTCTCATTTCTGAAGAGAACGGTGAAAGAAAAGGTGAGCTCAACTAGCCCAATAAGAAATATTATGACTAAGATAATGTAGAATAAATTATCATTAGCCTTCAACATGATGTTAAGCCCGATAAAATATAATAGACAACCAATTTAAGCTGCGGTGAATAAGCAATCCATTAAAAGAGTCAAGTAGAGAATAAAGTCTACTATCTTTTAGGTTTTAAAAGGTTTTCATCAATTTTATCATTTGAGACTCAAACAATAAATAAACCACCACATTTAATCATCCTCGTACCACGGTCAAGGATTTTCATCAAATTATCAATGGTCATGACTATACCGAATCACCCCGGTCATAATCATACCAAAAGACTATCCATCAACGCATTCTGAGCCTTTGAGGACTTTTGTCACATCATTTATATCAAGTCATGATTATACCGAATGATCCACTGGTCATAATCATACTAAGTTCATCTATGCACGTAAGCCGAAGATAACATAATATAACATGAGGATGATGACAATGACATAATAATTCAATAAAACAAGTTCAAGAATTATTTAATCCATGAATTATTAACGTCAAATTGTCAACATGATCTTTGTTTTCAGTAGAGTAAAATTCAAGAATGATCGGAAGAATATTTCCATGAAAGATCTTTGGATGAAACGCAAATATCAAGGATATTCTACTAATTTCATGGAGTATAGAAGTCAAAGTTTTAACCAATTTGGGTATAATAAAGAATGGAATAACAAAAGAAATCACCATGCATGCGGTGCCGCATAGGCGAGTTATTCAACATAATAATAATAACGGAACGGTGGGTGAAATTCACGCAAGATGGATATTCAACAGAATAATAAAGATGGAACCGATCCGGTGTAAAACACACGAGATAGGATATTCCAGCAGAATGATAAAAGGCGGAACCAGTCCGGTGTAAAACACACAGCGAGCAGGATGTTCGGAGAATAATAAAAAGCGGAACGAAGTCGATGTAAAACACATGCAAGTGATGTTCCAATGAGAATAATAGAAGAATGTCACCAAGTATAGGGTAAATTAAGCGGCAGTATACGAGTTATTCAGCAGAATAATAAGCAACGGAATAACATAAGGATTTCACCAAGTATAGGGTATGCAGCGTATCGAGGTTATGTATAGGGTATGCCACTTTTTACGAGTTATTCCAATGAGAATAATAATGAATGGAATAATGAAGTTCTCTTGAAGAAGAAAGAATAACACCCCTTACAGGTACAACAAATAATATCCCTTACTAGTAAAAAGACACCGGATATCAAAGTAGTGAAGTACCGAATACTCTTCTTCTTTCTCTCTATAGATTTTCTCTCTATAGCTTCCCTCTATAATTTCTCTCTCTAGAGTTTGGTGAATTCGTAAGAAAATAATGAAGGAATGAGCTTATTTATAAAGGAAAATAGAATGCATAGTAATCAATCCATAAGCGGTCAGATTGATTTACTTTAATCTGACGGTCCATATTTAAAGCAAAATCTTTTAAATAAAATATAATATATTCTATTTATATAAAAACATTTTACTATGCAAACCTTTATGCAATACTATGCAAAATCTTATGCAAAACACTATGCAACACTATGCATAATAAAATATAATATATTCTATTTATAGAATAACTTTAATAAAGTATTCTATTTTATATAAAAAGATGTTTACATTTTATTACGTTAATAATACTGAATAAAACAAAGCGTCATTATCGCTATAATAATTCATATTATTAATCGATGATAATGGAATCAAATGAGTGACTTCTCACATAAGCATCGATAATCAATACAGGTGTCTGCTACTATGCAACCACACTTATTATTGTACTTTTACTATAGAGAGTAGTTCAACGGTAACCACGGTAAAACTTCCGCCGTTATTTCAATAAAATATTTTTGTCGTTTTCTCAATCCGATAATAATTACTGCTAGGGTCCACCAATGATTGGTAGTTATCACGAATATTCCCCTGCTAAACCGAATATTCCCGACCAATCGAATATAATATAACCACTTGCATACTTTGCAAAATTTATAAATACTACCCACAACTATAATATTATCTCAAATTCACACCATAATATTAAAAATTATTTTCGACAAAATTTAAATCTTTATTGATAAAATCTGGGGTCTCACAATCTCCCCTCCTTATGGAATTTAGCCCTCGAAATTAGAGGTGCGACACTGGTATGATAAAGAGATGAGGATACCTTGAATACCTTTATCGTTTAAAATATTAAATTCATCTTTGAAATCTTGCCAAAGCTATTCATTAACAATTCATCTTTGCACTAAAAGCTAAAGATATACATTTGTAAAACCAATAATCTTTGAGACGCAGACTTAATAGTATCACGACCACGAATTATCCATGCATTAATCGGCAAGGATATTCGTGTTTTCAATCTGATCATGATTATACCGAATAATCCTTGGTCATAATCATACCAAGTCTATCAATGCACTACTGACCAAAGATGACTTTTACCACATCCATGAATTAATATTTCATTCTTTGAGACTCATTTCGATAATTAATTCATATCATCGAATCATCCACGCACTACGTGCCGAGGATATTCATTAGTATCACGACCACAAATTATCCAGTACCACTACTACCAAAGATAATTGTGTATTCATTAATATCACGACCACAAATTATCCATGCACTACGGCCAAAGATAATTGTGTATTCATTAGTATCACGACCACAAATTATCCAAGCACTACGGCCAAAGATAATTGTGTATTCATTAGTATCACGACCACAAATTATCCATGCACTACGGCCAAAGATAATTGTGTATTCATTAGTATCACGACCACAAATTATCCATGCACTACGGCCAAAGATAATTGTGTATTCATTAGTATCACGACCACAAATTATCCAAGCACTACGGCCAAAGATAATTGTGTATTCATTAGTATCACGACCACAAATTATCCATGCACTACGACCAAAGATAATTGTGTATTCATTAGTATCACGACCACAAATTATCCAAGCACTACGGCCAAAGATAATTGTGTTTTCAATTACGGTTATGATTATACCGAACAATCCCTGGTCATAATCATACCAAGTCCATCTATGCACTACAGACCACAGATGACTTTGAACATAATATAAGCATGAGGATAATGATATAAAGAATCAATCAAATGAGATAAAGGATAAATATTAAACATTTATAATATAATTTATCCAGGATTCAAGAATATCCCCATGTTATCAATCACTTAATAATCTCATAATCTAATATCATTAATATTATAACAATATTTTAATCATTTCTTAAATTTATAAACAATTTATCTTAATTGTTTACGCTTTACCATATAATGCATTTAATCATTCAAAATGTCATACTCATAAAATATCATCACCAATTATCAAATCCTCATCAAAAAATATGCATATACTACTATATAGGATTCTCTAGCCATAAAATCCTATTTTCAACTTTGTTACTTCACATAACATATTTAACTCATATGTTCGTAACTAAACTATTTTCATGAAAATACCAAATCAGCCCCAAAAATATTTCTTTTCTGGGATTTAGCATAATATAGTCCCATAATGAAAATATATTTTTATATCTTGTAATCTGCTTTATCCATGCTTCCGCCGTAAGTGGTTTTTGGCTCTCCTTAAACTCGGTGGTCCCAGCTCCTTGAATTGTTTAGCGGTGATCACCGAGAGTTTTCGTGTTTCACCCACGCTTTGGGCGATGAGTCACTTTACTTTGATGTTGCATGAATTTAAAACCTCTTAAACGTATCGTCGTTAGTCAATTGATCGTTGTTGTTGTTTACGGGAGGATTATCGCCATCTGTTGTACATTATCCCGATTATTGATGCCGTGGAGAATCAGCAGTCTCGTGTGCTCCATTCTTATTCTCAACATTCTCGGATGCCATTTTCAAACACCGCCATAAAATAAGGGTTAATTAACATATCACATATTATCCCTATACTCTAATCGACCAATTAAATACCAAATAAATTTAGGTAGGTCATACTTAGCGCAAAAGAATTCCCGCCTCCCTCCTAAGAAGTACTATTTCACATCTTAAATGGGATCATATCCTAAGCTCGATACCAACCGTGACGCCCCAAAATTAGGTATACGTCACCCATCTTGGGTCGCCACTTACATGGTACATAAATTCAAATACAACTTACTAACCTAATCATATCGTATGTAATCTGACATAAAGCGTGAGTTTGCATACAAATATTGTCTCACTAGATATTATACAAACTCAAAAGGAGTCCTCATTACAACTATTATCACACTATTTCACGTATGAATAGTGAGGACTACTAATGCTATCCTCCGGACCATTACTTCGTTCCCGACTCGTCCCAAATGTTCTCATTTCATTTCAAGAGAACGGTGGAAAGAAAAGGGTGAGCTCAACTAGCCCAAAGAAGAAATATTATGACTAAGATAATGCGTAATAAATTATCATTAGCCTTCAACAAATGTTAAACCGATAAAATATAATAGACAACCATTTAAGCGCAGTTGAATAAGCAATCCATTAAAAGAGTCAAGTAGAGAATAAAGTCTACTATCTTTTTAGGTTTTAAAAGGTTTTCATCAATTTTTATCACGAGACTCACTTAATAAATAAACCACCACATCTAATCATCCCTCGTATTCACGCGGCCAAGGATTTTCATCAAATTATCAATGGTCAGCTGACTATACCGAATCACCCCTGGTCTAATCATACCAAAGACTATCCATCACCGCATTACTGAGCCATCGAGGACTTTGTCACATCATTTATATCAAGTCATGATTATACCGAATGATCCTCGTCATAATCATACTAAGTTCATCTATGCACGTAAGCCAAAGATAACATAATATAACATGAGGATGATGACAATGACATAATAATTCAATAAAACAAGTTCAAGAATTATTTAATCCATGAATTATTAACGCCCAAATTGTCAACATGATATTTGTTTAGAGAGTAAAATTCAAGAATGATCGGAAGAATATTTCCATGAAAAGATCTTTGGATGAAACGCAAATATCAAGGATATTCTACTAATTTCATGGAGTATAGAAGTCAAATTCTCCAACTAAAATTCACACTTCGTGAATTTCAGATACAACTTCTCCTTTCTCGTTGTCTCCATTACAAACCTTAGGTGTTCAAAGATGATCTTACGGCATCTTAGAATAGACTAGAATATCATCTATAAACACCAATATGAACTTGTCCAAATATTGTTTGAACACTGCTCATCATATCCATAAATACAAATTGGTGCATTAGTCAACCTAAATGACATCACCGTAAACTCGTAATGACCATAACGAGTCCTCGAATGTTGTCTTTCGTACATCCTCCTTCCTAACCTTCAACCGATGATACCCTATTTCTTAAATCTATTTTTGAAAAATACTTAGCCCCTTTCAATCGATCAAAGAGATCATCGATCCCGGCAATGGGTATTTATTCTTTATCGTTAACTTATTCAACTCTCAGAGTTGATACAAAGTCTTAACGATCTTTCTTTCTTCTTCGACAATAAGCACGCTGCTCCTCACTACGGCGAGACACTCGGTTGAATGTACTTCCTGTCCAATAGTTCTTGCAACTGCACCATCAACTCCTTCATTTCCACTGGTGCCATATGATACGGTGTCCTGGAAACTGGTGCCGCTCCTGGCACGATATTTATCACAAACTCTGTCTCCCTATCCGACGGAAGACCCGGCAGTTCACTTGGAAATACATCCGTGAATTCTCTCACTACCGGTATCTGTTCCATGGTGTCTACCACTCTCTGGGTATCAACAACATGACACAGATAACCTACGCATCCCTTCCTCAGTAATTTCCTAGTTTGTGTCATGGTTACGAACGTCCCGGTGATCTATTCCCGTAAAATACTACCTGAGGTTGTTTTAACGTTCTAATATTCACACATTTCTTCTGACAATCTATAATTTTCCCATGGTTAACTAACCAATCCATTCCGATAAATACATCAAATTCTCCTAACTTTATCGGTATTAAATCTACCGACAATTTACAACCCCGTATATCTACACAACAACTCCTACGAACATCTTCAACATGAATTATTTCTTCGTTTGCTACCTTAATATTTAAAGGTATAGTCAACTTTTCAGGAAGTAATCCTAATCGTCTAGCAAAATTCGCATGCTATAAACGAATAAGTAGCACCCGAATCAAACAACACGTAAGCATTTATGTCGTTGATCGGAATAATACTCGCATGACGACGCCCCCAATGCTACCGTGATTCTGGATCATCATATTAAAGGTACGCCCATCGGCCATTACTCGGTCGTGGTTGGTCCACTAATAGCTAACTTACCACTATTAGTTCCCCGGTTCCCGTTCGTCCCTTTCTTCGGGTAGTTCTTTACCATGTGGTCAGTTGACCCACACACAAATCATCTGTGGTTCTTCTTCAGACTTGGACAGTTAGGCGCAATGTGTCCCTCCTGTCCACAATTGTAACAGACGGCCTTCCCCTTGAGACAGACTCCTAAATGAGTCTTCCCACAGGTCTTGCAGGCCTCTATTCTCCTCTTCGAGTCTCCTTGCTTCACTCCAGTATTCCCATATCTAAACACCTTCCTCTTCTGACCCTCGCCACTCCCGCTGGCTCCTTCGATCTTTACTCCCCCATCTATTTTACCCTTACTCTTCTTGTTCTTGTGGTATTGACTTAATGCCTCACTACCACCCTCGGCGATTATCCCCTTCTCTAAAATGGTTCCAAAAGAAGTACTTTGGAACACCGAAATACGGTTATAGAGCCAAGGTTTCAAGCCCTGCTTGAACCTTCGCGCCTTCCTAACCTCGGTATCCACTTGGTGTGGAACGAACCTTGCCAGTTCATTAAACTTGGCAGCGTATTGGGGAACCGACATGTCCCCTTGCTTCAACTCGAGAAACCACATCTCCATCCTCCCTTGCATGCTCGGGGGAAAATAGTTCTTGAAGAATATTATCCTTGAACCTCTCCCACGTCAGATTTCCTATCCCGACCCTAGCCTGATTGGCTTCCCACCAAGAGTTGACCTCTCCCTTCATCATATAGGTTGCAAAGGCAACCTTTTGGGCCTCGTCGACATTTGCTATCACAAATGCCTTCTATTTCTTAACCCATGATTGGCTTTTCAATAGGGTCCGTAGTTCCTTTGAACTCCGGCGGACCCACGCTCTTGAAATCCTTAAAGGTAGTAGCTCGTGCTACTCCTGGATTTACGGGAATATTAGCCCATGTTCTATTAAATTTGGTTGTTATTAAATTAACAAACTCTCAGATCAAAGTTATTAGGACCTCCTCCTCCGGTGATTCATATTCGCTCCCTCGTTACGCTTTCACTTTCTCTGCGCGGTATTTTATCGATACAATAAACATATTTCGTTATTATTCCTTTCTTTATTAGTTATTATTTACTAATAAATAATAACTTCAACATCCATTACTCGTTAATTTCCATAAAAAGGCTTATATTCATTCTTCGTAGTATAATACTACATCGGTTACATACACAGCCTAAGCTGATTACATTACTTTCCCGCTATCGCTTTCCAAAAATTGGGATTTACAAAAGACTACCCTTTACTATACAAAAGAGGGCTTTACGTCACTACTAATTACAAAATATTTACATACTACTCTAATTACTACTAGTCTACATCTGCCTTAAGGAATTATTGAAATCAACCTTGGCAAGACCGGCAATAATATCACGGCTGATAGTATGTCTGGCCCCGCCCACCTCTACTGAGATAACTACCACCGTCATTGAAATCTGTGTGAGAACTCCTATGGATATAGGACATTCTCCCTATCTTCTGCAGTTTGGTCTTTAGTTCCTCCTTGAGCTCAAAGACCTCAAGCTTTAACTCGTGGACTTTGTCCTTAGCCAAAATCCTCTCATCATGTTCCTGCTCCCACATGGACTCGACATAAGTCTTGTCCTCTAAAACATTTTGGAGCTCTGCCTTCAGCTCCTTGACCTCATGACAATAATGGATATTTCTTTCCAATATTGACATGAATAAAGACATCATCGACCCCCCAGGAGCTATCTCGGCTGCAATAGCTACTGGATTAAAGGACACTGTCTCCACTTCCTCCTCTATCATCCCGTCGAATACTGACATGTAGTCAGCTTCATCCGAGTCTCCAAACTCAATAATCACCACATTTGGATCTGCTGCTATGGGGTTCGGTATAACCTCTACTTGGTTTACCGACTCTTCACTAATGGCCTGACCATCTACATACATTCCATTTACTCTTGACATCTACACAAAATAATTAAGTTGATTAGTACACATCATTAGAATAATAAAAACACATAACATAATAATAATGCATTTTTATAAGGTTATTTTCTTCTTTTACTTCTTTAACTTCTTTTAAGGTTATGACTTAAGGTTTTTAATTCCCCCCTTAAGTTTTATAACCTATTGCTCTGATACCAACCTGTAACGCCCCCAAATCTGGGTCTCTTTCAACCCGACAGATGGTGCTACATGGTACTACCATTCATACATTCATTCCATTAAACAGTCTCAAAAGGACTAGTATAACTTATATATATTCAAAATAATATTACACTTCCCAGGTTCTTTATAACCCATTCACTTGTTGTTGTCATAATATCAAATATATTACAAACATTCATCCTATATTATTACATAAGTATTCTACGGGTTCGTCTTCGCCTTGCCCTTATCCTCCTCGGAGCCTTCATCTGTCTCGATTCGATCTTAATGTGTTCATATGGTTCAACAAGAGTGAGCATGACTAGCTCATCAAGTACTACAATTCTAATAAATAACATGCTTGAAACATAGACTCATATATCTTCAATAATCGAAAATAGTTACTAAGTACTATTGATAATTCAAAATAGCACTTCTTTTCATTCAAAACATTTTACAACAACAATATTTCAAGAAACATCAATTTAGGTCCAAGACCTTGAGTATATCATAAGTTCTTTTGAAAAGGACAACTCATTACTAAGTCCAGAAGTCCGACATTACTTACGAGCACTTTTGGGTGATCAAATTTATAGTACTCTATGTTGATCAACACTACATTCATTAAACGTGTATACGTTTAAGTCGTGGCAACCTCACGTGTACGTACGTTAAATGACAAAAACATTTTTAGCATACTCACCTTCGATTGAAAACCACACCAATATAGCTTGGTAAACATTAATCATGCTCGATGATTCATAATACAAGTCTAAAGAAAGAATTGGCTTTGACTTCATCATTCAAGACTTCATGCGTAAAGAATACATGAATTATAAAGCTTGTCGGTGATCGAATCGAACAAAGGTTAGAATACTTGCCTTCAAATTCTCTGCCATCGATTATCACACATTACACTTTAAGTCTCTAAGTCTCTACAATACATGATCATATAACGTACCTCATTTGGTCTTATATAATCAAGTAGGTATATTATTATATCTTACCCTTCATCCTAATCTAAATTATGACTTAGATCTGTTATTATGGTTTCCGGCTTTTCATTACGTCATTCACATTACATTCACATTCAATTGATTATTAACCTTTAATCATCATACATTAAGTATCTAACAATGCCTTAACAATGTTATGATTATACCTTAGTTCATTACTAATGAATTATCTTTCATTTTATACTTGTAAACATTCTTGTCTATCAAAACTCGATCGGGCACCGCAATCGCCACACTTAACTCTGATCTCGCATCATGCAGCATGAGTTAACAAGATGCCTCGACACTATTACGGTATTTAAGGCCAACTCTCGCGGCTTTTAGAAAAATTTTAAAGATTTTTAATTTTGTGAATTTCCCGGACGCATAACTTCTTCGTTATAAGTCCGAATTGGCTCATTCAAAAGCCTACGGTTCACAAATTACATATCTATGCGTTCATGCAAGAATTTTATCTATTTGACTTCGTTTGCTAAAATTTCACCTATTAGTTCATTTTAACGATAAACGTTCGTGAACGTTCAACGCTCGTTTATTCGTTCTAAGTCAGAATTCGGTTATTTTCGAGTTTGCAACTCTATAATACCAAATATGACTTGTCTCCATCGAAAACCAACGTTTCTGATTTCAAACACAAAATACGACTTCCATTCCGAGAATTTCACAAATTCGACGATAATCGTCCAATCGTGTGAATTCCAGCAAAGATTCATTACTATACGTTCTAAATGGATATTAACCAATACATGAACATTTCAAGTTACTTATTACACCAACTTATTTTCAAAGTAGGTTTTGACTTATTCTCATAAGTCAATGACTTATTTAACGTATGAACTACACATCCTCATACTTATGACTTACTATGAACTTAAGTCCATTAATCAATGTTCTTATACTATATTGAACATACTAACATCATATGACAAACATATGACATGTTCTTCACAAGATTACCAACTTATTTAGGTTCAAGTTGCTTATTCAACTTACTCGGCTTAAGTTCATTCATCCATGACTTATTATAGGTTCTTTAGCATACATGTTCATTAGTTACACTTCTCTTATCATCCTATTATGATAGAGATGGAATAATATTGGACACAAGATCATTACCTCTGATGTCTAACTTCTTCTTCTTGGAAAATCTAACAAAGGAAGCTTTGACTTAAAAGTGCTTATTCTCTCTAACACTTAAGTTACTTTGTAAGAGAAAGTTGAAAGGAATTTGATCAAGAAACAAATGAATTATGAGCTCTCTATTTAAAGGCTTGACAAAGTGAGGGTAGAATAGTCATTTAGGCCCTCTATCTCCTTATTAACCTCCTTACTATTCATTACTTTGGCTCTAAGTAAACTTGCTAGCCACTTTCCTTTCTTGCTCATCACAACACTTGATCACCACACAAAGTGTTTGCCCATCAAGTCAACCCATTTCTCACTTGGTTTGCCCCATGGATCATAGCTTAATCACATTGGGCTTGCTAATTAATCTAGCTAATTCTTTGTTGGCTTATACCACAATAGTTTGGACTCATGATTAACAAACACTTAGGCTTGAATATCACTTACTAATTGGACTCCTACCATTATGTTAATAATCCTACAAGTACATTACCTTTAATTAAATAACTTAACATAAATACCTCACGTATAATTCTCGTACGCTAGTTCGTATACTAATTCGTAATATATGTTATTCCATTCTTCATACATATTCGTATAATACGTCGTATTATACTTACGTTCATTACCTCGTATAATGCATACGCATCATACGATTACAACTTTCTTTCCTTAACGCTTAATAAACCTAACGTTCCCAAATTAAGTTCGCATGCGAAATATTACGTTTTTCATACTTAGATTATTATTATTACGTAATCAATATCACCTCGATATTATAACGTTACATATTTCTCAGAAATTCAAAAATAATTCCCGAGCAGAAATCGATGAATAGTGTTTTTCAGAAAATTTCTCGGAAGACTTTTATTTTCGTTTTAGAAATTCAAACACTTTAATTCTCCCATGTAGTTAAAATACTACGGCCTTCCTACGTTTCTAGGTTATATAACGACATTCATCTTACCAACACGTAATAATAATAAATAATATTATTTTATTCATTATTAAAAGTATTTACACAGGTTCAATTTTTTCGGGGCGTTACAATTATTCTATTTAGTAAATGGTTAATTTGATAAAAGGTTAAAGTTAAGGGTTATATGTGAAAAAAATTTCAAGTAAGCAAGTTGTTATAAAATATTCGATTGGTCAGGGAATATTCATTTTAACAGGGAATATTCGTACGACGGCACAATCATTGGTGGACCCCTCAACGGAAGTATTGTCGTAGTAAGAAAACGACATAATTATTATTTTATAAAAATAACGGCGAAAGTGTTACCGTTAAAACTGTTGAACTACCCGGTAGTAAAAGTACAAAGAATAATGTCTGGCGTGGTTGCATAGTAGTACACGGTATTGATTATTGATGCTTACGTAAGAAGTCACTTAGTTACACTCAATTATTGCTACAGTAATTGTTGCATCCTATCTCTCATATTATTGATTTCATTATTGTCACAGTATCATCTGTATAATATGTTATATTTTTAAATCAATAATTGAGACGACAAAGTTATTCATATTATTATTTGTAATATCGACAATGTCCGTAAGTTTCGTCAAGGAGAGGTTAGATAATCTAATCAAGCACTAATCAGGAGAAATCCTTTATCTGGAAAGCCCCTTTTTCCGGAAACGACCTGGTTGTTAAATATTGTGACTTATAATATTAATGATGAATAAGTTCGTGTTGATTAAAGATGAAATTGATAGTTCCATTGTGTTGGAATTATTAGTGTTAGTGGAAATCGACATCTATTCCGATAATAATTGATGTCTGGAGGTTATATTGACCAATCGGGTAATTAATCGAATAAATGAATAATTAAATGATATTAATTCGCATGCTTATAACTATTTGTTCACATGTGTGTACTATTGAATCACATTCCTGTACTATTAGGGGAGTTGGTGCAAGATTGATAATACTTGCATGACTAAATTAAAAATTAAGGTATAGATGAAGGTACTATACTGTAATTATTTTTTTCACATGTATAGAACTATTGAGTCACATGATTTACTATTGATTCACATGATTTACTATTAGGGGAGGTGGTGCAAGTTTGATAATACTTGCAGGACTAAATTAAAAAATGAAGAAAAAGAGAAAGTTATTATACTATAATATTTTGAGCCCCAAAATGTGCAATTATTGAAACTATATTTTACTATAAATAGAAGCTCATTCTTCCTTCATTTCTCACCAATTCACTAAGTTTAACAAGAGCAATTATTATAAAGAGAGAAGCGATAGAGAGAAAGAAGAAGAGTAGTCTGCTACTTCACTACTCTAGTATCCAGTCTTCTTCTGAGGTAAGGGGTATTATTTATTTTATATTCTGAAGAGATATTATTTTTCGTATTCGTATGAATATTATTTTCATTCAATATTCGTAAGGAATATCATCTTCATTCAATATTTGTAGGAATATTATTTTCGTTCAACAGTCGTAAGGGTATTATTTCTTTCGTATTCATGAAGAGAGTTATTTTCTTTCAATACTCGTAAGGGTTGTTACTCCATTCTTTATTATTCTGTTAGAATAACTCATCTCACGCGGACTAACGCATTTACGGTGAAATTCTTACATATTATTCTATTATTTATTATTCATTTGAATAACTTTGCTCACGCGGACTACCGCATGCATGGTGAAATTCTTCTGTTATTTCATTCTTTATTATTTTGTTGGAATAACTTGTCTATGCGAACTATCGCATGCATGGTGAATAACCATTCGTATTCATTCTTTATTAAATTGTGGAAATGATCTGTCTACGTGGATTACCGCATTGCGGATGAAAATCCATTTGCAGTTTCATATATTCTATTATACTCGTTTGGTTAAAGTTTTGGCTTCTATACTCCATGAAATTAGTAGAATATCCTTGATATTTGCGCTTCATCCAGTATCTTTTCATGGAAATATTCTTCTGAGCATTCTTGAATTTTACTCCACAAAGTAGTATCATGTTGACCATTTGAACGTTATTGAATTCTGGATAAATTAAATTATAAATCTTTAAAATTTATCCTTGAACTTGTTTTATTGAATTATTATGTCATGGTTAACATCCTCATGCTTATATTGTGATGAAAGTCATCTTTGGCTTACGTGCATAGATGGACTTGGTATGATTATGACCAGGGATTATTCGGTATAATCATTAATAGTAATGTAACGAATGATGTGGTAAAAGTCCTCATTAGCCTGTAGTTCATTGATGGACAGTTGTTGGTATGATTATGACCAGGGATTATTCGGTATAATCATGTCCATTGATGATTACATATATCCTTGGCCGTGGTGCAGGGATGATTCGATGATGTGGTTTATTTATTAAGCTTAGTCTCAGCGATAAAGTTGATGAAAATCTTTTTAAATCATAGAAGATAGTAGATTTTATGCTCTACTTGACTCTTCTAATGGATTGCTTATTCCACTGCAGTTGTCGATCTAAAACTTGTTGTCTATTGTATTCTATCAGTTGTTATACTGTTGAAGGCTAAGGATAATTTATTCTGCATTATTTTAGTCATAATATTTCTTACTGGGCTAGTTGAGCTCACCCTTTTGCTTTCATTGTTCTCTTCAGGAAATGAGAATGTAGCCGGGACTAGTCGGGGAATGGAGTGATGGTCCGAGATGGTATCATAGTAGTCCTCACTATTCTATAAAATAGTGTGACAATAAAAGTAATGAGGACTCCATTGAATGTGGATATTGTCTAGATGACAATATTCTTATTAAAACTCTTAGATTATGTTTTATCGTATTTTACACGACTGTTGTATAATTAAGTTGTATTTAAATTTTATACCATGTATTTGGCGACTCAAGATGGGTGATGTATACCTATTTTGGGGGCGTCACACTTTTATTTCACCAAGTTTTGCTCAACGTTTGAACTTGACTCTTGAGAAATTAGACTTGGACTAATCTGTTGAAACTCCGTTAGGAGAAACCGTCATTACATCCACTGTTTATAAATGCTATTTGATTTAAATCGACACTTTCACGTTACCTGTCGATCTTATCTCTTTGAAAATAATTGCCTTTGATGTGATTTTAGGAATTGACTTGTTAACTATTCGTCATGCTAAAATTGATTATTTTCGTAAGGTTGTTAGTTTTCATATTCCTAACCAACTTGTTATGCGAATTCAAGAAACAAAATCACTAAAGTCAATCACTGTCATATCAAGCCATAAGTAAAGAGCCCCGAGCCTTTCGCTGGTGACTTCCAAGTCTTGGAATGCATCGAAGCCAGACTTTCTGTAGGGGACGCCGTGAATAACGGTGGCAAGTTGATAGTTATCAATGTGACATGCTATCCAAGTCTTGGATGAGAGTCACAGTTGTGAATGATATTTCTATCGTTAATAAATTTCCTAACGTATACCCCGAAGAACTTCCTAGCCTACGCCCATAGCGTGAAATTGAAATTTGTATCGACCTTGAACCCGGTACAAAACCCTCAAATATTTCTTCACCTAAAACTAACGTAACATGCGCCGAAGACGTTGGCTCGAGCTGTTGAAGATTACAACCATACCATTAAATATCATCGTGGAAGGGCGAACGTGATAGCTGACGAGTTGAGTAGAAGATCGTATGTGGTTACGAGTGTGACGTTATTAACACAAAGACCCATTTCGTACAACTTACAAATGATGGAGATAAAGTTAAAGACTCCAAGAACCTACGTGAAGATAACGAATATATGATTAGAACTGACTTTAATTGATAAAGTTAAAGACGCTCAAGCTACAGACTCAGAACTGATGAATGTGAAGAAAAAGGTTCAAGAGGGCATTATTCTAGAATTAAGAATCGATGAAGAGAGGAAATCTCAACCCTCGACTTTATTGGTCTATTTGAAATCATCGATCGAGTAAGAACTGTGGCCTATAGACTCGCCTTACTGCCAAGTATGTCGCGTGTTCATAACGTGTTTCACGTATCAATGTTACGTGGACGACCCGAACCACATTATTGAATTAGAACCGGACGAGATAGAGGATGATTTAACGTATGAAGAGGTACATGTTAAAATCTTGGATAAGAAGGATCATATTCGATGCTCAAAGGTTATACCTGAAGAGTTAGAATCTGAAATGAAAATGAGATATCCTCACCTCTTCGACATACCATGTACATAAATTTTGAGGGCGAAATTTCATAAGGAGGGGAGATTGTAAGACCCCAACTTTTGATGAATAAAGATTTAATTTTCTCAAAATATTTTTTTTAATATTATGTTATAATGTTATAGTTATGGGTAGTGTTTATAAATTTTGAAAAGTATGCAAGTTGTTATAAAATATTCGATTGGTCGGAAATATTCGTTTTATCAGGGAATATTCGTACAACGGCACAATCATTGGGGGACCCCATAACAGAATTATTGTCAAAATGAGAAAACGATAAAAATATCTTTTTTATAAAATAACGGCGAAAGTTTTACCGTTAAACCGTTGAAATACCCAGTGGTAAAGTAAGAATAATGTCGCTGTGGTTGCATAAGAGAAATACGGTATTGATTATTGATACTTACGTGAGAAGTCACTCAGCTTTTATTCAATTATTGCTACAAAGAATTGTTGCATAGTATATCTCACGTTATTTGATTCAATTATTGTCAATATTTTATATATTATTAAATCAATAATTGAGACGATACAGTTATTCATATTATTATTTGCATTATTGACAATGTCTAGAAAGTTCTGTCGAGGAAAGGGGTTTGGTCACCTAATTGTGCACCAATAGGGAGAAATCCTTATCAGAAGGCCCCCTCTTTCCTAGGAATGATCTGGTTGTTAAATATTGCGAATAATAATAGTGATGAATAACTGTTATTAAAAATATTGAGGGGATTTTATAAAATATTTATTGTAAATTTTGGCGTATTATATGGACCCCCATTTACCCATTTTCAAAATAATCGGTAGAAAGTTATTCAGTATATATATTATATGGTGGGATCCACCTGTGATGGTGACATGTTGGTGGAGGGGAACATGTGGGGGCCACGTGTGTGGAAGAAAAATGAAATAGGAAATGGGAGGGGGGGAGATTGCCCGGGAAAGAGGGCATTAATATTTTTATTATATATATATAATAAGTTTTATTTTTTATGAAAAATAGAATATATTATATTTTATTAAATATTATATTAATAAATTGAAAAAAAAGGGCATCTGAAAATTTTTTCTTTCTGCCCGTGAAATTTTGTCTGATTTCTTACTGTGCAGTCCGTGAAAAACTTTTCTAAATAGTATCCTTCCATTCTCCTATAAATAGGATGCTTAGTTAGAATTGAAAATCGCACCAGAATCATAGAATTCTTCTTCTATAATATTGAGTGTATTTCTTTAGAGTTTTAAGAAGTTTTGAGTGTAGAAAATAGTGAAAGTTTTCTTCAAGAATATCCCCGCCCTACCAGTCGAAATACTCTTCTTTTTAAGGTAAGGGATGTTATTTTTGTTCAATATTCGTATGAAATAATATTTTCTTCCATACTCTATAGTATGTAAGTAATATTATTTCGTTTCAAATTTTGAATTCTACACTCGTTTTGTTAAAGTTTTAGCTTCTATACTCCATGAAATTAGTAGAATATCCTTGATATTTGCGCTTCATCCAGTATCTTTTCATGAAAATATTATTCTAAGCATTCTTGATAAGTTTTAACTTTTTCATTCCAGAGTACTATTCACGGGGTTACTATTCTCGAAGTACTATTCACGGGGTACTATTCACTCGGGTACTATTCACCCGGGGTACTATTTATGACAAAAAAATCATTTCTTTTCTATCCAAATCATTTTTGATACAATATTATTCTTGAATTTTACTCCACAAAGTAGTATCATGTTGACAATTTGGACATTATTTAATTCTGGATAAATTAAATTATAAATTTTTAAAAATTTATCCTTTGTTTTCTTTTAATTGAATTCTTATATCATTGTCATCATTCTCATCTTTATATTATGATGAAAGTCATCTGTAGCCCGTAATGTATAGATGGACTTGGTATGATTATGACCAGGGATTATTCGGTATAATCATGACCTTAATGTTACAAATGATGTGGTAAAAGTCCTCATTGGCCTGTAGTGCATTGACGGACAGTTGTTGGCATGATCATGACCATTGATAAAAACATGAATATCATTGGCCCGTAGTGTATGGATAATTCATGGTCGTGATACTAATGAATATTCTTGGCCGTAGTGCAGGGGTGATTCGATGATGTGGATTATTTATTAAGCTGAGTCTCAACGATAAAATTGATGATAAACTTTTTAAATCATAGAAGATAGTATATTTTATGCTCTACTTGACTCTTCTAATGGATTGCTTGTTCCGCTGCAGTTAAACTTGATGTTTATTATTTTTTATCAGTTTAACACTGTTGAAGGCTAACGATAATTTATTCGGCATTATCTTAGTCATAATATTTCTTACTGTGCTAGTTGACCTCACCCTTTTCTTTCATTGTTCTCTTCAGGAAATGAGAATATAGTTGGGACTAGTAGGGAAACGGAGTGACAATCCAGATGTTTGCATTAGTAGTCCTCACTATTCTATGAAATAGTATGATAATAATTGTAATAATATTGAATTTGAGTTTGGATATTGTCTAGAAGACAATATTCGTATTGAAACTCCCAGCTTATGTGTTGTCGTATTTTACACGATAGTTGTATAATTAAGTTGTATTTAAATTTTGTACCATGTATTTGGCGACTCAAGATGGATGATGTATACCTATTTTGAGGTAAGGAATGTTATTTTCTTCGTAAATGATGTTATTTCTTCAATATCATTATACCAAAATATTGGTATAAATTTTCTTGTGAAATTTCTACCTTTTCGTGTCGGGGTTACTATTCACGTGTACGACACTATTCACGTATATGACATTATTCACGAATACGGCACTATTCACAGAAAAATTAAATTTTCTTTTCGTTGTCCAAGTTGTCTGTTATGGTTCCTATCTTTGATTGGACTTATGTTTTGATCTTTATTCTTGAATTTTGCTCCACAATTGATTATTATGGAGTATTCTTGAACTTGGATAAACTAAATTACGAATCCCTAATCGTGTCTTTTATCTCACCGGATTCGTTCTTTAAAATATTTTTCATCATCCTCAGTCTTAACTGGTGATACTTGATGAATATCTTTGGCTTGTAGTGCAAGATGAATGATTACCTTATGAATATCTTTGGCCCGTAGTGCAAAGATGGACATGTGTTGAGATGAACTTGACCAACTGTTGATACAAATGAATATCTTTGGCCTGTAAAGAAAAGATGAATATTTGGTTCAAGATGTATATTGATTGATGTTACAGGGATAAAATATTGATGATGGACTTTTAATTCATAGAAGACAGTATATTTTATTCTCTATTAAACTCTTCTAATGAATTGTTATTTCTACTGCGAATATTGATCTAAAACTTGTTGTTCGTTACATTTTATCTGATTTGTTGAAGGCTAACGATAATTTATTGTTCATTATCTTAGTCATAATATTCTATACTGGGCTAGTTGAGCTCACCATTTTTCCTTTTTGTTCCATTTTTCTTCTCAGGAAGCGAGAATATAGCGGGAACTAGTCGGGGTATAGAGTGATGTTTCAAGATAGTTATTCTAGCAGTCCTCACTATTTTGTAAAATAGTGCATCAATAATTGTAAAGAGAACTTATTTGAGTTTGGATATTGTCTAGAAGACAATATTTATATTTAAACTCACAGTATATGTGATGTCGTATTTTGCACCACAATTGAAATAATGAAGTTGTAGTTGTTTTTTTGTACCATGTATTTGGCGACTCAGAATGAGTGATGTATACCTATTTTGGGGGCGTCACATTATGTATTAGTTATGTCTAAGCTATGTTTAATTATGTTTAAGGTTTGTAAGAGATGTTTAAGTTACGAAACCTTGGGACGTGAAGGATTATTTTAAATAAATATAATATATTCTGTTATTTCCTTTGCATGAGATGTTATTTAGTCATTAGATTTATAGTACGTGATACACCGAATTCGAGACATGAGTGGTCTGAATTTAGGGGTGTCACATAGAGATCTAGTGTCATGGACCCATCTTTCCGGCTTCGTACAACCTCTAATCTCATGTCATTGTGTAGCTCTCGATAACAACATTCCAAAAAAGTACTTCACTCCTTTATCGGATGCACGTATTGAAAGTTATGAAAGTTCGAAAGGACAGCGCATAACCAAAGTGCACGTACTTTGAGATGATAGGATCCGCATGACCCGGGGCAGCCGCAGGTAGACCCGCGGCCATCTGGTCTTTAAATATGAGCTCTTGGCAGCTCATTTGAAAAAGAAAAAAGAGAAAAAGGAGAGAAAACTCTACAAAAGAGATGCAGGACTAGGCCTTCTAAGATGCCTAGACAAAGATCAAGCTCAGAGACTCACGGATGAAATCCATGGTGCAGTATACGGCCCTCTACTTATCAAGAAGATCTTAAGAACAGGGTATTATTGGCTCTCTCTCAAAGTTGGCTGTGATGATCACATCAAGAGATGTTATCAATGCCAAATTTATGGAAATGATATCCACGTCCCTCCACGGGAACTCCACAATATGAGTTCGTCCTGGCCCTTCTCAATGTGGGGAATGGACATGATCGAGCCAATTGAGCTCAAAGCCAGCAATGGTCATCGGTTTATCTTCACCGTGATCGACTACTTCACCAAGTGGGTAGAAGCAGCCTCTTCCCCTAGGGTTACTATAGAGGTGATCATTAGTTTATTCAACTGTTGTGACTTAAAGAGCCTTCATCCTAATTCATAAAGAGCCACTTAAAACTTTAAACATTGTTTGGAAGATATACAATATCTCCAAATAGCGGTATCTAAAATTGACTTTTTATTGATATGAATTGATGAAATATACATATATATATATATGGCTATATGTATATACACAGCTGTGTATTATATAGTCGGACTATGACGACGGGTTTTTTAGGCTATGGCGACGACTCACCCGTCGCCTCGTCGTCGTAGCCCAGAATAACTATGGCGACATGTGAAACCTGTCATTTATAATTTCAAAATTCGTCGCCATAATGCATATGTAATGTAATATGTGCATATATTTTTTTTTATATATATATATATATATATATATATATATATATATATATATATAATAATTTCTATTTGTATATCTATATTTATGCACAAGTATAAGATAACAACAATAAATTAATTTAGGAACTTATCTCAAAATAATTTGACCTATTTTTTCTTCTTCAAATGATCATAACTTTGATTAGAAAAGAGTAAACTTTTTAGAGAGAGCTTATGTATGCAAGGATAGAGTAAAATTTTCTTGATTTTAGAATCGGTGAATTGAATGTGAAGAAAAACTTTTCTATTTATAGGAAATTTTAGCCGGAAGTAAACATGTAATTTGAAAATTTTATTTTGAAATTAAGGGTTCAGATGAATTGTTTTGAAAACGGAAGGCTCTGATGATTTTTTAAATGAGTATCACACGGATGGAATAAAAATCACTTTAGCAGGCAACTTAGCCCATGTAACATTTGAAGAGTGTGCATAATTAATGCACCAATTTCTTTTAATTTGTAAGCATACTCGGCCAGACAAGGCTTAAGCCTTTCAATTTCCTTTTCTCTACGTAATTCACATGGGCCCACTATTTTTACTTCTTTCTCACGTGGGCAACAAACCGAAACAAGGCTCCACAAACCTTTCACATTTCATTCTTCTAATTTAATTCCCATGGAGCCCACATGCAAATCAACGGTTTTTAGCAGACAAGGCTTTTGACAATCTAATTCTTCAATTTATTACTTGGACCTATATAGTCAGTTTCCCAAGCTTTCTTTCGGACATATGGAGAAATAAAGGTTGAGGCCATTTTCAAAAATAATTTTTAGATATATCATATAATTTTTTTAAAATGTTTTAGTGAAGAAAAATAATTTAAGTAATAGGACTCTCCTTGTCTTAGGAAATATTGTTTTGTGAATTAATCTCTTTAGCACTTGATATTAAATTATCAAGGTCAAAAAAAATTAATTCAATTAAGATGAAAAACTTTTTGGTCAAAATAAATAAGATAATTAAAATCATTTATATCATATAATTATCCTACGGAGATGATTCTATCCTAATTACTAATTTTATTGTTATCATCAAAATATTCTTAAAAGTTGGAGACCTATCAATCTCTCCATTAAAATTTTAATGATAAAAATAAAACAAAAAATTCTATTCAGATTCCCTTAATATATGAAGCTTCCCTCATATTATGAATATTTTTCAAAATCAGTTTTGTGTTTTGAAAATCCATCATAATACAGATTATATATTAGTTTATAACAATTATATACAGTATTATATTATTATGCTTATTTTTTTAGTGACATAACATTATCAGTATTATATTGTCCTGCATTATCAGTATATATTGTCCTACTTTGTCAAAATAATTTTTAACTTTTGAAAAACTGATCAGTAGTTTATATAGATATAACATTATCAAAATATTATCTCCTGTAATAGTATATAATAATAATTATATAACAGGATATAATCTTAACAATTATATAACAGGATATACTCACAGTAGTTATATAATGTTACGCCCCCAAATTTGGGTATCTTCTAACTCGACAGATAGTGCTACACGGTACTCATAACTGTACATTCATTCTATTGAAACGACATCAAAATGTGTGTATCAACGATATTCTTATTACAATAATAATATTACATCTCGTTTCCAGGTTCTATAACCATTACATTCTTTGTTCATCATACTATAATATATACAACTTACTAGTTTATTACAAGATAAACTAATCGTTCATCTTCGTCTTGCCTTTATCCTTGTCGAATCCCTCGGTTCGTTCGGTCTTTGATGCATTCATATGGTTCAAGCAAGAGTGAGCATAACAAGCTCAGCAAGTACAACAATTTCTTTTAAACAACATGCTTGAAAACATAGGAATCGTATATCTTCAATAACTGGATAATAGTTATGAAGTTCTATCAATAATTCAAAATAGCATTTCTTTTTCTTTAAAACGTTTTACAATAACAATATTCAGTAAAACATCATTTCTGGCTCAAGACCATGAGTGTTTCATAATTTCTTTGAAAAGGACAACCCGACACTAAGTCCGTAAGTCCGACATATCTTACGAGCACTTCTAGGTGATCAACCTATAGTACTTTATGTTGATCAACACTACATCTCTTAAACGTATGTACGTTTAAGTTTTGGCAACCTCGCGTGCCCATCGAATAATCGATGAAAAATACATTTGTTTATTCATACTCAGGCTTACCTTGAATCCGTACCAAACAATTGGCGTAGGATAGCGTTATCAATTCTATATTGAAAGACTTGTAAATAAATCAATCAATCTTCAAGATTAGTTTAGCCGAGGTAAAACTGGCATCGACATTTTCGTAAAACAATTCATGCGTCTTATAACGTGAATCATTGAAAACCTGGCTAACACGAAGGTTAGACAAGCGTTGAGAAAACTTGCCTTTAGCGTCTGCTACAGTATCAAATTACTTTTCCTTTGAGTCTTTACAGTCTCTACAACACATAACCATATAACATACCACATTAGGTCATGAATGAACATACATGGTTCCTAATGAATCTTACCCTTCTTCTCAATCTAATCATGTATTTAGATTTGTTATTATTAGTTCTGACTTGCCATTATATTTTACATCATTCTTACCAACTTCTTTCTCTTCTATGTCTTACGTGGATTTACTTCATTAATCCAACTCGTTTCGAGTTAATCATCCTTCCTCGCAGCTTACTGTCGTCCTTAAGTTATTAATCGAAACTCGATCGTTATTTGTTAAGTACACTTTATTGTATATCGTTCACGTTCACGTATTACTTAACAACTTTTAGTTGTAACTCTCAACGTTATAGTCATTATCATTATTGAATACAGTTCACGTTCTTTATACTTTACGTTCGTCGTTTAACTACTCATTAAACAACATTAAATTCCTAAAGTCATCACTATAAAAGTGATTTAGGAAAGGTTTTATCATGTTCATTAAGTAATTACATGTCCCATACGTGTCTTCCAACCCATTGGGTTCGTAAACAACTTGGTCAACAAAAGTCCTTTGTCTTGCGTGGTATGCTGGCATCCTTTACTATAGTGGTATTTGTATTTCCTCTTGAGACTGACCCTAATGTACTGCGTGTATTTGGCCATGAAAGTGTTATAATCGGAGTCAGGCCGCAAAGACGAAACTCCAAAGAGCCAACCCTTCGTCCGAATGCGTGGCGCGGTTCATAAAGCTATGTCTAAGTCAATGCTGGCTGAACTTCGATCCCGAAAAATTTGATGATAAATTTTTATGTGAGATTCTTGGGCTCATAACTTCTTCATTATAAGTCCGAATTGGCTCGTTCAAGAGCCTACAGTTCACAAATTACATACTCTACGTGTTCATGCAAGAATTTTATCTATTTGATTTCATTAACTAAAAATTCACCTATTAGTCCATTTTTAATGAAAACGATAAATGTTCGTGAACGTTCAACGCTCGTTTCGTTATTCTAAGTCAGAATTCGGTCATTCTCGAGTCCGCAACTCTATAATTCCAAATAAGACTTGTCTCCATTGAAAACTAATGTTTTCAAACTCAATATCAAAATTCGACTTCCATTCCGAGAATTTTACGAATTCGACTATTATCGTCCAAACTCATGAATTCCGCCTTAACTTCATTTCTTATGATTTTTTCGTCATTTCAAATGGATTCTATCCATCATATTAACATCTTAACCTACTCATCTTATTAACTTATATACATGATAAGTTATTACTTGTTCTTCATAAGTTTAGAACTTATAAAGGTAAAACTACTTGTGATTTCATTTCACATGACTTATTATAGATTAAGTCTTTTAACCTCCATTTTCACATCTCCTTATTATACCATCTTATTAAGGTAAACATATGAGTAGTTCATATAAGCTCTTCATAAGTTCATCACTTAATTAAGTTTGAATTACTTAATCATGACTTATACGGCTTAAGTCCATTGATTAATCATTCTTATCATTCCTTAGCATACATGTTCTACCACTACCCACTTCTCTAACAATGGAAGAGAAAGAGAATCATGGTTTAAGATTGCTTACCTTTGAGTATCACTTGGTTAATCTTTAATCTTCTTCTTGCTTCTTGAACTATGAAAGACTAGCTTTTTAGCTTTTCTAGCTTATTCTCACTTATTCTCTCTAACCAATAAGCTATAAGTTGTTGGTGTTTTTGAACAAGGAACAAATGAAATCCAAAATCTTGCTATTTATAGAAGTTGCAAGGTTAGGGCATAAGGGTCATTAATCCAACCCACCTCCTTAATCACCTCCTTACTATTCCAAGCTTAAGCACTAAGTTAACTTGGCCTCCACACTCTTTGCTTGGCCATCACAACATTTATCCAATACTTGGGCATCACATTTACTTAATCATTAAGTATACTTGCTAATCACATAACTTAGCCTTTAAGTTTACTTGTTAAACACAACTTTTATCCTTTGCTTGCTCATCACATTTCTTAGCCATTAAGTCTACTTGGTCATTAAGTCTACTTGCTCATCACACAAAGTTCTTGGTCACCAATTCAGCCATGTGATCATGGGTTGCCCCATAGGTCACCCTAACCCATTGGATTAATAGTTTGGGATTAAGGTTTAATTAACCTAACTTATACATTGGGCTTGCAATTAAACAAACACTTGAGCTTGTTCATTAATTTTCAGTAGACTTATCATTACAAACATTTGGGCTTTAACATTAATTCGTATTGGGCTTTATTATTATCCCAATTGGACATTACAATTTCCTACACAATCCTACAAGTCCATTACATAGGCTTAAAGCCTTATAATGTATAATCTACGTATTAATCTCGTACTCTAACTCGTATACTTATTTATATATACGACATACCATCATTCATACTTACTCGTATAATACCTCGTATCATACTAGTATTCATTACCTCGTACAATACCTACGTATTATACGATCATCGCTTTAATTCATTATACGCATTTAAATTCCTTCTCGGAACTCAATTTCCCTAATTGTTAGATTTTAAGTCCGCAGGCGAAAATAGCTTTTGCCATAACTGAAATATTATCAAATATTCTATCTCACCTCGATATTCTATCATTACGTATTTCTCAAAAGTTCAAAAATAATTCCCGAGCAGAAATGCGTGAATAGTGTTTTTCAGAAAATTTCTCGGAAAGCTTTTATTTTCGTCTTGGAAATTCAAACACTTTAATTTTATCACGTAGCCAAAATACTACGACGTTCCGACATATCTAGGTCATAGAACGACCTTCAATTATCTTACTCCCATAAATAATTAATTAAATTCATTTAATCCATATAATCAAATAAAAATTTAATTCTCATAAAATCTGATTTTTCTGGGGCGTTACATATAATAGGATATAACATTTTCAAAATATTATCTCCTATGATAGTATATAATAATATTTAGGTTTAATTACGTATTAAACCCTGAAATATACACCTTTTTACCATTCGTACCCCGATATTTAGATGCTCCAATCCCGTTACCCCAAGTACCGTTAAGTAATCATAACTTACCCTTTTGTAATTTTCAAACATTACGTGGCCATTTTTCGACGAACAAATTGACCAAAAGGGTCAGTTATGCTTACTTAACTGTACTTGGGGTAACGGGATGAAAGCGTTTAAACATCGGAGTACGAATAGTAAAAGGGTGTACACTTCGAGGTTTAATATGCAATTCACCCTAATAATTATATAACAAGATATAATCATAGTAGTTATATAACAAGATGTAATCATATAACAAGATATATTTATAGTAGTTATATAACATGATATAACATTATATTTTTCTTCTCCCCCTTTGTCATCATCAAAATGGGGAAAAAAAGCCTTAGCATATTAACCTACAGAAAAGTTAGTTAGCTATAAAGGAACATTCCATAAAAGCATTTAAATAGATAAGTACCTGCATCGTTAGTTGTGTTAGTATATGAGTTATTACAATCATCTCAAAAAGTTAGTATGAAATAATATATATTACATGCCCAAATAGTTAGTAATCTCCTAAATTAATAGGAGAAAATTGAAGACTAGTGATGGACAAAAGATTATCAGAGTAATATTGTTGATTGGGCTCTACTGGAGTCGAACTTGTACTAGATGTGAAATGATACGGTGGAATAGAAATTTTATGATTTTCCATTAAGAGATGAATTAGGTCCTTAAGAGGAAGAATAGTCTGTTGTGTTTCCTCAAACTTGACCATTAAAGTTCCTTGATTTTATAACATGAGTTGGTTCATGTTACTTAGAGTTTCCACTTGAGAAAACATGTTTATGTGAGACTCAATGATTGGAGCCTTTGAAAGTGACTAAGGGTTTCAGTGGGAGATTAAGATGAGAAACAAGGTTGCTGTTTGGAATTGTTTGAGATTTATGGTAGGTGAGATCAATGCGAATATATTTGAAGATATAAGACAAAACAAGACCAAACCCCATGTAGTTATGATTATAACAATGCTCAAAAGAAGTTAAAAGAAAGTATAGAAGATCATAGGGCATAAATTCATGCAGAATTAATACATCTTATCAGTTCTAAGTCATAGGGACACAAGTATCTTCTCTAACTGGCATACAATTAGATCTAATGATTTTTCCAAGAAATTGACAAGGGGCAGTTAATCTATGGTGATAGAATAAACCAAATAGCTTAATAGTTATTATTTAATATTTTGAAAATATTAAATATAAATTAATAAGAGGAGTCTTATTATTATTATTATTATTATTATTATTATTATTATTATTATTATTATTATTATTATTATTATTTAATTCCTAAAGGAGTTTGAGAATTAATTTAATATAAGTACTCTCATTTATTCTTAATAAGATTAGGAGGTAAATTAATTAAAAAGTTTAATTAAGTATCCCTAATAAGATTAGGGAGCCTAATTAATTAAAGAAATTTAATTAATTAAATAATACCCTAATTTCAAATTAGACAAGAAAGATTAACTGATATCATTATAAGAGGAGTCTTATATCAGATATCAGTGTGAGAAATATATACGTGATTCCAATAGTTAAAGAGTACGCCCCTTTTTCTATATAGATAGAAAAACTAGGGTTTGAGCCAAAAACCCATCTTCTTGAATATTTGTTCTTCCTTGGTGGATCACTTCTAGAGGTCAAAAACTTGGGTGGCTAACGTTGATCAAAGGAAGGAATCAAACCTGATGGATTCAAGTTGAACACGAAAAGGATTGGAGGTGAACTCGTACCTGAGGAAGTAGTTTTACAAGGGTATGAATTTGTTCTCCATCTCTTTTCTATTGATTGATAACTATGCACATAGTATGATCTTGGTGATGGGTTTGTATAAAATTTTAAATTCCTATTTTATCGCGCTTCCGTACTTTTTGTGTAATTTGATTACATGATCGCGCTATATATAAACCCAATATTTCATGCCCATAAAGAGCCCAATAGTTATATATATATATATATATATATATATATATATATTATTTTATCGAAGATACTTTGCATCTCGAGAATAAAATCAAAACAAGCCGAAGACGAAATAAAATGGAAGTATCAAAGGCCTCAATTACTATATGAGCATAAGGGTTTGAAAACCTGTTTTCAAAATATCATTTTACACGCTTTATATTAAAATTGAACTTTTATACAAGTCAAACCCTTTGTATATAGGTGCAAACGAGGCATAACACTACTTCTAAATAAATGCACTTAGGCCCAATTAACCACACAAACACACACTTCAAATAATTAGGAAATTGAAAAGATGCAGTAACCGTGTTTTCACGGAAGTCGGAGGGTGCCAACACCTTTCCCCTCGCTTAATCAAGCCCCAAACTCTATGAATCTCGGTTTCCAAGACTTGTTCAATAGAGTCCAATAATTGGGCCTTTTTGCAAAACTTTTCAAATTCGGTTGAGTTGGTACAACCATTTAACTACTACTAACTGGTGACTCTGAATTTTCAAATTATTGACATTTTATGTCGGATTCTTTTTCAAAATCGCTCTTTAAATAAAATTCAAGACATATAGAGAATGTGACGCCCCCAAAATAGGTCCACAAAACCCATTTTGAGTCGCTAAATACATGGTACAGAAAACAACTATAACTTTATTATTACAATTATCGTGCAAAATACGACAACACATATGCCGTGAGTTTTAATACAAATATTGTCTTCTAGACAATATCCAAACTCAAATAAAGTCCTCATTGCAATTATTAATACACTATTTTACAAATAGTGAGGATTGCTAAAATAATTGTCTTGAACCATCGCTCCACACCCCGACTAGTTCCCGCTATATTCTCGCCTCCTGAGAAGAAAAATAGAACAAAAAGGAAAAGGATGAGCTCAATTAGCCTAGTAAAGAATATTATGACTAAGTTAATGGAAAAATAAATTATCGTTAGCCTTCAATAAATCAGATAAAATATAATGGACAACAAGTTTAGATTAATATTCGCAGCAAAAATAATAATTCATTAGAAGAGTTAAGTAGAGAATGAAGTCTACTATCTTCTATGATTTAAAAGTTCATCATCAATATTTTATCTCTATGTCATCAATCAATATACATTTTGAACCAAATATTCATTTTTGCACTACGGGCCAAAGATATTCATTTGTATCACCAGTTGGTTATGTTCATCTCAACACCTGTCCATCTTTGCACTACAGACCAAAGATATTCATCAAGTAATCATTTATCTGTGCACTACAGGCCAAAGATATTCAGTAATATCACCATCTAAGACTGAGGATGATAAAAATATTTTAAAGAAAACGAATACAGTGAGATAAAAGGACAAAGATTAGGAATTCATACTTTAGTTTATCCAAGTTCAAAAATACTCCATAATAAATAATTATGGAGCAAAATTCAAGAATGAAGATCAAAACATGGATACAATCAAAGATAGTAACCA
Source organism: Panax quinquefolius (assembly GCA_020205615.1). Lineage (NCBI taxonomy): Eukaryota > Viridiplantae > Streptophyta > Magnoliopsida > Apiales > Araliaceae > Panax > Panax quinquefolius. The sequence goes on along the minus strand of CM035166.1, from coordinate 76,824,622 downwards.
TAATAGACAACTTGGACAAAGAAAAGAAAATTTAATTTTTCTGTGAATAGTTTCGTATTCGTGAATAGTGCTGCATACGTGAATAGTATCGTATACATGAATAGTAACCTCGACATAAAATGGTAAAAAATTCACAATAAAATTCATATCAATATTTCGGTATAATGATATTAAAAGAAATAATATCATTTATGAAAAAAAATAGCATCCCTTACCTCAAAATAATAGTACTTCTGGCTGGAATATTGGATATAATACTGAAGGAAACTCGCACTGAATAGTAACACTCAAAGTATTTAAATAATCACAAAAATACGCTCGATATTATAGACAAAAACTTCTGATTCTGGTGTGTTTTTCAATTCTAACCTAAACACCCTATTTATAGGAAAATACTTAGAACGCCAAAGTAGAAAATTTAATAAAATATTATATTTATAAAAAAAAAATTCACACCTCCTTGACCATTTCATAAGCCCACACAAGTGGGGCCCACCTCACAAAAAATGTTTTTATTAAGAAAATATTTATAACCCCAAAAATCAATTTAGACCCAATATTCCAGAATTTCAATAATTCATAATAAATAGTCTTTTATCAAAATAAATTATGAATTTTATGTCCATTTGATAGGAAATTTAATTCTCTACAATTTTGTAGAAAAAAGTTTTTCCAAACTCTAAACAAAAAGTGACCAAAATCCACATACGGATGATCTTACAGGCTATAATCAAATTTTAGTCAAAATGGGGCCCACCAACATATTTAACATATTTTTGTAATAAAAATACTTTGTACCCAATTTGCTCTATTACTCCTCATTTATTCATAAATCTTGCATTCATTGTAAAAATATCACCGTTATTATATTATTATATTATTGCATCATACACTTATAATGTAACATTACAATAATATATTTGAATGAATTATTTTATCAAAGAAGATAAAATATCAACTCTTAATAATTATCTCTTTTAAAAAAAATCCATTAAATAAATATTTCTTATCATTATTATCAATAATTGATTATTCACAAATAATATTATAAAATCACAATAATGACAACCAGGTCGTTCTCAGGAAAGATCAGGGGGCTTTCCGATAAAGATTTCTCCTTACTGGCGTGCAATTAGGTGACCAAACTCCATTCCTAGACAGAACTTCCTTAGACATTGCCAATAATACTATCTAATAATATTATTCAAATAATATGAATTATTGATCTGATAATGGGAAATACTGTGCAGTGACAATTATTGAATCAATAATATAAAATATCAACGTAGCAATTATTGAATCAATAAAATAAAATATTGAACAATAATTATTGTAACAATTATTGAGTAGTGACTTCTTACGTAAGAATCAATAATTAGACTTATTGTACAATACCGTGTGCTACTGTATGTGCAACACCGCGTATTATTGTATTTTAACCACTGAGTATTCCAACAATTTTAACGCTAACAGCTACACCGTTATTTATAAAAAAAAACTCATACTTGACGTTTTCTTCATCCGACAGTTTCTGTTATGGGGCCCACAAATGGCTGTGCAGTCGTACGAATGTTCCCTGACAGCAAAAATATTCCACGACCAAACAAATATTCCCCGACAACAATGAGTATTTTATAACCACTTGCTTATTTAAAATATTTACGCATTTTACCCATAACTAACCACATTAATCAAATCAACCACTTACTATTTCAAAATAGAGGAAATTCAATTTTATAAAAAGTTGGGGTCTTATAGAGAACATAAAAAGTAGAAAGACTAAAAGGAGGAATTCTAAAAAAGGAAATTTTTCCTGACATCGACAATCATCTCGCATTCGTGCCAGGCTTATTTCTTCCTTTATTGGCCTAGGTTTGAACATTCGAATGTCTTTCGCAATCTTCGGTTTGAGACCACCCAAAAACGTCCCTACTAATTGTGACGCCCCCAAAATATGTATACATCACCCATTCTGAGTCCCCAAATACATGGTACAGAAACAACTACAACTTCATTAATACAATTGTCGTGTAAAATACGAGAACACATAAACTGTGAGTTTAAATACAAATATTGTCTTCTAGACAATATCCACACTCAGATAAAGTACTCATTATAATTATTGATGCACTATTTTACATAATAGTGAGGACTGCTAAAATAACTATCTTAAACCATCACTCCATACCCCGGCTAGTTCTTGCTAAATTCTCACTTCCTGAGAAGAAAAATGGAACAAAAAAGAAAAGGGTGAGCTCAACTAGCCTAGTAAAGAATATTATAACTAAGATAATGAACAACAAATTATCGTTAGCCTTCAATAAATTAGATAAAATATAATGGACAACAAGTTTTAGATCAATATTCACAGCGGAAATAACAATTCATTAGAAGAGTTTAGTAGAGAATGGAATCTACTATCATCTATGAATTTAAAGGTCCATCATCAATATTTTATCCCTATAACATCAATCAATATACATCTTGAATCAAATATTCATCTTTGCACTACGGGCCAAAGATATTCATTTGTATCACCAGTTGGTCATGTTCATCTCAACACGTGTCCATCTTTGCACTACGGGCCAAAGATATTCATCAGGTAATCATTCATCTTTGCACTACAGGCCAAAGATATTCATCAAGTAACACCATTAAGGACTGATGATGATGAAAAATATTTTAAAGAACGAATCTAGTGAGATAAAAGGACAAAGATTAGAGATTCGTACTTTAGATAATCCAAGTTTAAAAATACTCTATAATAAACCATAGTGGGGTAAAATTCAAGAATGAAGATCAAAACATGGATACAATCAAAGATAGTAACCATAATATACCTCTGGGACAAAGAAGAGAAAATTATATTTTTCAGTGAATAATGTCATATTCGTGAATAGTGTCGTATACGTAAATAGTAACTTCGACACAAAAAGATTGAAATTTCACAATAAAATTTATACCAATATATTCAGCATAATGATATTGAAAGAAATAATATCATTTACGAAGAAAATAACATCCCTTACCTCAAAAGAACAATACTTCTAACTGGAATATCGGATGTAATGCTGAATGAACTTGCAATGAATAGCAACTCTCAAAGTATATAAATACTCACAAAATACTCTCGATAATATAGAGAGAGAAAGCTTATGATCCTGGTGTGATTTTCAATTCTAACTAAGCACCCTATTTATAGAAAAATGCTAGAATGTCAAAGGAGACTAAATTAATAAAATATTAATTTATTAAAAATTTCTACGCCCACCATCTTTGCCCAAAACTCAGCACACCTCTAGTGGGGCCCACCGAAATCATATTTTCTACACCAACCAAAAGTGGGGCCCACCATGGTTTTTTTTAATAAAAATATTTATTTTCAAAACTTTAATAATTCATAATAAATAGCCTTTTTATCAGATAAATTTAAATTTTATGACCATTCTATAAGAAATCAAATTCTCTACAACTTTGTAGAAGAACGTTTTTCCAAATTCCAAACAGAAAATCACCGAAATCTACATACAGGCGATTTTTAATACCTCCATTCCGACAAAATACTGATAAAACACCTCAACATTAATTCCTTCATTTATATCCACACAAAATAAATATCTCCCTATCCATCATTTATGTGAGACCCCGAATTTTATGAAATAAAAGTATTCAATTTTTCTATTTTGGTAAATAATTAAATTGATAAAAGTTTAAAGTTAAGGGTAATATGTGGAATTTTTTTTTGCAAAGTAAGAAAGTTGATATAAAATATTTATTTTGTCGGGGAATGTCCGTACGAAGGTACAATCGTTGGTGTTTTATAAAATATTCTTTTCTTTTTGTCGTGATTAGTCACTTAGTTTTGTTAGTATTATTAATGTAATAAAACAGAAAAACTTTTTATATAAAATAGAATACTTTTATAAAGTTATTCTATAAATAGAATATATTATATTCTATTATGCATAGTAAAATCTTTTATATATAAAATGAATACTTTTATAAAGTTATTACATAAATAGAATATATTATATTTTATTATGCATAGTGTTGCATAGTGCTGCGATAGTGTTTTTGCATAGTAAAATCTTTTTTATAAAAAGCAGAATACTTTTATAAAGTTATTCATTTTATTAGATTATAAATAGAATATATTATATTTTATTTAAAAGATTTTGCTTTAAATATGGATCGTTCGATTAAAAGTAAATCAATCTGGACTGTTCATGAATCAGTTACTATGCAGTCCATTCTTCTATAAATAGAAGCTCATTCCTTCATTATTTCTTACGAATTCACTGAAAAATCTAGAGAAATAAACTATAGAAAGAGTTCTTCTTCTATAATCTTGAGCATATTTCTTTAGAGTTTAAGAAAGCTTTGAGCGTAGTGCAAGTTTTCTTCAAGTATATTCATACTACCGATTGGAATACTTTTCTTTTTAAGGTAGGGGATATAATTGTCGTACTCGTAAGTGATATTATTATTATTATTATTATAGTAAGGGATATTATTTGTTGTACTCTTAAGGGGTATTCTTTCTTTCTTATTCATGAAGAGAACTTACATTATTCCATTCTTTATTATTACATTGGAATAACTTTGTATATAATGCTACCCTATACTTGGTGTAATTCTTACATTATTAGTCTTTATTATTACATTGGAATATCTTGTCACATGCATTTTTGCAGAACCTAGTTAAAGTCTTTATTTTTCTGTTGGAACATCACATCGGTCTTAAATTTGCCACCGATTCCATTATTTATTATTACATTTGGGAATAACACATGCATGCGATCTATCGCATCGCATGGTGAATCCTCTGTTATTCCATTCTTTATTATTACATTGGAATAACACATACATGTGGATTACCACATGCATGGTGAATGATCCTTTGTATTCATTCCTTATTAAATTGTGGAAATGATGCATGCAAGTGGATTCTGCATGGCGAAATTCCATTTGCAGTTTCATATATTCTATTATACTCAGTTGGTTAAAGTTTTGACTTTTATACTCCATGAAATTAGTGGAATATCCTTGATATTTGCGCTTCATCCAGTATCTTTTCATGGAAATATTCTTCAAAGCATTCTTGAATTTTACCCTACAAAGAAGTATCATGTTGACAATTTGGATGTTATTGGTTCCTGGATAAATTAATTCTTGAACTTGTTTTATTAAATTATTATGTCATTGTCATCATCCTCATGTTTATATTATGTTGAAAGTCATCTGTGGCATGTAGTTTATAGATGGACTCGGTATGATTATGACCAGGGATTATTCGGCATAATCATGACCGTAATGTTACAAATGATGTGGAAAAAGTCCTCATTGGCCCGTAGTGCATTGACGGACAGTTTTTGGTATGATTATGGCTATGGATTCTCTTCGGCCAAGGGTGTAAAGATGAATTGCTTTATGGCATGATCAGGACCGTTGATGAAAACACGATTATCTTTGGCCCGTAGTGCAAGGATAATTCGTGGTTGTGATACTAATGAATATCCTTGGCCTGTAGTGTATGGATGATTCGATGATGTGGATTAAATATTGAGCTGAGTCTCCGCGATGAAATATTAATTCATGGATGTGATAATAATGAATATCTTTGGCCGTAGTGCATGGATAATTCATGGATGTGATACTAACGAATATCTTTGGCCGTAGTGCATGGATAATTCGATGATGTGGATTATTTATTAAGTTGAGTCTCAGCGATAAAATATTGGTTATACACTTTTAATTTGTAGAAGATAGTAGACATCATGCTCTACTTGACTCTTCTAAAATACAATTGTATGTCTTTGGCTTGTAGTGCAGAGATGAATTGTTAATGAATATCTTTGGCCGTAGTACAAAGATAAATTTATTAGTATGATTATGAACAGGAATTGTGATTTGGTATAACCATGATTTTTGATGTTTTAGGTGAAGATAGGTGATGAAAATTATCTTCGTCCTGGGTGTGAAGAGGAATTTAGAATCACAATTATGATTATGAGTTATTCATATGATTGTGGACAGGAATTGTTGATTGATGTTACGGGGATAAAATATTATTGGTGGACTTTTAACATGGAGAAGATAATAGACCTGATGGTCTATTTGACTCTTCTAATGGATTGCTCGTTCCGTTGCAACTATGGTTGAAAACTTTTATCATCTACCATATGTTCTAAATCTTTGATTTATTAATGATGAAGGCTATTGATGGTGTAAATTAGCTTTAGTCATGATATTCTTGACTGGGCTAGTTGTGCTTACCCTTTCTGCTTCACAATTCCTTTCAGGTAATAAGAGTGTTGCCTGGTCGAGTGGGGATAACAGGGGAATAGAACGATGGTCTCTAGCTGAGGAGGTTCTCCCTAAACAATATAGAAAAGTGTGTTTTATTCTATACATCATTTAGTTGTTATATTTGGTGATCCAAATAGGGTGAGGCTAACCCAACTTTGGAAGGGTGTTTTTCCACTATCATACAAGATTTCTAATGACATACAACCTCGTGTTTTCATAAGACATGGTTATGCACATCCACTTGCTGAATATATCTACGAGCACTACCTGTATGATCTTGGAGTTTATTTAAAATATAATTTTCACTTGGAGACAACAGAGATATTTATATGTCAAGAGAAGACTCACCATTGGAAAGAAGATGATAGTAATTTTCTTATTTTTCTTTGGGGACTTTTGGGTCAACCAAGGATAATTCTGTGGACATATGATATTTATCATAACCTAGACGCATGGCCTCCCATGTACGAAGATTTCCTTGAGCACTTTCCAAAGATTTTAATTTCTAAAATAGTTTTTTACTATACTTTTATGTAAAGTATCATTGTAAGGGTGTGGTTGAGGTACCATGAGAGTTACATACATTTTTATTAAAACTCATAGTTAACTGTGGTCGTATTCTATACGACAGCTCAACAGTTGTATAAATAAAGTTGTATTTGAATTTTATACCATGTATCTGACGACTCAGAATGGGTGATGTATACCTAATTTTGGGGGCGTCACAGTTGGTATCAGAGATTAGGGATAGGGTCGTTGACGGAGATAAGAGTCTAGAACTAGGAGGAGAGAGACGAGTTATATACTTCGCTAGTGTATGACTTACCTAAGTTGGAATTGTTTACTTGATAAGTTGACAAATTATGATATGTCAATTAACCTTTGTTTTAAAGCTATATTCTAGAATGATATCTGAAATACAGGAGATGAGAAATGGGAAAATCATGATAGTGAGGAAATTACCGGGAAGGTACAATCTGAAAAGAAAGCAAGGTATTCTCATCTCTTCGAATATCAGGTACGTACCTAAATTTCGAGAGCGAAATTTCATAAGGAGGGGTGATTGTGAGACCCCGAATTTTATGAAACAAAAGTATTCAATTTTTCTATTTTGGTAAATAGTTAAATTGATAAAAGTTTAAAGTTAAGGGTAATATGTGATTTTTTTTTGCAAAGTAAGAAAGATGATATAAAATATTCTTTTTATCGGGGAATGTCTGTACGATGGTACAATCGTTGGTGGACCCCGCAACGGAATTATTGTCGGATGGAGAAAATGATAAAAATATTTTTATAAGAATAACGGCGGAAGTTTTACCATTAAAACTGTTGAACTAGTCGGTAGTAAAAAAATGCGATGTCTGGCGTGGTTGCATAAGAGCTTTGCGGTATTGATTATTGATGTTTACGTGATTAGTCACTCAGTTTTGTTAGTATTATTAATGTAATAAAACAAAAAAACTTTTTATATAAAACAAAATATTTTATAAAGTTATTCTATAAATAGAATATATTATATTTTATTATGTATAGTGTTGCATAGTGCATGCATAGTGTTTTGCATAGTAAAATATTTTTATATAAAATAAAATACTTTTATAAAGTTATTCGTTTTATTAGATTATAAATAGAATATATTATATTTTATTTACAAGATTTTGCTTTAAAGATGGACCGTCCGATTAAAGGTAAATCAATCTGGACCGTTCATGAATTAGTTACTATGTAGTCCATTCATCTATAAATAGAAGCTCATTCCTTCATTATTTCTTACGAATTCACTGAAACTCTAGAGAGAGAAACTATAGAGACAGTTCTTCTTCTATAATCTTGAGCGTATTTCTTTAGAGTTTAAGAAAGCTTTGAGCGTAGTGCAAGTTTTCTTCAAGTATATTCCCGCCCTACCAGTCGGAATACTTTTCTTTTTAAGGTAGGGGATATAATTGTCGTACTCGTAAGGGATATTATTATTATTATAGTAAGGGATATTATTTGTTATACTCGTAAGGGGTATTCTTTCTTTCTTATTCATGAAGAGAACTTCTGTTATTCCATTCTTTATTATTCTGTTAGAATAACCTGTATACGCGGGCTACCCTATACTTGGTGAAATTCTTCTCTTATTCCATTTTATTATTACATTTGGAACATCCATGTCATGCGTTTTTGGGACTGGTTAAAATCTTTATTATTCTGTTGGAATATCCTATCTCATGCGTTTTTACGGAGGACATGGTTAAAATCCTTATTATTACATTGGAACATCGTATCGGTGCATGAATTTACTTCGACTGGTTCCATTATTTATTATTCTGTTGGGAATAACCTGTGATGCCCCCAAAATTAGGTATACATCACCCATCTTGGGTCGCCAGATACATGGTACTGAAATCAAATACAACTTAATAATACAACTGTCGTGTTCAATACGACAAAACATAAACTGTGAGTTTGAATACAAATATTATCTACTAGAGAGTATACAAACTCAAAAGGAGTCCTCATTACAATTATTATCACACTATTTCACAGAATAGTGAGGACAACTAATGCAAACATCTAAGACCATCACTCTGTTCCCCGACTAGTCCCTGCTACGTTCTCAATTCCTGAAGAGAACAATGAAAGCAAAAGGGTGAGCTCAACTAGCCCATTAAGAAATATTATGACTAAGATAATGCAGAATAAATTATCGTTAGCCTTCAACAGTGTTAAACTGATACAATATAACAACCATCAAGTTTAACTACAGCGGCACAAACAATCCATTAAAAGAGTCAAGTAGAGAATAAAATCTACTATCTTTTATGATTTAAAAGGTTTTTCCATCACTTTTATCATTTGTACTCAGCTTAATAAATAATCCACATCATCGAATCACCCCTGCACTATGACCAAGGATATTCTTTAGTATCACGACCACAATTATCCATGCACTACGGGCCAAAGATAATCATGTTTTCATCAACTGTCCTGATCATGCCATAAAATAATTCATCTTTGCACCACGGCCAAAGAGAATCCATAGCCATAATCATACCAAAAATTGTCTATCAATGCACTATGGGCCAATGAGGACTTTTTCCACATCATTTGTAACATTACGGTTATGATTATACCGAATAATCCCTGGTCATAATCATACCAAGTCCATCTATGCACTACAGGCCACAGATGACTTTCAACATAATATAAACATGACGATGATGACAATGATATAAGAATTCAATAAAACAAGTTCAAGAATTAATTTATCCGGGGAACCAATAACGTCTAAGCGTCATCATGATCTTTGCTTTGAGAGTAAAATTCAAGAATGCTTAGAAGAATATTTCCATGAAAAGATCTTTGGATGAAGCGCAAATATCAAGGATATTCCACTAATTTCATGGATTATAGAAGTCAAAACTTTAACCAACTGAGTATAATAAATAATGGAATAACAAAAGAAATTGTAAGACCCCGAAATTTTTTAAATAAAAAGGAATTTCCTCTATTTATTATTTTGAAATAGTAAGGGTTGATTTGATTAAAATGGATAGTTATGGGTAAAATACGCAAATATTTCGAATAAGCAAGTGGTTATAAAATATTCATTATTGTCGGAGAATATTCGTTTGGTCGTGGAATATTAAATCTTCATCGGGGAATATTAAATTTACTGCGCTAGCGATCTTCTGTGGGCCCCATAGTGAAAGCGATTGGATGAAGAAAGCGACAAATATAAGTTGTTTATAAATAAGCTGGCGTAGTTATTACAGATTATCTTGTTGGAATACCCGGTGGTTAAAACACACTAATACGCGTTGTTGAGCAGTAGCATTGCAGTATTGCACCAATTATTGATTCTTACGTAAGAAGGCACTACTCAATAATTGTTTACGATAATTCTTAAAGATATTTTATTGATTTAATAATTCTTTGCGTTGATATTTTATATTCTTTGTTGTTTTGATAAATTGTCATTACAAGTATTTTCCATTATCGAAGCAATAATTCATATTATCGAATAATATTATTAGAAAACATTATTGGCAATGTCTAGAAAGTTACGTCTAAGGAGAGGTTTGGTCACCTAATCAATTGGCTTGAAGAAGAGAGAAATCTTTATTGGAAAGCCCCTCTTTCACGAGGAGCGGCACGGCCAATCTTGTGATTACGTAATATTATTTGTGAATAATTAATTATTGATTTATATGATGAGGAAAATATTGATTTTAAGTGGATATAGATGGAGAAAATTTTAAAATGACAATTGTTGAAAATTAATATTTTATCATTTTTGATAAAATAATTCATTTAAATATATTATTTTAATAATATATTAACTTGGTGATATTTTTATAATGAATGTGGGATATATGAATAAATGAGGAGGAAGAGTATTTTGTGGCATTAAATGATTAACACATGTTTTTGTGTGTCGGTGGACCCCATTTATTGATAGAAATTTGATTATAGCTTGTAAAATCGGTACCGTTTATGGATTTGGTCAATTTACATTTGGAATTTGGAAAAACTTTCTTACGCAAAGTTGTAGAGAATTGAATTTCCTATAAAAAAGGTCGAGAGATTCGAATTTTCTGATAAAAGGGCTATTTATTATGAATTATTGAAGTTCGAGTTAGAAATAATTGATTTTTGGGAGTTTTAATTAATTATTTTGAGAAAAACGTTTTTGGTGAGTTTGTGAACCTCATTTAACATGTGTGGCTGGTGTTTTTGACCAAAAGGTGGGCTAAGGAAAATTTGTATAATTATATTAATATTATATTCAATTTTCTACTTTGGTGTTCTAAGCATTTTCCTATAAATAGGGAGCTTAGGTTAGAATTGAAAATCATACCGTAAAGCGAAGTTTTCTCTATTTCTCTCGATATTTTGAGCGTATTCTTGTGAGTATACTTTGAGTGTTGATATCGGTCTGCAAGTTCAAGTCATAGCTTTATATCCCAAGTGTTTCAACTAAATCTTGTCTTTCGAGGTAAGGGATGTCATTTTCTTCTCAAATGATATTATTTCTTCAATATCATTATGCTGAAATATTGGTTGAAACTTTTTATCAAATTTGAAATTTTTCCATGTCGGGGTTACTATTCATGAGTTACTATTCATGAGTTACTATTCACGAGTTACTATTCATGAGTTACTATTCACGAAAGTTACTATTCACGAGTACTATTCATGAAGCGTGAAGATATTTTTTGGGAAATTTCTATCTTTTGGTGTCTGAGTTACTATTCACGATATCGACAATTATTCACCAAAAAATAAAATTTCTTCTTTTTGTCCAAAATATCTATTACGGATACTAGCTTTGATTGTATCCATGTTTTGATCATTCTTGAATTTTCTGAGACTATGATTATTTTTGAGGTATTTTTGAGCGTGGATAAAACAAAGTACGAATCCTTAATCCTTAATCCTTGTCATTTTGTTTCTTTGGATTCGTTTCTTTAAAAATATTTTCATCATCTTGATTTTAAATGATGATATTATGGAATATCTTTATTTTGTAGTGCAAAGATGAATGATTTCTTGATGAATATCTTTGGCCCGTGGTGCAAAGATGAGCAGTGTTGAGATGAACATGATGATCGATTAATATCTTTGGCAGTAGTGCAAAGATAAGCAGTGTTTAGATGAACATGACGGTGATGAATATCTTTGGCTGTAGTGCAAAGATGAATATTTGATTCGAGATATATATTGATTGATGTTACTGAGGGGATAAAATATCGACGATGAACTTTTAAATTCATATATAGAAGATAGTAGTTTGCATTCTCTACTTAACTCTTCTAATGAATTATTATTTCATTGCGAATATTGATTTAAAATTTGTTGTCTATTGTATTCTATTAGATTTTTCCCTGTTGAAGACTAACGATAATTTGTTGTATATTATCTTAGTCATAATATTCTTTACTGGGCTAGTTGAGCTCACCCTTTTCCTTGTTGTTCCATTTTTCTTCTCAGGAGGCGAGAATGTAGCGAGTACTAGTCGGGGTATGGAATGAAAGTTCTAGAGAAAGTCGTTTAGTAGTCCTCACCATTTTTGTAAAATAATGTATCAATAATTATGATGGGGATTTATTTGCGTGTGGATATTGTCTAGATGGCAATAGCTGTATTTAAACTCACAGTTTATATGTTGTAATAGTAAAGTTGTAGTTATTTCTGTACCATATATTTGGCGACTCAGAATGGGTTGGATGGAATGACCTATTTTGGGGGCATCACAGAAATCACCAGGCATGCGATAGACCGCCTTGACAGTGAGTTATTCCAATGAGAATAATAAATAACGGAATCGGTCCGGCCAGATAACGCATGCAGCGAGGATATTCAGCAAATAATAATAAAGAGAACCCGGTCCCGGCGTAGAAACGCATGCAGGCAGGATGTTCCAACAAAATAATAAAGGCGAAATCGGTCCCGTAAAATGCATGCAGATGAGGATATTCCAACGAGAATAATAAAGATTTTAACGGAACCGAGTCAGAAGCTTAGAATGCCATGAGCGAGGATGTTCCAACATAATGATACTGAATGAAACAACGAAGAATTTCACCAAGTATAGGGTAGCAGGCGTATCTGAGTTATTCCAATGAATAATAAAGAATGGAATAACAGAAGTTCTCTTCACGGATAAGAAAGAAATAATACTCCCTACGAGTACAACAAATAATATCCCCTACCTTTGAAAGAAACTGGATATAGGAGTAGTGAGGTAGCAGACTTCTCCTTTTCTATAGATTTTCTCTCTACAATTTCTCTCTATAATAATTGCTCTATAGCTTTAATGAATTGGTGAGAAATGAAGGAAGAATGAGCTTCTATTTATAGAAAAATATAGTTTCGATAATTGCACGTTTTGGGGCTCGAAAAATTATAGTATAATACCTCCAACTTTTCTTTTATTTTTAATTTAGTCCTACAAGTATTATCAAACATTCACCACCTCCCCTAATAGTAAATAATGTGAATCAATAGTAAATCATGTGACTCAATAGTTCTAATCATGTGATAAAAACAATTACAGTATAGTACCTCCATCTATACCTCTATTTTTAACTTAGTCATGCAAGTATTATCAATCTTTCACCAACTTCCCTAATAGTAACAAGAATGTGAAACAATAGTATACACATGTGAACAAATAGTTATAATCATGTGAATTAATAGCAATTAATTGCTCATTTATCCGGTTAAATACCCGATTGGTCAATATAACCTCCAGACATCAATTATTATCAAAATAAATGTCGATTTTCACTAACACAAACAATTCCAACATAATGAAACTATTTTTATCAACAATATAAATTTTAAAAGTTCGAAATTTGACTTTTCCCGAAAAAGCCAACTGTTGACTTTTTGACCAAATATTGAATCCCGGAAAATTTTATGTTTTTAGACTATTTTTACTAATTTCATCGTTCCGGACTCAAATATCACGTCCGCGTCTCCAAATTCAACTCCGAACACAACTTCAATTTTAATAACATTCACCATTAGTATTATAAATCACAATATTTATCAACCGTGTCGTTTCCCGAAAGAGGGGCTTTCGATAAGGATCTCTCCTATTGGCGTAGCGCAATTAGGTGACCAAACCTCTACTTGTGAGAACTTACAGACATTATAAATATTGAAATTTAATAATATCTGAATAACCTTATCATCTCAATTATTGATTTAATAAAATAACATATTATGCGACGGATGATCTTTGCGACAATAATAGAATCAATAATATGAGAGATATGATGCTGATAATTCTTTGTAGTAATAATTGAGTATAAGTGAGTGACTTCTCACGTAAGCATTAATAATCAATCTGGTGTGCTACTTATGCAACCACGCCAGCGTATTCTTTGTACTTTACTACTAGGGTAGTTCAACGGTGATTACGGTAAAACCTCCGTCGTTATTTTCATAAAATATTTTTGTCTTTTTCTAACTACGATAGTACTTGGTTGTGGGGTCCACCAATGATTATCTTGAGTCGTGCGAATATTCCCACAACAAAAAGAATATTATATAACAACTTGCGTACTTTGCAAAATTTATAAATACTACCCACAACTATAATATTATTTCAAATCCACACCATAATATTCAAAAAAATTATTTGAGAAAATTAAATATTTATTCATAAAATCGGGGTCTCCACGTAACTTTTATGCATGCGATCTATCGCACGCATGGTGAATCCTCATGTTATTCCATTTTTATTATTACATTGGAATAACACATCATGTGGATTACTGGCATGCATGGTTAATGATCCTTTGTATTCATTCCTTATTAAATTGTGGAAATGATCATGTCAAGTGGATTCTGCATGGCGGCGAAAAAATTCATTTGCGATTTCATATATTCTATTATACTCGGTTGGTTAAAGTTTTGACTTTTATACTCATGAAATTAGTGGAATATCCTTGATATTTGCGCTTCATCTAGTATCTTTTCATGGAAATATTCTTACGAGCATTCTTGAATTTTACTCTACAAAGAAGTATCATCGTCTTTGACAATTTAGGCGTTATTGGTTCTGGATAAATTAATTCTTGAACTTGTTTTATTGAATTATTATGTCATTGTCATCATCCTCATGTTTATATTATGTTGAAAATCATCGTGGCTGTAGTGCATAGATGGACTTGGTATGATTATGACCGGGGATTATCGGTATAATCATGGTAGTAATGTTACAAATGATGTGAAAAAAGTCTTCATTTGGCGTAGTGCATTGATGGACGATTTTTGGTATGATTATAGCTATGGATTCTCTTGACCCGAGGGTGCAAAGATGAATTATTTTATGGCATGATCAGGACCATTGATGAAAACACGATTTTCTTTGGCCCGTAGTGCATGGATAATTCGTGGTCGTCATACTAATGAATATCCTTGGCCTGTAGTGCATGGATGATTCGATGATGTGGATTAATTATTGAGCTGAGTCTCAGCGATGAAATATTAATTCATGGATGTGATAATAATGAATATCTTTGGCCGTAGTGCATGGATAATTCATGGATGTGATACTAACGAATATCCTTGGTCGTATTGCATGGATAATTCGATGATGTGGATTATTTATTAAGTTGAGTCTCAGCGATAAAATATTGGTTATACACTTTTAATTTGTAGAAGATAGTAGATATCATGCTCTACTTGACTCTTCTAAAATACTGTAACATTCCAGAATTTTAAAGTGTAATATTAAATATTTATTGATTTATATAAGTATTTAATGGATTATGTTTATTGTTGAATAAATAATTGTTCAATTTGAGTTGATGTGATTTAGCTAATTATTTGTTGAATAAATAATTAAGGAGCTAAGAAAATTAATTGTTATGAGATTATATAATAATTTAATTTAATAAGTAAGCTAGAGAGCTTATAGTGATTTAAATAAATTATAATATTTTAAATGGGAAATTGTAATTTAAAATATTAGTTGGTTAAATAAAATTATAATTATAAAAGAAATTATAGTTATGTGATATTAAATTATGTGCTAAAGTAATTTAATAGATTAATGTTCTAATTGATTATTTAATTAAATAGAAGTGTGACAAATAACCTTACTATAAAGGAGTTATTAAAATAAATTAATGGAGTTTAATTCAATTTTGCCAAACAAGGCCTAATGCCTATTAAGTCTTTTATCTAATTGTGTTTTACCAAACAAGGCATAAGGGTTAATTGATTATATTTTAGTGGTTAGCCAAACAAGCCTTATGGCTTTTGATTTTCAAAATAAAAATAACTGATGTCAGTTATGTTAGAGTTATATTATATATTTAATATATACATTATATCTATATACGTTATATGATAATACGTAAACTAGAGTTAGGAGAAGAGAGAAGAAGAAGAAGAACACAGAGAAAAAATTTGGGAAAACTCTAGAGAGAAAGTGAGTGATTCTAACAGGTTTTTGAGAAAGGAATTGGAGAAAAGAATAACCATCATCTTCCTAATTAAAGGTAGGAGCTTAATCTCTTCTTTAAAAGTTTAGACTTCTTCTTCAAAAAGTTCTCTGTGAAAATTTTATAAAAGATAAATTGTTGTTATGAATATAGTTTTGTATGATTGTTGATTATAAGGTTATTTCATGAGTTTATATATGATTATAGATATAGTAATTCATGTATGTATGTGTTTTGTGGAAGAAAATATATTACAGTGTTTACATGAAAAATATATATGAATATGGCTTAATTTAAAATAGAAATTTAAGGTTTAATTAGTTGTTAAATTGATATGCTGATTTTGGAAATTGATAGAGTATGTATAATCATAACTTTGATGTTTTGAAATTTCTGTTTTGATTGAAAAACAAAATCATAGTGTTGATTTCCATTGAAAATATCAAAAATGGAGTTTTTGCCAAAACATTGAAATTGGGTGTTGTATATTTGATGTCTATGTTATTTTATGGGTAGGAACATGTTAGAAGTCTTCACAATATGTTTATATAAAGTTTATATGTGTATTACATGATAATCAGTCTATTAGATTCTAGCTTTTAGGCCAATTTGACTTTTTGTTCATCTTTGTTGCAGCGGTCATCGACAAAGTCACGGAGTTTAGTATGTATATGCCCAACCAATGATATTGTTCTCGGCCATGGTATATCATCACCTGTTGCGGCGTAAGTGTTGCTTTGAGTCTCATGTCATGGCACATTTCAATATTTATGTAGCGAATACCCTGATGTAAACTATATGGTATGCATGATTGAAAGGAGTTAGCGTAAGCTCTCGACAGTTTTGTTTAATTACACAAACTTTGAAAATAAATGTTATGTGTTAATAATAGTAATGTTAAATGATAATTTCAGTAGTTTTAAACTATGAATGGTCATGTTATTAAGTGTTACCTACTTGTAACATAGTTGATTATGTGAATGGGTAATTTAACCCATATGATGAATATATTTGTTTATATAAATATACAATGTTGGTAATGACTAACTATGTCAATATGGCATATATATATAGGGTATTAATTCAAGTGGTAACGGTTTAGCTTGTGCTAAAGGCAAGTTCTCTAACTCAAAACTTCATTGTGCGAGTTTAATTTTATTAGTACGTTATTGTTTTCAAATTCAATTACAATTGTTGTAAGTTGCTATCTCTACACTTTCGTAGAGCTAGGTTGCCTATTATTGAGTAAGTCATTGTATCTAGTTGCTCATGACGATACAAGTATTTCAAATCTTATAGTTTAATCTTGAGCAAGTTTTCTAACCTATTATCTTGTTAATTCAATTACTGTTTTCAATTCGATTACAATATAATGATGTAAGTTATTTGGAGCAAGTTATTCTTGTATTTAACTTGTTGTTTAGCATGCACCACTATAGATGCTATGCATGCTTATTATTCAATTCTAATTAACCTTGGCTTAGTGTTGTTCAAGCAAGGTATGCTATAGTTATTCAAATTGTATGCTATTAGATTATTTATGACGCCCCCAAAATTAGGTATACATCACCCATCTTGGGTCGCTTGGATCGTAGTGCGTAATTCAAATACAACTTACTAATACAATTATGTAGGTACAATACGACAAAACATAAACAGTGAGTTTAAATTCAATTATTGTCTACTAGAGATTATACAAACTCAAAAGGAGTCCTCATTACAATTATTATCACACTATTTCACAAAATAGTGAGGACTACTAATGCTATCCTCTCGGACCATCACTCCGTTCCCGACTTCGTCCAACTATATTCTCATTTCACGAAGAAACGGTGAAAGAAAGGGTTAGCTCAACTAGCCCGAGAAGAAATATTATGACTAAGATAATGCGAGAATAAATTATCATTAGCCTCCAACAATGTTAAAGCGATAAAATACAATAGACATCAAGTTTAAGCTGCGATTGGAACAATGATCCATTAAAAGAGTCAAGTAGAGAATAGAATCTACTATCTTTTATGATTTAAAAGTTTTTCATCACTTTTATCATTTGAGACTCATTTCGATAAATAATTCACATCATTAAATCATCCACGCACTTTCTGAGGCCAAGGATATTCTTTAGTATCACGACCACGAATTATCCATGCACTACTGGCCAAAGATAATCGTGTTTTCATCAATGATCCCGATCATGCCACAAAACAATTCATCTTAATTTGCTCCCTTGGCCGAAGAGAATCCATAGCCATAATCATACCAAAAGCGTCCATCAATGCACTCTTTGGCCAATTAGGACTTTTAATTTTGCACATCATTTGTAACATTACGGCCATGATTATCCGAATAATCCACGGTCATAATCATACCAAGTCCATCTATGCTTTTCTGGCCACTGAGATGACTTTCAACATAACATAAACATGAGGATGATGACAATGATATAAGAATTCAATTAAACAAGTTCAAGAATTAATTTGTCCAGGAACCAATAACGTCCAAATTGTCAACATGATACTGCTTTGTAGAGTAAAATTCAAGAATGCTCGGAAGAATATTTCCACGAAAAGATCTTTGGATGAAGCGCAAATATCAAGGATATTCCACTAATTTCATGGAGTATAGAAGTCAAAATTTTAATCAACCGAGTATAATCTGAGAATGGAATAACAATAGATATCACCATGCATGCGGTACTTTGCATGAGCGGTTATTTCAACGAGAATAATAATAACGGAACCGAGTCAATTTGAAATTCACAAGCGAGGATGTTCCAACGAGAATAATAAATGTGAAATAATAAATGATGGAACCCGGTCAGGCGTATAGCATGAGACGGATATTACGACGAGAATAATAAAGGCGGAATAATGAAAATGGAACCGGTTAGGCGTATATATGAGACGAGGATATTACGAAAGAATAATAAAGATGGAATAATAAAAATGGAACCCGGTCCCAGTATAGCATGCAGACGAGGATATTAAAGCAGAATAATAGAAGAATGTCACCAAGTATAGGGTAGCTCAGCGTATCTGAGTTATTCAACGAACAATAAAGAAATGGAATAACATAAGTTCTCTTCTTGAATAAAAAGAATAATATCCCTTACGTAAAATAATCTGAATATACTTGATAGTTAAGTAGCGAAATCTTTTCTTCTATCTCTCTATAGTCTCTCTCTATAGTTCAATTGAATTCGTAAGAAAATAATGAAGGAATGAGCTTTATTTATAAGAAAATGGAATGCGTAGTAACTAATCCATGAGCGGTCGATTGATTTACTTTAATCGGCGGTCCATATTTAAAGAAAATCTTTTAAATAAAATATAATATATTCTATTTATATAAAAAGATTTTTACTATACAAACACTTATCTTGAGCACTATACAAACCTTACGTAATAAAATATAATATATTCTATTTATAGAATAACTTTAATAAAGTATTACATTTTATATAAAAAGATTTTACTATGCAAAAAACACTTATGCGTAATGGAATATAATATATTCTATTTATAGAATAACTTTAATAAAATTACATTTTATATAAAAGATGTTTTTCTATTTTATTACGTGAATAAAACAAAACTTCTAAATCAACAATAATTGAATCAAATAATATGATAATTGAACAAAAGCGGTTAAATATCAATAATATCTGGTGTACTTCTTCGTATTCTTTGTACTTTTACTCTTGAGTAGTTCAGCTGATATCGATGGCAAAACTTAGCCATTATTTTCAATAAAATATTTTTGTCATTTTCTCGATCAGATAATAATTCCGTTGTAGGGGTCCACCAATGATTGTCTTGGTTATACGAATATTTCACATTTAAAAGCGAATATTTTTTGACCAATCGAATATAATATGACAACTTGCATACTTTGCAAAATTTATAAATATTACAACTATAACATTATCTCAAATTCACACCATAATATAAAAATTATTTGAGAAAATTAATTCTTTATTCATAAAATCTGGGGTTTCACATTATTCCTAAAGCATGACTTTAGTTTACTATGATTGATTCAATCACGATTATTTTATAGTATAGTGTTATTCGTTTTATTCAACTACTCCGTAGTTGATGTTCGTTAAATCCCAAATTTCCATGAAAGGTAATCATAACCAAACTTCTTTTGGTGCGGACTTGTACTCTAAATCTTGAGATGAACAACTCTTTTAATGAGATTTACGCTTAGCGTTGAAATGGTTGTGCACAATACATTATGCGAAGGGTTGATCCCCTAAGTGCGTGGAGTCCTTATAGTCTTATATTTGTTAAAGTTAAAGTTGAAAGATTACTTATAGCTGTGGACATGATTCGTGGTCATTAGACCTTGATAAATGTTAAAATTTTTGAAAGTTAATAGAATATATTGTTCAGATTCTATTGAGCCTAATATTGGCAATTGATGTAAAAGTTTAAAGATTTATTTATTGTTATTTCAAGTGGGCCTTGTTTGCTCACTCGTACTGTAAAATTTCTTACAACTAAAATTTTGGCGGTAGCGTACCTAGCACTAGTAAGGGAAAAGGAAAGATGAACAAGTACTGAAGACTTGTAATAGATCGGATAGTTTTATTTTCAGACATTGGTTTTAAAGATTGTAATGAAGTTTATTTAATTTCCGCATTTGAATGATTGTTGTTAAGGTTAGATAACCTGGGAGATTTTATTTAAGTTTTATCCTGTATGGGCAGGTTTTTATTATTCAATTTTATTATAATTGGGTAGTTATAAATAAATGTTTTGATTAAGTGAACACCAAATCTTGAGGAAATGAAGTACCAGGATTTGGGGGTGTCATATCCTCAAGATTTGGTGTTCACTTAATCAAAATATTCATTTATAACTACCCAATTATAATAAAATTGAATAATAAAAACCTGCTGTAAGACCCCGAAATTTTTTTTAATAAAAAGGAATTTCCTTTATTTATTATTTTGAAATAGTAAGGGTTTATTTGATTAATATGGATAGTTAAGGGTTAAATACGCAAATATTTCAAAATAAGCAAGTGGTTATAAAATATTCATTGTTGTCGGGGAATATTCGTTTGGTCGTGGAATATTAAATCTTTGTCGGGGAATATTAAATGCGACAGTAGCGACCATGTGAGCCCCATAATGGAAAGCGATTGGATGAGGAAAGCGACAAATATAAGTTGGTTAAAAATAACGGCGTAGTTATTTACAATTAAGGCTGTTGGAATACCCGGTGGTTAAAATACGATGTCTGGCGTGGTTGCATAAAGAGCGATGTATACGGTATTGCGCTGTATTGTTGAATTATTGATCCTTACGTAAGAAGGCACTACTCGATAATTTTCCACGGTAATTCTTGTTCGATAGTTTATTTTATTGATTGATAATTCTTTGCGTTGGTATTTTATATTATTGTTGTTCGATAATTGTCACCTTTGATATTTCTCATTATCGGATCAATAATTCATATTATTTGAATAATATTATTAGATAACATTATTGGCAATGTCTAGAAAGTTACATCTAAGGAGAGGTTTGGTCACCTAATTGCGGCGCCCGATAAGGAGAGATCCTTATTGGAAAGCCCCTCTCTGAGGAGCAACTGGTTGTCATAAATGTGATTACGTAATATTATTTGTAAATAATTAATTATTGATTCATATGATAAGGAAATATTTATTTTATATGAATATAAATGATGGATTTATTTATGTGGTTATTAATGAAGGAATTAATGTTGAGGTGTTTTATCAGTATTTTATCGGATTGGAGGTATTAAAAATCAAATCAGGGGTTTTGAGATATATTGCGGGGGTTATAATTTTTAATCAGACCGTTGGATCGTTGTAATTTTTGGATATGTTATACATACATAAGTTGAGTATATGTCCACAAATTTTGAACCGTTAAAAATGCACGAATGATTTGTTGTGAATTTTAAGAGGTGTCGGATTCGGAAATTAGGTTTATAATTGATTTTGGTGGAAAATTCTAGAATTGAGTGGGCCCCACTTGTGGTTGGTAAAGAAATGTGCTGAATTTTATTTCAAATGTGGTGGGTGGCAATAGTAGCGAGTAAAGCCATCGGTGCTAGGTCAAGTCTCGCTTGGCGGGCTAACATTTTCCTATAAATAGAGGCTAAGTTAGAATTGAAAATCACACCGAAACAAGTTTTCTCTCTTTCTCTCTATATTATTGGCGTATTTTGTGAGTATTTAGATACTTTGAGAGTTCATTTGAAGACAAGTTTCATTCAAAGCATCACTTGAGCCTTTTTCCTTAGAAATCTTGATTCTTTGAGGTAAGGGATGTTATTTTCTTCTCAAATGATATTAATTCTTGATATCATTATCTTTGAAATATTGGTTGGTACTTTTATCAAATTTGGAACTTTTTTCATGTGGGTTACTATTCATGAGTTACTATTCACGAGTTACTTATTCATGAGTTACTATTCACGAGTTCTTATTCACGAGTACTATTAATGAAGCGTGAAGATGTTTTTTTGTGGAATTTCTATCTTTGGGTGTCT
This sequence comes from Panax quinquefolius, assembly GCA_020205615.1. NCBI lineage: Eukaryota > Viridiplantae > Streptophyta > Magnoliopsida > Apiales > Araliaceae > Panax > Panax quinquefolius. The sequence continues at coordinate 76,801,833 of CM035166.1, read as the reverse complement.
GAGAGTTACTATTCGTGATACTACGGCACTATTCACGTATCTGACACTATTCACGAATCTGGCACTATTCATAGAAAAATGAAAAATTTTCTTTTAAATCTAAAATATCTATTACGGATACTAGCTTTGATTGTATCCATGTTTTGATCATTCTTGAATTTTACACCACTTTGTGATTATTTTTGAGGTATTTTTGGGCGTGGATAAAATCAAGTACGAATCCTTAATCCTTGTCATTTTGTTTCCTTTGGATTCGTTTCTTTAAAAATATTTTCATCATCCTCGGTCTTAAATGATGATATTATTGAATATCTTTGGCTTTGTAGTGCAAAGATGAATGATTTCTGAAGAATATCTTTGCACTGTAGTCAACAAAGATGAGCAGTGTTTAAATGAACATGACCAGTGATGAATATCTTTTGGCACGTAGTGCAAAGATGAGCAGTGTTGAGATGAACATGAATGATCGATGAATATCTTTGGCACGTAGTGCAAAGATGAATATTTGATTTGAGATGAATATTGATTGATGTTACTGAGGATAAAATATTGATGATGAATTTATTAAATTCATAGATTATAGTAGATTTCATTCTCTACGTAACTCTTCTATGAATTATTATTTCCGCATGAATATTGATATGAAACTTGTTGTCTATTGTATTCTATCAGATTTTTCCTGTTGGAGACTAATGATAATTTGTTGTATATTATCTTAGTCATAACATTATTTCTTGGGCTAGTTGAGCTCACCCTTTTCCTTGTTGTTCCATTTTTCTTCTCGGGAGGCGAGAATGTAGCGAGTACTAGTGGGGTATGGAATGAAGGTTCTAGAGAGAGTTGTTTAGTAGTCCTCACCATTATTGTAAAATAATGTATCAATAAATGTGATGAGGATTTATTTGAGTATAAATATTGTCTAGAAGATAATATTTATATTTAAACTCACAGTTTTATTGTTGTGATAATAAAGTTGTAGTTGTTTCTGTACCATGTATTTGGTGACTCAGAATGGGTTGGATGGAATGGACCTATTTTGGGGTCGTCACACCTGCCCATACAGGATAAAACTTAAATAAAATCTCCCAGGTTATCTAACCTTAACAACAATCATTCAAATGCGGAAATTAAATAAACTTCATTACAATCTTTAAAACCAAAGTCTGAAAATAAACTATCAAACTATTACAAGTCTTCAGTACTTGCTCATCTTTCCTTTTCCCAAACTGGTGCTAGGTACGTCACCAGTTTCAACTTTAGCTGTAAGAAATTTTACATGCAAGAGTGAGCAAACAAGGCACACCTGAAATAACAATAAATAAATCTTTAAACTTTTACATCAATTACCAATTTTAGGCTCAATAGAACTGAACAATATATTCTATTAACTTCCTGAAATTTTAACATTTACTGAGGGTCTAATGACCACGAATCATGTCCACAGTTATAAGTAATATTTCAACTTTAACTTTAATGATCATAAGACTATAAGGACTCCACGTGCTTTGAAATTCGACCCTTCGTCTGATGTATTGTGCACAACCATTTCAACGCTAAGTGTAAACCTCTATTAAAAGAGTTGTTCATCTCAGTATTTAGAGTACAAGTCCGCACCAAAAGAAGTTTGGTTTTGATAAGCTTTCATGGAAATTTGGGATTTAACGAACATCAACTACGGAGTAGTTGAATAAAACGAATAACACTATACTATAAAATAATCGTGATTGAATCAATCATAGTAAACTAAAGTCATGCTTTAGGAATAATCTAATAGCATACAATTTGAATAACTATAGCATACCTTGCTTAAACAACACTAAGCCAAGGTTAATTAGAATTGAATAATAAGCATGCATAGCATCTATAGTGGTGCATGCAAAACAACAAGTTAAATACAAGAATAACTTGCTCCAAATAACTTACATCATTATATTGTAATCGAATTGAAAACAGTAATTGAATTAACAAGATAATAGGTTTGAAAACTTTCTCAAGATTAAACTATAAGATTTGAAATACTTGTATCGTCATGAGCAACTAGATACAATGACTTACTCAATAATAGGCAACCTAGCTCTACGAAAGTGTAGAGATAGCAACTTACAACAATTGTAATTGAATTTGAAAACAATAACGTACTAATAAAATTAAACTCGCACAATGAAGTTTTGAGTTAGAGAACTTTCCTTTAGCACAAGCTAAACCCTTACCACTTGAATTAATACCCTATACATATGCCATATTGGCATAGTTAGTCATTACCAACATTGTATATTTATATAAACAAATATATTCATCATATGGGTTAAATTACCCATTCACATAATCAACTATGTTACAAGTAGGTAACACTTAATAACATGACCATTCATAGTTTAATACTACTGAAATTATCATTTAACATTACTATTATTAACACATAATATTTATTTTTAAAGTTTGTGTAATTAAACAAAATTGTCGAGCCTTACCTTTAACTTCGCATCTGCTATGGCATACGATTTACACTATGAAGTATTTGAACATGGCTATTATGAGACTCGAGCCAAAACTTGGTATTACTGCGGTATGGTGATGAAGCATATACATGAGAACAATCTTCTTTGGGCGTTATTTATGCAGCCAAACTCGAGACTTTAGCGCGACCTTCGGCAACAACATGAACAAAAAGCCAAATTGGCCTAAAAGCTCGAATCTAATAGACTGATTATCATGTAATACACATATAAACTTCATATAAACATATTGTGAAGACTTATAACATGTTCCTACTCATAAAATAACATAGACATCAAATATACAACACCCAATTTCAATGTTTTTGGCAAAAACTCCATTTTTGATATTTTCAATGGAAATCAACACTGTGATTTTGTTTTTCAATCAAAATAGAAATTTCAAAACATCAAAGTTACAATTTATAAAGATGTAACATTCCAAAATTTTAAAGTGTAATATTAAATATTTATTGATTTATATAAGTATTTAATGGATTATGTTTATTGTTGAATAAATAATTGTTGATTTGAGTTGATGTGATTTAGTTAATTATTTGTTGAATAAATAATTAAATATTAGATATTAAATATTTATTTGCAATATTAAATATTTAATGAATTATGTGACAATTTGAGTTGATGTGATTTAGTTAATTATTTCTTGAGTAAATAATTAAGGAGCTAAGAAAATTAATTGTTATGAGATTATATAATAATTTAATTTAATAAGTAAGCTAGAGAGAGCTTATAGTGATTTAAATAAATTATAATATTTTAAATGGGAAATTATAATTTAAAATAATAGTTGGTTAAATAAAATTATAATTATAAAAGAAATTATAGTTATGTGATATTAAATTATGTGCTAAAGTAATTTAATAGATTAATGTTCTAATTGATTATTTAATTAAATAGAAGTGTGATAAATAACCTTACTATAAATGAGTTATTAAAATAAATTAAGGGAGTTTAATTCAATTTTGCCAAACAAGGCCTAATGCCTATTAAGTCTTTTATCTAATTGTGTTTTACCAAACAAGGTGTAAGGGTTAATGGATTATTTTATTAAGCCTAGCCAAATAAGCCTTATGGCTTTTGATTTTCAAAATTCTATAACTGATGTCAGTTAAAATCCTATACTTAATATCTATATTATTATTATTATACGTTATATGATAATACGTAAACTAGAGTTGGGAGAAGAGAGAAGAAGAAGAAGAACACAAAGAAAAAATTTGAGAAAACTCTAGAGAGAAAGTGAGTGATTCTAACAGGTTTTTGAGAAAGGAATTGGAGAAAAGAATAGCCATCATCTTCCTAATCAAAGGTAGGAGCTTAATCTCTTCTTTAAAAGTTTAGACTTCTTCTTCAAAACGTTCTCTGTGAAAATTTTATAAAAGATAAATTGTTGTTATGAATATATTTTTGTATGATTATTGATTATAAAGTTATTTCATGAGTTTATATATGATTATAGATATAGTAATAAATGTATGTATGTGTTTTGTGGAAGAAAATATATTCGGTGTTTACATGAAAAAAATATATATGAATATGGCTTAATTTAAAATAGAAATTTAAGGTTTAATTAGTTGTTAAATTGATAAATTGATTATGGAAATTGATAGAGTATGTATAATCATAACTTTGATGTTTTGAAATTTCTGTTTTGATTGAAAAACAAAATCATAGTGTTGATTTCCATTAAAAATATCAAAAATGGAGTTTTTGCCAAAAACATTGAAATTGGGTGTTGTATATTTGATGTCTATGTTATTTTATGAGTAGGAACATGTTAGAAGTCTTCACAATATGTTTATATGAAGTTTATATGTGTATTACATGATAATCAGTCTATTAGATTTGAGCTTTTAGGCCAATTTGGATTTTTGTTCATCTTCATTAGAAATTTGTCGCTAAAATGCGGAGTTTGGCACCGTAATAAGGGCCAAAGAAGATTGTTGTTCTCATGTGCGATGCCATCACCACGCCATTGCGGCCAAGTGTTAGCCTAAGTCTCGTCGTCATGACGTCATTTCGGTAGCCATGTGTAACTACCACAATGTAAACCGTGAAAGCCTTGTGTGATGAAGTTAGCGAGAAGGCTCTGACAATTTTGTTTAATTACACAAAATTTGAAAATAAATGTTATGTGTTAATAATAGTAATGTTAAATGATAATTTCGGTAGTATTAAACAATGAATGGTCATGTTATTAAGTGTTACCTACTTGTAACATAGTTGATTATGTGAATGGGTAATTTAACCCATATGATGAATATATTTGTTTATATAAATATACAATGTTGGTAATGACTAACTATGTCAATATGGCATATGTATAGGGTATTAATTCAAGTGGTAAGGGTTTAGCTTGTGCTAAAGACAAGTTCTCTAACTCAAAACTTCATTGTGCGAGTTTAATTTTATTAGTACATTATTGTTTTCAAATTCAATTACAATTGTTGTAAGTTGCTATCTCTACACTTTCGTAGAGCTAGGTTGCCTATTATTGAGTAAGTCATTGTATCTAGTTGCTCATGACGTTATAAGTATTTCAAATCTTATAGTTTAATCTTGAGAAAGTTTTCTAACCTATTATCTTGTTATTTCAATTACTGTTTTCAATTCGATTAAAATATAATGATGTAAGTTATTTGGAGCAAGTTATTATTGTATTTAACTTGTTGTTTAGCATGCACCACTACAGATGCTATGCATGCTTATTATTTAATTCTAATTAACCTTGGCTTAGTGTTGTTCAAGCAAGGTATGCTATAGTTATTCAAATTGTATGCTGTTAGATTATTCCAAAAGCATGACTTTAGTTTACTATGATTGATTCAATCACGATTATTTTATAGTATAGTGTTATTGGTTTTATTCAACTACTCCGTAGTTGATGTTCGTTAAATCCCAAATTTTCTTCAAAGCTTATCCAAACCAAACTTCCTTTGGTGCGGATTTGTACTCTAAATATTGAGATGAACAACTCTTTTAATAGAGTTTTACGCTTAGCGTTGAAATGGTTATGCACAATACATTGTACGAAGGGTTGATCCCCCTAAGTACGTGGAGTCCTTATAGTCTTATGACTGTTAAAGTTAAATTTGAAAGATTACTTATAACTGTGGACATGATTCGTGGTCATTAGACCCTCAGTAAATGTTAAAATTTCAGGAAGTTAATAGAATATATTGTTCAGTTCTATTGAGCCTAATATTGGCAATTGATGTAAAAGTTTAATGATTTATTTATTGTTATTTCAAGTGGGCCTTGTTTGCTCATTCTTGCCTGTAAAATTTCTTACAGCTAAAGTTGAAACTGGTGACGTACCTAGCACCAGTAAGGGAAAAGGAAAGATGAACAAGTACTGAAGACTTGTAATAGATCGGATAGTTTTATTTTCAGACTTTGGTTTAAAGATTGTAATTAAGTTTATTTAATTTTCGCATTTGAATGATTGTTGTTAAGGTTAGATAACCTGGGAGATTTTTATTTAAATTTATTCCTGTATGTGCAGGTTTTATTATTCAATTTTATTATAATTGGGTAGTTATAAATGAATGTTTTGATTAAGTGAACACCAAATCTTGAGGAAATGAAGTACGAGGATTTGGGGTGTCACTGAGTCACCTGTCATTGCGCCAAGTGTTGGCTTGAGTCTCACAACAGTGTGGCCATTTCGGCAGTAATATGGCAACGCCACGATGTAAGCTGTATGCGCAAGAAAGACTAGTTAGTTGTAAGGCTCTGCAGGTTTTGTTTAATTACACAAACTTTGAAAATAAATGTTATGTGTTAATAATAGTAATGTTAAATGATAATTTCGGTAGTATTAAACTATGAATGGTCATGTTATTAAGTGTTACCTACTTGTAACATAGTTGATTATGTGAATGGGTAATTTAACCCATATGATGAATATATTTGTTTATATAAATATACAATGTTGGTAATGACTAACTATGTCAATATGGCATATGTATAGGGTATTAATTCAAGTGGTAAGGGTTTAGCTTATGCTAAAGACAAGTTCTCTAACTCAAAACTTCATTGTGCGAGTTTAATTTTATTAGTACATTATTGTTTTCAAATTCAATTACAATTGTTGTAAGTTGTTATCTCTACACTTTCGTAGAGCTAGGTTGCCTATTATTGAGTAAGTCATTGTATCTAGTTGCTCATGACGTTACAAGTATTTCAAATCTTATAGTTTAATCTTGAGAAAGTTTTCTAACCTATTATCTTGTTAATTCAATTACTGTTTTCAATTCGATTAAAATATAATGATGTAAGTTATTTGGAGCAAGTTATTCTTGTATTTAACTTGTTGTTTATCATGCACCACTATAGATGCTATGCATGCTTATTATTTAATTCTAATTAACCTTGGCTTAGTGTTGTTCAAGCAAGGTATGTTATAGTTATTCAAATTGTATGCTGTTAGATTATTCCAAAAGCATGACTTTAGTTTACTATGATTGATTTAATCACGATTATTTTATAGTATAGTGTTATTGGTTTTATTCAACTACTCCGTAGTTGATGTTCGTTAAATCCCAAATTTTCTTCAAAGCTTATCCAAACCAAACTTCCTTTGGTGCGGACTTGTACTCTAAATATTGAGATGAACAACTCTTTTAATAGAGTTTTACGCTTAGCGTTGAAATGGTTATGCACAATACATTGTACGAAGGGTTGATCCCCCTAAGTACGTGGAGTCCTTATAGTCTTATGACTGTTAAAGTTAAATTTGAAAGATTACTTATAACTGTGGACATGATTCATGGTCATTAGACCCTCAGTAAATGTTAAAATTTCAGGAAGTTAATAGAATATATTGTTCAGTTCTATTGAGCCTAATATTGGCAATTGATGTAAAAGTTTAAAGATTTATTTATTGTTATTTCAAGTGGGCCTTGTTTGCTCACTCTTGCACTCGTAAAATTTCTTGACTAAAGTTGAAACCGGTGACGATACCTAGCACCGAAGAAGTGAAAAGGAAAGATGAACAAATCTTTGAAGACTTGTAATATATCGGATAGTTTTATTTTCAGACTTTGGTTTAAAGATTGTAATGAAGTTTATTTAATTTTCGCATTTGAATGATTGTTGTTAAGGTTAGATAACCTGGGAGATTTTTATTTAAATTTATTCCTGTATGGGCAGGTTTTATTATTCAATTTTATTATAATTGGGTAGTTATAAATGAATGTTTTGATTAAGTGAACACCAAATCTTGAGAAAATGAAGTACCAGGATTTGAGGGTGTCACATGTTCGTATCAGAACCAGGTTATGAACCTTAGGTGGGGGGAAAAGCCTTAGGAAGTAACCTTTGAAAAGATAGTGGAGATTACTCTTATCGAGTTTAAGAAATAAGTAATAAAACACTTATGTGCTTATGTGTTTATAGTTTATGTAATCGTGAGTGTCGAATGGTAATGATTAATAATTAAAACTTTAAAACTTTGTTGTCAGGATGACAAATGTCGGACAATCCAGTCAGGCTAGGGAGGAGGGACCTCAAGTGCCTATAGAGGAGGAGCCTCGCGACATTCAAGTGTTTGGGAACAACTACTGCCACGGGAGTCAGCCCCGTTGGTCACAGTAGTTGAAGATGAGGATGTTGATGTGGAGACAGACGAGGAGGATCCCGTTGAGTTACCATTAGAGGAGGAGGAGGATGACGAGGACGAGGAGGAAAGGATTCCACTTAACTCGATAGCTGGACGTATATATGATGAGGTGCATGACCGTAACGTGGAACTTCGAGGATCTGATTGAGGAGTTGCAGGAGATAGTAAATTTGAACAATGATCGCAATGATGACAAAAAAGACGGCGAGATCTAGGATCGTGAAGAACGACTGACAAACGCCGAGGAGAAACTAATACAGACTGAAGGAGAGAAAGAACAATTGATCGAGATGGTTGCTCAACTGAAGAACAAACTGAGAGAAGAAGCTACTAAAAGGGCAAGAGCTGAAGATGCATACGAGGAAGCTTATCAACGAACTGGAAGAGCAGTAAGGAACTCACAGGTGAAAAGGATGAAGATGGAAGATATGGATAAAGTATTTGACACCGCAATTAATCGAGCTCAAGATCGGGTCATGGGATATCCGATTCAGTTCGAGACGCTGCCATCATTTGTGTTAAATCGCAGAATAATGTTTCGGGTCATGGAGGAAGAACGTGATAGGGCTAAGAAGTATCTTAATAGATCATCGTAGAAAATGTGCCTATAATGCACGTAATAAGTATTAAATAATGTGTAAATCCCTAGTGTTAAGTAACCATGGGATATGATAATAATGATGTTGTCCTGTAACTTTTGTAGTTCAGGAAAGGAATGTAAATAGCAGTAATGCTATTATTTTTATGTTTTTCGAAGTAATGATGAATAAATAAAAGTTATTATTTTATTCAAAGTGTTATATGTTATGTGGTTATTTATTTTATAGAGGCAAGTTAATTAGAAAATACTTAAAGAAGCTGAGTAATAGTCTAATAGATGTTTTGTTTTAACAGAAAATGCCTCCCAGACGTGAATCACCCCGACAGAGAAACAATGAGGGAACTACCAATAATGACAATGTTGATGGTAACCCCGTTCAACAACTAGTGACACTACTGACAAGAGCGTTGCAGAATCAACCACAAAACCATGGTACAACGTTTAAGGATTTCAAGGCGGTTGGACCACCTAAATTCTGTGGGTCCATGAATCCAGTCGAAGCACAAACCTGGATTATGGAGATAGAAAAAGTATTCGATGTCGCTAGGGTAGGGGATGATCAGAAGACTACTTTCGCAACGTTCATGTTGAAAGTAGAAGCTAGTTATTGGTGGAAGGCCAATAAAACTCGTGAAGGGCCAGGAGTAATGACCTGGGATAGGTTCAAGGAGTTGTTCTTCGAGACCTATTTCCCGGAGAGTTCGAAGAGTCAGCTGGAAGTACAGTTTCTAGAACTAAAACAAGGGACGATGACGGTATCCGAGTATGTCGCAAAATTCAATGAATTGGAGAGGTTTGCACCATATCAAGTCAGCACAGATGAGCGTAAGGCAAAGAGATTTGAACAGGAATGAAGTCACGGTACATGACAAGAGGGTATCCCCTGTTCAATTGAAGACATTTGCATGGTGATGGAGAAAGCGATTACTCATTTGAAGATGGAGGTGAGGCAGTGACAAAGTTCAATTAGGAAGAAGAAGAAGAAGAAGAAGAAGAAGAAGAAGAAGAAGAATGAGAATGAGATTAAGAATGAAGGTGGTAGAAGTGGAAACAACAACAACAATAACAACAACAACAACAACAACAACAACAACAACAACAATAATTTAAAAAGGAAGTGTAATGGGAGCATGGGTGCTGGACACCAGCAGGGTAACCAGCAAAACAAGAAGTTTGAAGCATGTGTGATATGCGGGAAATTCCATAAGGGTGCGTGCTTGATAGGGAAACGAGTATGCTACAATTGTGGCCAGGAGGGTCACATCGCCCCAAATTGCACTCAACCGAAGAAGAATGTATGCTTCACGTGCGGATCCAAGGATCACTTTGCTCGTGAACGCCCTAAGAAGAGGGAAGGAGTGACAACCAGAAGCAATGGAGGTAACAATGGAGGTACATGGGCCATTGTAGGACCTACAGCATCAAACAAACCCACAGCCAGAACCTTCAACATGACTGTGCAAGATGTTGTGCAATCAAAAGATGTAGTGTCAGGTATTATCCCAATCAATGATATAAATGCTTATGTATTATTTGATTCGGGTGCTACTTGTTCGATTTTATCGATGAATTTGCTAAGAGGTTAGAATTGCTCAGAAGAACTGAATTTTCCTTTAAACATAGAAATTGCAAATAAGGAAGTAATCCTGTTAGATTCAGTATACAAGAACCGTAGGGTGAACATTAAGGAGAATATCTTGTTGGTAGATTTGATTAGATTAGACTAGGGAATTTGATGTAATTTTGGGAATGGATTGGTACGCTCAAATATGGAGCGAGAATCGATCATCACAAGAAGTGTAAACCTTATGACTCACAAAGGTAGTATTCTATGGTAGCAAAGTCGCCTAGACAAATAAAATGTCGGCGACTACGCAGCCAAGAAATTGATGAGTCGAGGTTGTGTGGGCTATTTAGCTTACATAGTCGATACTCGGAAGAAGGGTGTGAAATTAGAAGAAATAATACCAGTAGTGAGGGAATTGAAGACGTGTTTCGGAAAATTTACGGGACTTCCACCGATAGAGAAATTGAGTTCGTGATCGACTTAGTGCCGGAACAAAAGACCGATATCGAAGGCCCCGTCTTGAGAATGGCTCCAGAGAAATGAAGGAACCGATGAATACGATTCTGTAAGAGTCTTTGGACAAGAAATATATTCAACCAAGTGTATCGCCGTGGGGAGCACCAGTTTTATTCGTTAAGAAGGATGGATCAATGCGTCTTTGCATTGATTATAGAGAGTTAAACAAAGTCACTATTAAGAATAGGTATCCATTGCCTAGAATAGATGACTTGTTTGATCAGCTGAAGGGTGCTAAATATTTCTCAAAAATAGATTTGAGAAGTGGGTATCACCAATTGAAGGTAAGGAAGGAGGATATACCTAGAACGGCATTCAGAACTCGGAATGACATTACGAGTTTCTGGTGATGTCTTTTGGTTTAACAAATTCCCCTGTTGTGTTCATGGATTTGATGAATAGGGTGTTTAAGCCATTCTTAGACAAGTTTGTAGTGGTATTTATTGATGACATTCTGGTGTATTCCAAAACTCAAGAAGAACACGTGGAACATTTACGTTTGACATTGGAAACACTAAGGAAGGAAAAGTTGTACGCTAAATTCTCTAAGTGCGAATTTTGGCTTGATCGTGTACAATTTTTGGGTCACGTGATTGACAAAGATGGGATTTCAGTGGATCCATCAAAAGTGGAAGCTGTAATCAATTGGGAACAACCAAGAACACCGTAGAAGTGAGGAGTTTCTTGGGACTGGCTGGTTATTATAGAAGTTTTATTTAAGATTTTTCTAAGATAGCCACTCCGCTAACAAATTTGACAAGGAAAGCTATAAAATTCGTTTGGACGGAGAAGTGTGAAGAGAGTTTCCAAGATTTGAAGAAGAAACTAAGTGTGGCACCTGTGTTGACATTACCAGATAATACAGGAAATTTTGTGGTATATAGTGATGCCTCACACAAAGGGTTGGGTTGTGTTCTTATGCAGAACGGCAAAGTTATTGCCTATGCATCAAGATAACTGAAGGATTATGAGAAAGGGTATCCGACCCATGATTTGGAATTGGCTGCAGTTGTATTTGCTCTCAAGATATGGAGACATTATCTTTATGGAAAAAAATGTGAGATCTACACAGACCACAAAAGTCTGAAGTATATTTTCACTCAGAAGGATTTGAACATGCGTCAAAGAAGGTGGATGGAATTGATTAAAGATTATGATTGTGAGATTTTTTATCATCCGGGCAAAGCAAATATGGTTGCAGATGCTTTAAGCAGGAAAGGTCGAGAGAAGTTGATGCTGATAACAACTCAGGAGGAGCTCATTTCAGCAATGACAAAACTGGAGTTGGAAATCAAATTTCCAAAAGAATCGACGAACAACTATTCCGGATAGAGAATTTGGTCCAACTTTAGTGGACAAAGTGAAGAATGCTCAACTACAAGATGAAGAGTGTGGGAAAATCAAAGAGAATTTGGTTGAAGGCGGTGATGTAAAATACAAGGTCGATACCGAAGGATTACTACGGTTCGAGGGAAAGATTTGGGTTCCAGCAGTGCTAGAACTAAAAGACAAAATTTTGATCGAAGCTCATAGCACAAGATATTAAATTCATCTAGGAAGCACGAAAATGTATCAAGATTTGCGCCTACATTTTTGGTGGCCAAATATGAAAAGGGACGTTGCAGAATGCATAGCAAAATGCTTGACATGTCAAAGAGTAAAAGCCGAACATCAAAGACCCAGCGGATTACTTCAACCGTTGGAAATACCGGAATGGAAGTGGGAACACATCACGATGGATTTTGTGGTGGGTCTTCCAACTACTTAGAGAGGATGTGATGCGATTTGGGTGATAGTGGACAGACTGACGAAGTCAGCACACTTTTTACCAATAAAGATTAGATTCAATCTTGAGCAGTTGGCAAGATTGTACATTAAGGAGATCATTTCAAGGCATGGAGTGCCAGTATCAATTGTGTCCGATAGAGATCCGTGATTCACGTCAATTTTTTGGAAGATACTACAAGAATGCTTGGGGACACAGTTGCGAATGAGTACAGCTTATCATCCACAAACAGATGGCCAAAGCAAATGAACAATTTAGACATTGGAAGATATCTTTGAGAGCATGTGTCACGGACTTTAAAGGAAGTGGGAAGAACATTTCTGGTTGGTGGAATTTGCTTACAACAACGAGTTACCCATGACATCGGCATGCCACCTTACGAGGCATTAGACGGTAGAAAGTGCGAGAACTCACTTTGTCTTTGGGATGAAGTCGGTGAATGCCAAACTGTTAGGACAAGAATCGGTACAACAAGCTGGCGGCGTTGTTAAACTCATCGAGACAAGATTAGTGACCAAGACAAACAGAAAAAAGTATCTTTCGATCAACATGCATAAGATCGTGCATTCGGACGTAGGAACTTTGTATTTTTAAAAGTTTCTCCTGGAAGGAAAATTCGTTTTGTAAAAGGAAAAGCTAAGCCCGAGGTTTATTGGACCCTTTGAAGTCTTTGCGAATAGTGGGAGAAGTGGCTTACGAGGTAGCTCTACCTCGAGTTGGAAAACATTCATAATGTTTTTCACATTTTTGATGTTACGACCATATATGTAAGACCGAAATTTTTTTAAATAAAAGGAATTTCCTTTATTTATTATCTTGAAATAGTAAGGGTTGATTTGATTAATGTGGATAGTTAGGGTTAAATATAAATATTTCAAAATAAGCAAGTGGTTATAAAATATTCATTTTATCGGGGAATATTCGTTTGGTCGTGGAATATTCGTATCGTCTTGGAATATTCGTTTGGTCGTGGAATATTAAATCGTCAGGGAATATTATTAAATGCGGCAGTATGCAAGTAATATGTGTGGGCCCCATGCGAAAGCGATTGGATGAGGAAACGACAAAGTTTGGGTGGTTATAAATAAGGCGTGTTATTCTTAAGATCATTGGAATACCCGGTGGTTAAAATCTGATGTCTGGCGTGGTTGCATAAAGGGTGCGGTATTGCATAAAGATTGTTGAATTATTGATCCTTACGTAAGATGGCACTACTCAATAATTTTCACGATGAATTCTTATTCGATATTTTATTTTATTGATTCAATAATTCTTTGCGTTGATATTTTATATTATTGTTGTTCAATAATTGTCTTCGCTGATATTTCCATTATCGGATCAATAATTCATATTATTTGAATAATATTATTAGATAACATTATTGGCAATGTCTAGAAAGTTACATCTACAAGGAGAGGTTTGGTCACCTAATTTGCGGCAAGATAAGGAGAGATCCTTATTGGAAAGCCCCCTCTCTCACGGGAAACTGGTTGTCATAAATGTGATTACGTAATATTATTTGTGAATAATTAATTATTGATTCATATGATAAGGAAATATTTGTTTTATATGAATATAAATGATGGATTTATTTATGTGGTTATTAATGAAGGAATTAATGTTGAGGTGTTTTATCAAGGTATTTTATCATTGGAGGTATTAAAAATTAAATCGGGGTTTTGAGATATATTGCGGGGTTATAATTTTTAATCAAACATAGTTGGATTGTGGTAATTTTTGGGTATGTTATACATACATAAGTTGAGTATATGTCCACAAATTTTGAACCGTTAAAAATTCACGAATGATTTGTTATGAATTTTAAGAGGTGTCGATTCGGAAATCGAGGTTATAATTGATTTTGGTGGAAAATTCTAGAATTGAGTGGGCCCCACTTGTGGTTGGTAAAAAATGTGCTGAATTTTATTTCAAATGTGGTGGGTGGCAATAGTAGCGAGTAAAGCCATCAGCAGGCGTGGTCAAGTCTGCTTGGTGGGCTAACATCTTCCTATAAATAGAGGGCTAAGTTAGAATTGAAAATCACACGAAACAAAGTTTTCTCTCTTTCTCTCTCTATATTATTGAGCGTATTTTGTGAGTATTTAGATACTTTGAGAGTTCTTTATCAAAGACAAGTTTCATTCAAAGATCACTCCGAGCCTTTCCTTAGAAATCTTGATTCTTTGAGGTAAGGGATGTTATTTTCTTCTCAAATGATATTAATTCTTCAATATCATTATCTTTGAAATATTGGTTGGTACTTTTATCAAATTTGGAACTTTTTCATGTAGGGGTTACTATTCATGAGTTCTTATTCACGAGTTACTATTCATGAGTTCTTATTCACGAGTTCTTATTCACGAGTACTATTAAATGAAGCGTGAAGATGTTTTTTATGGAATTTCTATCTTTTGGGTGTGAGAGTTACTATTCACGTATACGCCTTTATTCACGATATATCTGACTATTATTCACGAATCGGCACTATTCATAGAAAAATGAAAATTTTTCTTTTAAGTCTAAAATATCTATTACGGATACTAGCTTTGATTGTATCCATGTTTTGATCATTCTTGAATTTTACACCACTATGATTATTTTTGAGGTATTATTGGACATGGATAAAACCAAGTATGAATCCTTAATCCTTAATCCTTGTCATTTTGTTTCCTTTGGATTCGTTCTTTAAAATATTTTTCATCATCCTCGGTCTTAAATGATGATATTATTGAATATCTTTGGGCTGTAGTGCAAAGATGAATGATTTCGATGAATATCTTTCTTTGTGTAGTGCAAAGATGAGCGGTGTTTAAATGAACATGACCGGTGATGAATATCTTTGGCCTTTAGTGCAAAGATGAGCAGTGTTGAGATGAACATGATCGATTGATGAATATCTTTGGCTGTAGTGTAAAAGATGAATATTTGATTTGAGATGAATATTGATTGATGTTACTGAGGATAAAATATTGATGATGGATTTATTAAATTCATAGATTATAGTAGATTTCATTCTCTACGTAACTCTTACATGAATTATTATTTCATTGCGAATATTGATCTGAAACTTGTTGTCTATTGTATTCTATCGAGATTTTTCCTGTTGGAGACTAACGATAATTTGTTGTATATTATCTTAGTCATAACATTCTTCTTGGGCTAGTTGAGCTCACCCTTTTCCTTGTTGTTCCATTTTTCTTCTCGGGAGGCGAGAATGTGGCGAGTACTAGTCGGGGTATGGAATGAAGGTTCTAGAGAGAGTTGTTTAGTAGTCCTCACCATTATTGTAAAATAATGTATCAATAAATGTGATGAGGATTTATTTGAGTATAAATATTATCAGAAGATAATATTTGTATTTAAACTCACATTTTATTGTTGTGATAATAAAGTTGTAGTTGTTTACGTACCATGTATTTGGCGACTCGAGAATGGGTTGGGTGGAATGGACCTATTTTGGGGGTCGTCACGGTTGGTATCGAGCTTAGGGATATGATCTCTGGCGGAGATCGGGGAATAGAACTAGGAGGGAGAGCGAGTAAATCCTTTGATAGTGTGTCCTACTAAGCTTATTTGTTAGTTGGTCGGTATATAGGGATATTATGTGATTGATTTCCTTAATTAACCCTTGTTTTATAGCGATAATTGAGAATGTCGTTGAGAATATTAATAGTGGTGTAAATGAGACCAGTGGAGATGCCTGTACTTAACAACGAGGAGAGCGTACAACAGGTGGCAATGTACCTCCTGTGAATAACACCCTTTGGCGGATGATGAGCGAGGGATGTTTAGAAGCTTTTTGCGGTTCATGCAAAATCGAGACGAGGAGACTCGTGTTCAAAATCTGAGGAGGAGATGATAGCAATTCACGGGTGGTCACGACCAAGCGGTTCAAAAGTTGGGACCACGAGTGCAGGAAAGCGAGATCCGATCATGGCGAAAACATGGGTCAAGCAAATTACCAAGATATTCGATGTCTTGGGATATGCGGAGAACGAAAGTTCCATTCGCTACTTTTATGTTCCGTGGTGAGGCGGATTCTTGGTGGGAATCTATGAAGCGTACCCATCCAATTTACTTTCGGCATGTCGTGGGAGACGCGTTTGAAGCAGTTGAATGACAAGTACTTCCACGAAAGTATTCGTCTATATGAAGGAAGTGGAGTTTATTAGATGGAAGCGAGAATAATATGGCGGTATCCAAAGTCGAGGCGAAGTTCGCGGAGTTATCGAGTTCATACCTCATTTGGTGGAGAATGAGGAGCGTATGTGCGGATGTTTCGAGAGGTTTGAAACCCGGCATACGTCAGTATCTCATTTCTCATAAATTTTCTCTCTATTCAGATGTTGTAAACAGGGCTCAGTTGTTAGAGCGAGATAACGAGTACGTTCAACCGAGGGACCATAACTAGGATCATACCAAAGATAGCAGTCATCAGAATAACGATAACCAGTGGAGAAAGAAGAATACGGACAAAGGCGGTAACCACTCTGGTGGTAATCGTGGCCATGAAAATAGAAGAAGCGAGTTGGGAGGAGATTTTAAAAAGAGGAGATTCAACAACGACCATGTGAAGACGTCAGCGCCAGTGGCAACTGGTTCCAAGGGAGGAGAAAGACCATCGGTCGTATGTTACAAATGCGGAAAGAGGGACATATCGCCCATCAACCGCCCACAACAGTTTAAGGTATGCTATAATTATGGAAAAGAAGAACATATCGCTTTCGAGAGTTATACGATATCGAAACCTAGTGCAATGGTGAGGCGGTGACTCAAAAGGATGTCGGAAAAGTCAAAGTCAGCGATTCACGGAAGGCGTTTGTCGTGGACCGGTCAAAATCTGAGGAACCCGAACGAAGTTAGCACAGGTTAGTTAATTATAAATTCTTGCGAAGTATATACCTTACTAGATCTGGGGTTCTACCCATTTTTTTCTCTCTTTGCTTGCGCTCAACGTTTGAACTTGACTACGGAGAAATTAGACTTTGACCTATTTATGGAGACTCAGTTAGGAGAAACTTTCATTACATCCGTTGTTTAAAAATCTTGTTTGATTCAAGTTGGCACCATTACCTTACCATTGACCTTATCTCTTTAAAGATACTTGCTTTTGGGGATTGATTGGTTAACTACTCATCATGCCAAAATTGATTGCTTTTGTAAGGTTGTTAGTTTTCATATTCCTAAGCAACTTTGTTATTGAACTCAAGCGGTCAAACCATTGTAGTCAAACATTTTCATATCAAGCCATGAAGTCATTCGTTTATTACGGATGTCAAGTTTTCTTAGTCCATGTTATGGATTTGAATAAAGACACGTCGATTTGAATAATATTCTTGTTGTTGTTGATTTTTCCGGCGTATTTCTGAAGAATTTATTGGCTTACTCCAAAGATCGATATTAAATTTTGTATCGACTTTGAACCCAGATTACAAAACTCATTTCTAAAATCTCATATCGAATGGCTCTATTGAACTTCGTGAGTTAAAAATTCAACTATAAATTTGGTACTGAGCCTTTATCTGGTGACTTCCTTTGTGGAATGCATGCAAAGCCGACTCTCTGTAGGGGGCGTCATATTCGATGCGATAGTAAAGCGATAGGTGTCATTGTGACGTCTTATCCAAGATTGGGATATGAGTCGCGATTGAGAGCAACCTAAAGTCGAGAATCGAAATGCGTAGTTTTCTGAAGGCTTAGTTGGTTATTATCGGAGAATCGTTGAAGGGTATTCTCGAATCGCTATTCCATTAACGTAGCTAACTCGTAGAGATACAAATTCGAATGGAGCAAGGAATGTGGGAAGAGCTTGAAGAACTCAAGAGGAGACTCATTTCAAAGACATGTTCGACCATGCCATCCTGGAAAAGCGAGCGTGGTAGGTGGCGTGTTGAGTAGAAGATCGTATACAAATCTGAGTACAATATTGTCAAAGACTCATTTCAGTATAATATACAAATAATAGAGATGGAGATGAAAACTCTAGGTACCCACGTGATGATATCTGAGTGCGTGATGATATACGAGTATAATCGACTTTAATCGATAAAGTTAAAGTCATTCAAGCTACACACCCGAGGTGATGAATTTGAAGAAGGAGGTGCAAGAGGTTGTTATTTTAAAAGCGAGAATCGGTGAGGTGAGGAAAGCTCAAACCTTCGATTTATTAATCCATCTGAAATTCTCGATCGAATAGGAACCGTGGCCTATAGACTTCGTTTTACCACCAAGTATATGGCGTGTTCGCCGCGTTTTTCACGATCGATGTTACGTAAATATGTGGACGACCGAAACACGTCATTGAGTTAGAAGCCGGACGAGATAGTAGAAGACTTAACGTCACGAGGAGGTACTGTCAAGATTTTGTAGAGGAAAGAACATGACCTATGTATCGAGGTTATACCATAAGTTAAAGTTTTGTGGAGAAACCATCTTTATTGAGGAAATGACACGGGAGTTGGAAGCGAAAATGAAAGCGAGGTATCTTTACCTTTTGAAAAACACCAGTATCGTACGTCAATTTCGAGGACGAAATTTCATAAGGAGGGAGGTTGTAAGACCTAGAAATTTTTTAAATAAAAGGAATTTCCTTTATTTATTATCTTGAAATAGTAAGGGTTGATTTGATTAATGTGGATAGTTAAGGGTTAAATACGCAAATATTTCAAAATAAGCAAGTGGTTATAAAATATTCATTTTTGTCGGGGAATATTCGTTTGGTCGTGGAATATTAAAGATTGTATTAGGGAATATTCGTTTGGTCGTGGAATATTAAATATTGTCGGGGAATATTAAATACGACGGCCTTGACCGTGTGGGCCCCATAATGTAAAAAGCGATTGGATGAGGAAAAGCGACAAAGTTTGGGTGGTTATAAATAACGGCGTAGTTATTACCAATTAAGGATTGGAATACCCGGTGGTTAAAATACGATGTCTGGCGTGGTTGCACGAGAGCATACGGTATTGCGCAGTATTGTTGAATTATTGATCCTTACGTAAGATGGCTTTACTCAATAATTTTCACGATGAGTTCTTTATTCAATATTTTATTTTATTGATTCGATAATTCTTTGCGTTGATATTTTATATTATTGTTGTTCAATAATTGTCAACGCTTATGATATTTCCCATTATCGGATCAATAATTCATATTATTTGAATAATATTATTAGATAACAATATTGGCAATGTCTAGAAAGTTACATACAAGGAGAGGTTTGGTCACCTAATTGCGGCGCCCGATAAGGAGAGATCCTTATTGGAAAGCCCCTCTTTCTGAGAAATGACTGGTTATCATAAATGTGATTATGTAATATTATTTGTGAATAATTAATTATTGATTCATATGATAAGGAAATATTTATTTTATATGAATATAAATGATGGATTTATTTATGTGGTTATTAATGAAGGAATTAATGTTGAGGTGTTTTATCGGTATTTTATCGGATTGGAGGTATTAAAAATTAAATCGGGTTTTGAGATATATTCATGGGGTTATAATTTTTAATCCAAATAGTTGGATTGTGGTAATTTTGGGTATGTTATACATACATAAGTTGAGTATATGTCCACAAATTTGAACCGTTAAAAATTCACGAATGATTTGTTATGAATTTTAAGAGGTGTCCGATTCTAAATCGGGGTTATAATTGATTTTGGTGGAAAATTCTAGAATTGAGTGGGCCCCACTTGTGGTTGGTGAAGAAATGTGCTGAATTTTATTTCAAATGTGGTGGGTGGCAATAGTAGCGGTAAAGCCATCGGGTAGCGGGTCAAATCCGCTTGGTGGGCTAACATCTTCCTATAAATAGAGGGCTAAGTTAGAATTGAAAATCACACCGTAAACAAAGTTTCTCTTTCTCTCTCTATATTATTGAGCGTATTTTGTGAGTATTTAGATACTTTGAGAGTTCTTTATTCAAGACAAGTTTCATTCAAGATCACTTGAGACCTTTCCTTGAAGCAATTGATTCTTTGAGGTAAGGGATGTTATTTTCTTCTCAAATGATATTAATTCTTCAATATCATTATCTTTGAAATATTGGTTGGTACTTTTTATCAAATTTGGAACTTTTTCATGTCGGGGTTACTATTCATGAGTTACTATTCAGTTACTATTCATGAGTTACTATTCACGAGTTACTATTCACGAAAGTACTATTCATGAAGCGTGAAGATGTTTTTTTTGTGGAATTTCTATCTTTGGGTGTCGAGATTCTTATTCACGATATCGGACTTATTCACGATATCTGACTATTCACGAATCTTAAGACTATTCAATAGAAAAATGAAAATTTTTCTTTTTCGTCTAAAATATCTATTACGGATACTAGCTTTGATTGTATCCATGTTTTGATCATTCTTGAATTTTACACCACTATGATTATTTTTGAGGTATTATTGGACATGGATAAAACCAAGTATGAATCCTTAATCCTTAATCCTTGTCATTTTGTTTCACTGGATTCGTTCTTTAAAAATATTTTTCATCATCCTCGGTCTTAAATGATGATATTATTGAATATCTTTGGCACTGTAGTGCAAAGATGAATGATTTCGATGAATATCTTTGGCTTTTGTAGTGCAAAAAGATGAGCGGTGTTTAAATGAACACGACCGATCGATGAATATCTTTGGCCTTTAGTGCAAAAGATGAGCAGTGTTGAGATGAACATGACCGATTGATGAATATCTTTGGCTCTGTAGTGCAAAGATGAATATTTGATTTGAGATGAATATTGATTGATGTTACTGAGGATAAAATATTGATGATGGATCGTTAAATTCATAGATTATAGTAGATTTCATTCTCTACGTAACTCTTCTATGAATTATTATTTCATTGCTGAATATTGATCGAAACTTGTTGTCTATTGTATTCTATCGATTTTTTCCTGTTGGAGACTAACGATAATTTGTTGTATATTATCTTAGTCATAACATTCTTTCTTGGGCTAGTTGAGCTCACCCTTTTCCTTGTTGTTCCATTTTTTTCTTCTCGGGAGGCGAGAATGTAGCGAGTACTAGTCGGGGTATGGAATGAAGGTTCTAGAGAGAGTTGTTTAGTAGTCCTCACCATTATTGTAAAATAATGTATCAATAAATGTGATGAGGATTTATTTGAGTATAAATATTGTCTAGAAGATAATATTTGTATTTAAACTCACAGTTTTATTGTTGTGATAATAAAGTTGTAGTTGTTTCTGTACCATGTATTTGGCAACTCAGAATGGGTTGGGTGGAATGGACCTATTTTGGGGTCGTCACAATATAAACCTGACTACAAACATGTGATCGAGTATGAACCGTTACAGTTCGAGAAAGATTTGTCTTATGAAGAGGTTCCTATCCAGATAGTCAACAGGAAAGAACAAGTGTTCAGGAATAAAGTGATACCTTCTGTGAAGGTGATATGAAGGAACCACAACGCTTAAAAAGCTACGTGGGAACTCGAAGAGAAAATGTTGAAAGAATACCCTGAGTTATTTATTTTAATCTGTGTCTTCGATTCTGGGGACAGAATCTTTGTAAGTAGGGAAGAATGTAACGAATGATTTGTTTGAGTTGTGATTCTGAGGACAGAATCCTTGTAAGGAGGGAATGATGTAACATTCCAGAATTTTAAAGTGTAATATTAAATATTTATTGATTTATATAAGTATTTAATGGATTATGTTTATTGTTGAATAAATAATTGTTCAATTTGAGTTGATGTGATTTAGTTAATTATTTGTTGAATAAATAATTAAATATTAGATATTAAATATTTATTTGCAATATTAAATATTTATTGAATTATATGGCAATTTGAGTTAATGTGATTTAGTTAATTATTTGTTGAGTAAATAATTAAGGAGCTAAGAAAATTAATTGTTATGAGATTATATAATAATTTAATTTAATAAGTAAGCTAGAGAGCTTATAGTGATTTAAATAAATTATAATATTTTAAATGGGAAATTATAATTTAAAATATTAGTTGGTTAAATAAAATTATAATTATAAAAGAAATTATAGTTATGTGATATTAAATTATGTGCTAAAGTAATTTAATAGATTAATGTTCTAATTGATTATTTAATTAAATAGAAGTGTGACAAATAACCTTGCTATAAAGGAGTTATTAAAATAAATTAAGGGAGTTTAATTCAATTTTGCCAAACAAGGCCTAATGCCTATTAAGTCTTTTATCTAATTGTGTTTTACCAAACAAGGTGTAAGGGTTAATGGATTATTTTATTAAGCCTAGCCAAACAAGCCTTATGGCTTTTGATTTTCAAAATTCTATAACTGATGTCAGTTAAAATCCTATACTTAATATCTATATTATTATTATACGTTATATGATAATACGTAAACTAGAGTTGGGAGAAGAGAAAAGAATAAGAAGAACACAGAGAAAAAATTTGAGAAAACTCTAGAGAGAAAGTGAGTGATTCTAACAGATTTTTGAGAAACGAATTGGAGAAAAGAATAGCCATCATCTTCCTAATCAAAGGTAGGAGCTTAATCTCTTCTTTAAAAGTTTAGACTTCTTCTTCAAAACGTTCTCTGTGAAAATTTTATAAAAGATAAATTGTTGTTATGAATATATTTTTGTATGATTATTGATTATAAAGTTATTTCATGAGTTTATATATGATTATAGATATAGTAATAAATGTATGTATGTGTTTTGTGGAAGAAAATATATTACAGTGTTTACATGAAAAAATATATATGAATATGGCTTAATTTAAAATAGAAATTTAAGGTTTAATTAGTTGTTAAATTGATAAATTGATTATGGAAATTGATAGAGTATGTATAATCATAACTTTGATGTTTTGAAATTTTTGTTTTGATTGAAAAACAAAATCACAAAGTGTTGATTTCCATTGAAAATATCAAAAATGGAGTTTTGCCAAAACATTGAAATTGGGTGTTGTATATTTGATGTCTATGTTATTTTATGAGTAGGAACATGTTAGAAGTCTTCACAATATGTTTATATGAAGTTTATATATGTATTACATGATAATCATCTATTAGATTCGAGCTTTTAGGCGATTTGGCTTTTTGTTCATGTTGTTCCGAGGTCACGCGCCCAAGTCTCGAGTTTGGAGTATTGCTACCAAAGAATATTGTTCTCATGTGCCAAATACCATCACCACGTTGCAGTGCCAAGTGTTGGCCTGAGTCTCGCCACAGTTGATGCCATTTCATTTAGCCTTGATCTTAACCCCATAGTGTAAAGCGTGGAAATGCAATCATGAAAGTTAGCGTAAGACTCGGCAGTTTTGTTTAATTACACAAACTTTGAAAATAAATGTTATGTGTTAATAATAGTAATGTTAAATGATAATTTTAGTAGTATTAAACTATGAATGGTCATGTTATTAAGTGTTACCTACTTGTAACATAGTTGATTATGTGAATGGGTAATTTAACCCATATGATGAATATATTTGTTTATATAGATATACAATGTTGGTAATGACTAACTATGTCAATATGACATATGTATAGGGTATTAATTCAAGTGGTAAGGGTTTAGCTTGTGCTAAAGGCAAGTTCTCTAACTCAAAAGTTCATTGTGCGAGTTTAATTTTATTAGTACGTTATTGTTTTCAAATTCAATTACAATTGTTGTAAGTTGCTATCTCTACACTTTCGTAGAGCTAGGTTGCCTATTATTGAGTAAGTCATTGTATCTAGTTGCTTATGACGATACAAGTATTTCAAATTTTTTTATAGTTTAATCTTGAGCAAGTTTTCTAACCTATTATCTTGTTAATTCAATTACTGTTTCAATTCGATTACAATATAATGACGTAAGTTATTTGGAGCAAGTTATTCTTGTATTTAACTTGTTGTTTAGCAAGCACCACTATAGATGCTATGCATGCTTATTATTCAATTCTAATTAACCTTGGCTTAGTGTTATTCAAGCAAGGTATGATATAGTTATTCAAAGTATATGCTATTTGATTATTCCTAAAACATGACTTTAGTTTACTATGATTGATTCAATCACGATTATTTTATAGTATAGTGTTATTGGTTTTATTCAACTACTCCATAGTTGATGTTCGTTAAATCCCAAATTTCCTTGAAAGCTTATCAAAACCAAACTTCCTTTGGTGCGGACTTGTACTCTAAATACTGAGATGAACAACTCTTTTAATAGAGGTTTACGCTTAGCGTTGAAATGGTTGTGCACAATACATTGTACGAAGGGTTGATCCCCCTAAGTACGTGGAGTCCTTATAGTCTTATGACTGTTAAAGTTAAATTTGAAAGATTACTTATAACTGTGGACATGATTCGTGGTCATTAGACCCCAACTTATTATTAATGAAATTTAATTTTCTCTACTTATTATTTTGAAATAGTAAGGGTTGATTTGATTAATGTGGATAGTTAGGGGTAAAATACGCAAATATTTCAAAATAAGCAAGTGGTTATAAAATATTCATTGTTGTCGGGGAATATTCGTTTGGTCGTGGAATATTAAATCGTTGTCGGGGAATATTAAATGCGACGCAATGACCGTGTGTGGCCCCATAACTAAAAAGCGATTGGATGAAAAAACGACAAATATAAGTTGTTTAAAAATAACTACAGCGTGGTTATTCACAGATTAATCTTTGTTAAAATACTCGGTGGTTAAAACACAAGAAGACACGGTATTGCACCAATTATTGATTCTTACGTAAGAAGGCACTACTCAATAATGGTTACAAAGAATAATTCTTATTCGATATTTTATTGATTTAATAATTCTTTGCGTTGATAATTTATATTCTTTGTTGTTTTGATAATTGTCATTACGAGTATTTTCTTTATCGAAGCAATAATTCATATTATCTGAATAATATTATTAGATAACATTATTGGCAATGTCTAGAAAGTTACATCTAAGGAGAGGTTTGGTCACCTAATTGCTACGCCGAAAGGAGAAATTCTTATTGGAAAGCCCTCTTCCTGAGGACCGCCTGGTCATCGATATTGTGATTACGTAATATTATTTGTGAATAATTAATTATTAATTCATATGATGAGAAAAATATTGATTTTATGTGGATATAGATGGAGAAAATTTTAATGTGACAATTGTTGAAAATTGAAATTTTATCTTTTTACGATAAAATAATTCATTTAAATATATTATTATATTTTAAAATATAATAATGGTGATATTTTTACAACGAATGTAGGATATATGAGTATACGAGGAGGAAGAGTATTTTTGTTGCAATAAATGTTTAAAACATGTTAAACATGTCGGTGGACCCCATTTATCGATTTGAAATTTGATTATAGCTTTGTAAAATCGCTTGGTTTATGGATTTGGTCAATTTACTCATTTGGAATTCGGAAAAACTTTCTTACGCAAAGTTGTAGAGAATTGAATTTCCTATAAAAACTAGCGAGATTTGAATTTTACGATAAAAGGCTATTTATTATGAATTATTGAAGTTCAAGCTCAAAATAATTGATTTTGGAAGTTTAAAATATTTTAAATAACAAAACGTTTTTTTTCATTATGGTGTGTTACACATGTGTGTTGAATGAGCTGAATTCAGTTCTTGGAAGGTTAGGCGTAGGAAATTTATAATATATATTAATATTTTATTAAATTTTCTGCTTTGGGTGTTCTAGCGATTTTCCTATAAATAGGGTCTTGGGTTAGAATTGAAAATCACACTAGAAACTAAAGTTTTCTCTCTCTATATTATCGAGCGTATTCTTGTGAGTATTTTGAGTATACTTTGAGTATTGTTAGGCGGTGCAAGTTCCTTCAAAGACTATACCCTATTATTCAATTTAGAAATCTTAATCTTTCGAGGTAAGGGATGTTATTTTCTTCTCGAATGATATTATTTCTTCAATATCATTATCTTTGAAATATTAGTTGAAACTTTTTATCAAATTTGGAACTTTTTTCATGTGGGGTTACTATTCATGAGTTCTTATTCACGAGTTACTATTCACGAGTACTATTAATGAAGGCGTGAAGATGTTTTTTGTGAAATTTCTATCTTTTGTGTTTGAGTTACTATTCATGTATATCTTGACCTTTATTCACGATATCTGAAGATTATTCACGAATACGGCACTATTCACCAAAAAATGAAATTTCTTCTTTTGTCCAAAATATCTATTCGGATACTAGCTTTGATTGTATCCGTGTTTTGATCATTCTTGAATTTTACACCACTATGATTATTTTTGAGGTATTTTTGAACATGGATAAAACAAAGTACGAATCCTTAATCCTTAATTCTTGTCATTTTGTTTCTTTGGATTCGTTTCTTTAAAATATTTTCATCATCTTGATCTTAAATGATGATATAATGGAATATCTCTTTGGCTTTGTAGTGCAAAGATGAATGATTTCTGAAGAATATCTTTGGCCAGTAGTGCAAAGATGAGCAGTGTTTAGATGAACATGACCGGTGATGAATATCTTTGGCACATGTAGTGCAAAGATGAATATTTGATTCCAAATATATATTGATTGATGTTCTGAGGGGATAAAAGATGAGCGATGAACTTTTAAATTCATACATAGAAGATAGTAGTTTGCATTCTCTACTTAACTCTTCTAATGAATTATTATTTCATTGTGAATATTGATTTAAAATTTGTTGTCTATTGTATTCTATTAGATTTTTCCTGTTGAAGACTAACGATAATTTGTTGTATATTATCTTAGTCATAATATTCTTTCTTTGGGCTAGTTGAGCTCACCCTTTTCTTTTTGTTCCATTTTTCTTCTCGGGAGGCGAGAATATAGCGAGTATGCAGTCGGGGGGTATGGAATGAAGGTTTTAGAGAGAGTTGTTTAGTAGTCCTCACCATTTTTGTAAATTAATGTATCGATAAATGTGATGAGGATTTATTTGAGTATAGATATTATCAGAAGATAATATTTGTATTCAAACTTACTGCTTTTCTTGTTGTAATAATAAAGTTGTAGTTGTTTACATACCATGTATTGACAACTCGAGAATGGGTGATGTATACCTATTTTGGGGGCGTCACAGTTGGTATCAGAGCTTAGGGATATGATCTCTGGCGGAGATCGGGGAATAAAACTAGGAGGAAATGAATTTTATTATAATTGGGTAGTTGGTATCAGAGCTTAGATAACCTGGGAGATTTTTATTTAAATTTATTCTTTTATGGGCAGGTTTTTATTATTCAATTTTATTATAATTGGGTAGTTATAAATGAATGTTTTGATTAAGTGAACACCAAATCTTGAGGAAATGAAGTACCGAGTTTGGGGGTGTCATGAGTCACCACGTCATGGGGCCAAATGTTGGCTGAGTTTGGCCATGCCATAACCAATTGATGTAATGTAAAGCGTGTGGTATGCATGTATGAGTTAGCAGAAGGCTCTGGCAGTTTTGTTTAATTACACAAACTTTGAAAATAAATGTTATGTGTTAATAATAGTAATGTTAAATGATAATTTCGGTAGTATTAAACTATGAATGGTCATGTTATTAAGTGTTACCTACTTGTAACATAGTTGATTATGTGAATGGGTAATTTAACCCATATGATGAATATATTTGTTTATATAAATATACAATGTTGGTAATGACTAACTATGTCAATATGGCATATGTATAGGGTATTAATTCAAGTGGTAAGGGTTTAGCTTGTGCTAAAGGCAAGTTCTCTAACTCAAAACTTCATTGTGCGAGTTTAATTTTATTAGTACGTTATTATTTTCAAATTCAATTACAATTGTTGTAAGTTGTTGTTGCCTATTATTGAGTAAGTCATTGTATCTAGTTGCTCATGACGATACAAGTATTTCAAATCTTATAGTTTAAACTTGAGCAAGTTTTCTAACCTATTATCTTGTTAATTCAAGTACTGTTTTCAATTCGACTATAATATAATGATGTAAGTTATTTGGAGCAAGTTATTCTTGTATTTAACTTTGTTGTTTAGCATGCACTACTATAGATACTATGCATGCTTATTATTCAATTCTAATTAACCTTGGCTTAGTGTTGTTCAAGCAAGGCATGTTATAGTTATTCAAATTGTATGCTATTAGATTATTCCTAAAGCATGACTTTAGTTTACTATGATTGATTCAATCACGATTATTTTATAGTATAGTGTTATTGGTTTTATTCAACTACTCCGTAGTTGATGTTCCTTAAATCCCAAATTTCCTTGAAAGCTTATCCAAACCAAACTTCCTTTGGTGCGGACTTGTACTCTAAATACTGAGATGAACAACTCTTTTAATATAGGTTTACGCTTAGCGTTGAAATGGTTGTACAATACAATACATTTATACGAAGGTTGATCCCCAAAATGCGTGGAGTCCTATATAGTCTTATATGGTATTAAAGTTAAAGTTGAAAGATTACTTATAACTGTGGACATAATTCGTGGTCATAAGACCCTCAGTAAATGTTAAGATTTTCAGAAAGTTAATAGAATATATTGTTCAGTTCTATTGAGCCTAATATTGGCAATTGATGTAAAAGTTTAAAGATTTATTTATTATTATTTCAAGTGGGCCTTGTTTGCTCACTCTTTTTCGTAAAATTTCTTCTGATTTAAAGTTGAAAGCGGTGACGCGATACTAGCACCGATGAAGGAAAAAGGAAAGATGAACAAGTACTGAAGACTTGTAATAGTTTGATAGTTTATTTTCAGACTTTGGTTTTAAAGATTGTAATGAAGTTTATTTAATTTCCGTATTTGAATGATTGTTGTTAAGGTTAGATAACCTGGGAGATTTTATTTAAGTTTCCTGTATGGGCAGGTTTTTATTATTCAATTTTATTATAATTGGGTAGTTATAAATGAATGTTTTGATTAAGTGAACACCAAATCTTGAGGAAATGAAGTACCGGGATTTGGGGGTGTCACAAATACAGTTGTATGTCTTTGGCTTGTAGTGCAGAGATGAATTGTTAATGAATATCTTTGGCCGTAGTGCAAAGATGAATTTATTAGTATGATTATGAACAAGAATTGTGATTTGGTATAACCATGATTTTTGATGTTTCAGGTGAAGATAGGTGATGAAAAATATCTTCGTCCTGGGTGCGAAGAAGAATTTAGAATCACAATTATGATTATGAGTTATTCATATGATTGTGGACAGGAATTGTTGATTGATGTTATAGGGATAAAATATTATTGGTGAACTTTTAACATGGAGAAGATAATAGACCTGATGGTCTATTTGACTCTTCTAATGGATTGCTCGTTCCGCTGCAACTATGGTTGAAAACTTTTATCATCTACCATATGTTCTAAATCTCTGATTTATTAATAATGAAGGCTATTGATGGTGTAAATTAGTTTTAGTTATGATATTCTTTTTTGGGCTAGTTATGATCACCCTTTCTGCTTCACAATTCCTTTCAGGTAATAAGAGTGTTGCCGGGTCGAGTGGGGATAACAGGAAATAGAAGCGGTGGTCTCTAATTTGAGGAGGTTCTCCTAAAAGCGGTGTAGAAAAGTGCGTTGTATTCTATACATCATTTAGTAGTTATATTTGGTGAATCAAATAGGGTGAGGCGAACCCAACTTTGGAATGGTGTTTTGTCACTATCATACAAGATGTCTAATGACATACAACCTCGTGTTCTCATAAGACATGGTTGTGCACATCCACTTGCTGAATATATCTACGAGCACTACCTGTATGATCTTGGAGTTTATTTGAAATATAAATTTCACTTAAAGACAACGGAGATATTTATATGTCAAGAGAAGACTCACCATTGGAAAGAAAATGATAGTAATCTTCTTGTTTTTCTTTGGGGACTTTTGGGTCAACCAAGGATAATTTTATGGACATATGATATCTATCATAACCTAGACGCATGGCCTCCCATGTACGAAGATTTCCTTGAGCACTTCCCAAAGATTTTAATTTCTAAAACAGTTTTTGACTATACTTTTATGTAAAGTATCATTGTAAGGGTGTGGTCGAGGTACCATGAGAGTTACATACATTTTTATTAAAACTCATAGTTAACTGTGGTCGTATTCTATACGACAGCTCAACAGTTGTATAAATAAAGTTATATTTGAATTTTATACCATGTATCTGGCGACTCAGAATGGGTGATGTATACCTAATTTTGGGGGCATCACAGTTGGTATCAGAGCTTAGGGATAGGGTCGCTGGCGGAGATAAGAGTATAGAACTAGGAGGAGAGAGACGAGTTATATACTTCGCTAGTGTATGACTTACCTAAGCTGGAATTGTTTACTTGATAAGTTGACAAATTATGATATGTCAATTAAACTTTGTTTTAAAGCTATATTCTAGAATGATATCTGAAATACAGGAGATGAGAAATGGGAAAATCATGATAGCGAGGAAATTACCGGAAGGTCTGAATCGAAAAGAAAGCAAGGTATTCTCATATCTTGAATATCAGTACGTACGTACATAAATTTCGAGGGCAAAATTTCATAAGGAGGGGTGATTGTGAGACCCCGAATTTTATAAAATAAAATTATTCAATTTTTCTATTTTGGTAAATAGTTAAATTGATAAAAGTTTAAAGTTAAGGGTAATATGTGAATTTTTTTTTTGCAAAGTAAGAAAGTTGATATAAAATATTCTTTTTGTCGGGGAATAATAATGCAACAGTATAATCGTTAGTGGACCCGCAATGTAATTGGAATTATTGTCGGATGGAGAAAATGACAAAAATAATTTTATAAGAATAACGACGGAAGTTTTACCATTAAAACTGTTGAACTACTTGGTAATAAAAGTACAGTAATATGCGTGGTTGCATAGTAGCACACGGTATTGATTATTGATGTTTACGTGATTAGTCACTCAGTTTTGTTAGTATTATTAATGTAATAAAAGCAGAATACTTTTATAAAGTTATTCTATAAATAGAATATATTATATTCTATTATGTATAGTGTTTTTGCGTAAGTAAAAAGCTTTTATATAAAAGCAGAATGCTTTTATAAAGTTATCTATAAATAGAATATATTATATTTTATTATGCATAGTGTTGCATAGTGCACTGCATAGTATTTTGCATAGTAAAATCTTTTTATATAAAATGAATACTTTTATAAAGTTATTCGTTTTATTAAATTATAAATAGAATATATTATATTTTATTTAAAAATTTTGCTTTAAATATGAACCGTCAGATTAAAAGTAAATCAATACGGACCGTTCATGAATTAGTTACTATCTGATCCATTCTTCTATAAATAGAAGCTCATTCCTTCATTATTTCTTACGAATTCACTAAAACTCAGAGAGAGAAACTATAGAGAGAGTTCTTCTTCTATAATCTTGAGCGTATTTCTTTAGAGTTTAAGAAAGCTTTGGCGTAGTCTGCAAGTTTTCTTCAAGTATATATTCCTACTACCGGTCGAATACTTTTCTTTTTAAGGTAGGGGATATAATTGTCGTACTCGTAAGGGATATTATTATTATTATTATAGTAAGGGATATTATTTGTTGTACTCGTAAGGGGTATTTTTTCTTTCTTATTCATGAAGAGAACTTACATTATTCCATTCTTTATTATTACATTTGGAATATCCTGATAATGTCTGGGCTACCTATACTTGGTGAAATTCTTACATTATTCCATTTTATTATTACGTTGGAACATCACATACATGCATTTTATGGGACTGGTTAAAATCTTTATTATTACTGTTGGATATATCTTATGCATGCGTTTTACGTCGGACTTGGTTCCGTCTTTATTATTACATTGGAACATCACAGCTTGATGCAATTTCTTTGACTGGTTCCATTATTTATTATTATGTTGGGAATAACACATGCATGCGATCTATCGCATGCATGGTGAATCCTCATGTTATTCCATTCTTTATTATTACGTTGAATATAACTATATCATGTGGATTACCACATGCATGGTGAATGATCCTTTATATTCATTCCTTATTAAATTATGGAAATGATCTGTCTAAGTGGATTACCGCATGGCGGCGAAAATCCATTTACAGTTTAATATATTCTATTATACTTAGTTGGTTAAAGTTTTGACTTTTATACTCCATGAAATTAGTGAAATATCCTTGATATTTGCGCTTCATCCAGTATCTTTTCATGGAAATATTCTTCTGAGCATTCTTGAATTTTACTCTACAAAGAAGTATCATGTTGACAATTTGGACGTTATTGGTTCCTAGATAAATTAATTCTTGAACTTGTTTTATTGAATTATTATGTCATTGTCATCATCCTCATGTTTATATTATGTTGAAAGTCATCTGTGGCCTGTAGTGCATAGAGGACTTGATATGATTATGACCAGGGATTATTCGGTACAATCATGACCGTAATGTTATAAATGATGTGGAAAAAGTTCTCATTGGCCCGTAGTGTATTGATGGACTGTTTTTGGTATGATTATGGCTATGGATTCTCCTCGGCCAAGGGTGCAAAGATGAATTGTTTTATGGCATGATCAGGACCGTTGATGAAAATACGATTATCTTTGGCCCGTAGTGCATGGATAATTCATGGTCGTGATACTAATGAATATCCTTGGCTGTGTAGTGCGGGGATGATTAGATGATGTGGATTAATTATGAAATTTGAGTCTCGGTGATGAAATATTAATTCATGGATGTGATAATGATGAATATCTTTGGTAGTAGTGCATGGATAATTCATGGATGTAATCTTAACGAATATCCTTGGCCGTAGTGCATGGATAATTCGATGATGTGGATTATTTATTAAGTTGAGTCTCAGCGATAAAATATTAGTTATACACTTTTAATTTGTAGAAGATAGTAGATATCATGCTCTACTTGACTATTCTAAAATACAGTTGTATGTCTTTGGCTTGTAGTGCAGAGATGAATTGTTAATGAATATCCTTGGCCGTAGTGCAAAGATAAATTTATTAGTATGATTATGAGCAGGAATTGTGATTTGGTATAACCGTAATTTTTTATGTTTCAGGTGAAGATAGGTGATGAAAATTATCTTCGTCCTGGGTGCGAAGAAGAATTTAGAATCACAATTATGATTATAAGTTATTCATATGATTGTGGACAGCAAATGTTGATTGATGTTACAGGGATAAAACATTATTGGTGGACTTTTAACATGGAGAAAATAATAGACCTGATGGTCTATTTGACTCTTCTAATGGATTGCTCGTTCCGCTGCAACTATGGTTGAAAACTTTTATCATCTACCATATGTTTTAAATCTCTAATTTATTAATGATGAAGGCTATTGATGGTGTAAATTAGCTTTAGTCATGATATTCTTTTCTGGGCTAGTTATGATCACCCTTTCTGCTTCACAATTCCTTTCAGGTAATAAGAGTGTTGCCGGGTCGAGTGGGGATAACAGGGGAATAGAAAGGTGGTCTCTAGCTGAGGAGGTTCTCCCTAAACAGTATAGAAAAGTGTGTTGTATTCTATATATCATTTAGTAGTTATATTTGGTGAATCAAATAGGGTGAGGCGAACCCAACTTTGGAAGGGTGTTTTGCCACTATCATACAAGATGTCTAATGACATACAACCTCGTGTTCTCATAAGATATGGTTGTGCACATCCACTTCTTTGAATATATCTACGAGCACTACTGTATATGATCTTGGAGTTTATTTGAAATATAATTTTCACTTGGAGACAACAGAGATATTTATATGTCAAGAGAAGACTCACCATTGGAAAGAAGATGATAGTAATCTTATTGTTTTTATTTGGGGACTTTTGGGTCAACCAAGGATAATTCTATAGATATATGATATCTATCATAACCTAGACGCATGGCCTCCCATGTACAAAGATTTCCTTGAGCACTTCCCAAAGATTTTAATTTCTAAAACAGTTTTTGACTATACTTTTATGTAAAGTATCATTGTAAAGGTGTGGTCGAGGTACCATGAGAGTTACATACATTTGTATTAAAATTCATAGTTAACTGTGGTCATATTCTATACGATAGCTCAACAGTTGTATAAATAAAGTTGTATTTGAATTTTGTATCATGTATCTGGCGACTCGGAATGGGTGATGTATACCTAATTTTGGGGGCGTCACAATTTATATCCACATAAAATAAATATTTTCTTATCATATAAATCAATAATTAATTATTCACAAATAATATTACAAAATCACAACTATGACAATCAGGTCGTTCTCAGGAAAATGGGAGCTTTTTGATAAGGATTTCTCCTTACTGGCGCGCAATTAGATGACCAAACCCCTTTACTTATACAGAACTTCCTTAGACATTGCCAATAATGCTATCTAATAATGTTATTCAAATAATATGAATTATTAATCTGATAATGGAAATATTGTGCAGTGACAATTATTGAAACAACAATAATATAAATTATCAACGTAACAATTATTGAATCAATAAATTAAATATTGAAAATAATTACTGTAACAATTATTGAGTAGTGCCTTCTTACGTAAGGATCAATAATTCAAAAATACTGTGCAATACCGTGTGCTACTATGCAACCACGTGTATTATTGTATTTTAACCACCAAGTAATCCAACAGTGTTAACGGTATAATTACGCTGTTATTTATAAAAAAACTCAAACTTGTCATTTTTTTCATCTGACCGTTTTCCGTTATGGGGCCCCTGAATGGGCTGTGGCGCCGTCGCATGCGAATATTCCCAAGGCGTGAAGAATATTCCACGACCCAACGAATATTCTCCGACAACAATGAATATTTTATAACCACTTGCTTGTTTTGAAAATTTTGCACATTTCACCCATAACCAAAGCATTATATCAAATTAACTCCTTATTATTTCAAGATAATGAATAGAGAAAATTCAATTTTATTTTTAAAAAGTTGGGGTCTTACACTAATGCCTTTTGGATCCATCCTTGCATCCGATTCCCGAGCTCTTCAAATTCCTTTTGGTAGTCACGTAACGAACCCACTTGTTTCACCCTTGATAAAACTTTATTAAAGTCTTCGCACTCTGTCGGTCCGAAACGAGCCCACAGTTCTTCTGAAAATTCTGCCCATGATATTTCTCATCCTTTTTCCTTGTAGGATCAGCGTAACCACTGCCACCATTGATTCGCTTCCCCCTCTAGATGGAATGATGTCAGCAACACCTTTTTGGTTGTCGTAATGCCTTGGTATTCAAAAAATTGTTCCACTCTGTTGAACCATTCTGTTGGGTCGTTGTCAAAATACCTTGGGAATTCTAACTTAGCCAATTTGTGCAAAAAGACTTGTCAGCTTCCGTCTGGTTGATCTCGATTGGTGTCACTCATGTTTTTGGAACAACCATGATGATCATAGTGCTGGTATTTAATCCTTCCCGGTTGGACATCAAAACTTCTGATAATTTGAGGATGATTTTTTCCATTCGTTGCAACTTGTCGATGAGACCAAGTTCCATCCGATTCATGCCATCTTGAAGACCTCCTAGCCCAGCTTTCAGTTGTTCAATCTAATCCTTGTTGGTTGACATTGAAGTTCTAGCTCTGATACCAATGATAGGTCCCGATCAAAGCTTTAAAATGATAAATGATGTTTTTTCTCTCCGGGTGAGAAAGTATTGCAAGATTTTATAACAAATGATTTTTTATTTTTCTCTTCTACTAACTGAAGATTTAAATACATAAAAGTAAACTACTCTCTCCTAAGCTTATGGGCCACAACTACTAAAATTAAGGACTCCACTACTACCACTTATTCACAAAGTAAGACAATAGCTAACAAAAAGGCCAAGTCTTCTAATTGACTTTTGCTGCTTATCATGTAAGCTCAAAAGTTACAAAAAAGTGTGGAACCAAATGAATTTGGAGAAATTTAAATGAACTTAAGAATGATGAATAAATATATTAATGAAGAGGTGTAGAAATGCATTTAGACATCTATATACAATATATAATATTATAACAAATTAAAGAATCTTTGAATTCCTAAGTAATAAAGAGTAAAAATAATCGTAATTATATTGTACAAATTAAATAATGATACTAGAATACTCTACAATAACTGAAAAGGAATAAAGAATATAGTCTACTAAAATTAATCCTAGGAGCCCAAAACAAAAAAAAGGACCCTAAAAAGACCTTTCTTTAGTTTTTTTTTTTTGGGTGAATTTTTGACCTCGAAAGTGGCCTCAAACAAACATTTAATAATTGGGATGACGTAGAGTTTAGAAAGTGGCCTTTGAAATTGGACTACATCCATAAATGATTTTTTTAGCCCCGATTTGTTCCACTACACCATGTGTCACTGAGTCACTTAATCATGTGTCAAGGATATTATCAAAGTCAGTGAATTTTTTTTATTATGATTAATTTTTAACTTAAATGAAAAATGTGTTCTCACATATAGCTTATACAAATATCATTTATATACTAATTATGTATATGTAGCTTGTTAGTCTTGGTTCATGTATTTTTCTCTATAGTGTATATAAGGGTGTAAATGAATTGAGTCGAACTAAATATTAAGTTGTTCAGATTTAGTTCACAAATTTTATCCAGTATAAAATAATATTTGATTGAGGTTTGTTCAGCTAACTATTCGAGCATGATCTCGAATCAACCCCGAATAATTTGATTTTTCAAACGAATATGATCCAAATATCAATAAAAAATTATAATTTAAGGATGTTCGAGTAATTTATCGAACTTTAAAATTTGCTCATATGTGAATCATTTATATTTAAAGTCGAAATTTCGAATCGAATTTTTTTAGTTGAAGTTGAGCAGTATTAATCTAATGCAGTAAGAATCGAACTGAATTGTTTGCTTCGTTTCTGGTATCGGTGGGATGGGGTGGACTTTCAGTATATTTGTATTTTATCAATGAAAATGAATAATTTACTGTCTTCAATTATCATTACGCGTTGCTGTATTTTGAATCTATCTCCATAACTTGATGGTAACAAGAATCGAATTATCAACTTCTATATTAATAAAAATAAGTCATACAAATAGACTAAGCTGTCATCAGAATCTGTCTTCGTAACATACAGTCAACAAAAATCGACCAAGTGGTGGGTGGTCTTTGTTATTCGATTTATCAAGTAGGGATTAATAGGGTTTGTACTTTGATCAAGTGATAGGCTTAACCATTAATGAATTAATTTCCGCTTGACTTAAGTCAAACCTATATTGGGTCTTGTGGCCACGTGTGGCCCAAATGATGTCATTCCACACGTAGGGGCATGTGTCTGTGGAGAGAGAGATGACAATGAAATGCTAAAAGTGATGTTATAGCTAGGCTAGGGTCAGATGGACACAAAAGGAAAGACAATAGTATGGGCTTTTTTCTCTATATTTCAACAAACAAACCATCCTTACACATATCTATCATTGAGAGACATATAGAGAAAGTATGAATCCTGATTTCCAGCAATTTAAAATGTATAATTTATTTAGTTTTTTATAAAAATAAATTACATTTGTATTAAAAAAAGATATATTTTTTAGATAAATTTTTTTTATCCAAGCATTATATAAACATAACTATTTGTTATATATATTTAAATTATTTTTGCAGAACTGTGTAAATAGACCGTTCATTTTAAATTAGTTAGAAACCAAATCCAGAAAGTATGTGTGGAGGATAATTAAAGGGAGGAGAGATGGACTCTTCTCCAACATTGAGTAGTACTGTACTACTTTGCCTTTTAATAGACAAAAGGGATTGTTAGGGTCTTTGAGATAAAGGGTATGCTTGTGTATTTTCTCACCTTTTCCTTTACTTTTCTTAGTCTCCCCCTAATTTCTCTTCCTCTTATATTCCTTTTCCTTCTATGTTCTTCCTAGCTAGAAAGAATGGAAGGAGATGAAGCTGGGACATCTAAAAATGATGAAAAGAAAATATTAACCAGATTTAACAGAATTTGTGTATTTTGTGGGAGTAGAGCTGGTTATAGTTCTTCATTCACTGATGCTGCTTTAAGTCTTGGTAACCAGCTGGTAATACTAATAAATTTTATATTAGTCATATATATAATTTATTCTTCACTAAATTTTTTTAACTCCTATTGGCATGAAATAAAAGTGTCATTACATAGTTTCTTTTTAATATGATTTTTCAATTTATTTTAAATAACTCATTGCATGTTCTAAATTTGATATATAGTATTATATCTTGTTATATATATATGATCAGATTGAAAGAAAGATTGATTTGGTTTATGGTGGAGGAAGTGGTGGTTTGATGGGATTAATATCTCAGACTGTCTTTAATGGTGGTTGCCATGTCCTTGGGTATGTTTGTATACATGCATGTTCATATTTTTCATTTTTTTTTGTTTCATTAGGGTTTTACAAATTTAGAAATTTACATATACCTACATTTTTTTTCTTTTTTGCAATTTGTATAGAGTGATACCTAAAGCTTTATTGCCAGATGAGGTACAGTTTTCATTTTTTTATTGTATAGAAATAGTTAATCATATATATATATATATATATATATATATATATATATATATATATGTATGTATGTTTAATAATTTATCTAATTGAGTAGCACATATTTAATTAGTTAAAGGATAATTAAAAATAAAATAAATTAATTGTTGTGCCAGATATCAGGAAAAACAATTGGAGAGGTGATAATAGTGAAAGATATGCATCAAAGAAAGTCCGAGATGGCAAAACATGCTGATGCTTTCATAGCACTTCCTGGTACAATTATATTTCAGCATATATATTCTATATATATGTGTGTCTGTGTGTGGGTGTGTGTGTATTGTAATAATATAGATCATATATAATAATATATTTTTATTAATTATTATGGTATTTTACCATTTGATTCATCAAAACTATATCATATCAAGTGCAAGACACAGAAATTGTGAGCATATATATATGCATACTTAATTACCGACAAACTCAATACTTTAGCTATTTGGTATAGGAGGATATGGAACCATGGAAGAACTGTTGGAGGTGATAACTTGGTCTCAACTAGGAATTCATGAAAAACCTGTAAGATATATATTTTACTTTTTTATTTTTAATATTTCCTTTTTATTTTATCTGTTATATATATATATATATATATATATATATATTAATTTAGAAAATTGTTATATATATGGATTGTATTAATGCTTGTGTTATGCTTTCCCTTTGAAAATCTGTGGGCATATATATGCAGGTGGGGTTGTTAAATGTAGATGGTTATTATGATAGCTTGCTTGCTTTGTTTGACAAAGGAGTGGAGGATGGCTTCATAGAAGGTTCAGCAAGACATATTGTGGTCTCAGCAAACACACCACAAGAGTTGATCAAGAAAATGGAGGTACATATTCTCTTATTTTTCATAATAGTGAGGGATATTTTTTGAATAAGTTAAAAAAATAAGGTACATGTTTTTTTCAAATCATAAAAAAGTTTGACAACTAAATTGGGACAGAGGAGGTATAGATCTATGTATTCTAAATTTATATTGTGATACGTTGGAGTGGTGAGGTTGGTTCATGAATTATTGGAGAGGTCAGATGTGACAAATAAGAGTTTGTAGGAAAAGTACGGAAAGGATGAATGATTTGTTATATATATATTTATATATATGTAATTAATTCATAGCAAATAGTAATTATGAACCAATCATATTCCCTCCCACTTTTTGTAAAATGATAAAATGGATCCGATTATCATGAAATTAACTTCATAAATAAATTGATTGGCCAATACATCTTTCTTATACGCAGAGAGATATAACATAGGACCTACGATCACGTTGTATTTATCAATTGACCAAAATTAACTTTATGTTAACCACTTATGACCAATCATATCTCTTCCCTTTTTATAAAATGATAAAATGCTTTAACGATACCAAAATAATAAATAAATTATAACCGTTAAATGAACAATATAAAATATGATAACCTTGTTAAATTTTTCTAGTGACAATTTATTATGAATCAATTCTTATATATAAATATATGTATATATAACCTACTGGCAATGTATATTTCTTGGTGTAGGAATATAAACCGGTCCATGACCGTGTTGCACCAAGACAAAATTGGGAAGTGGACCAATCATTAGACTCTACCACAAGTGGGGAACCTCTATAATGCGTACATATATATTTTTATATAACTTGTGTGATGGTTTAGTTCCATTTCAATCAACTAGAAAAAGACAACAATCTATCTCTCAACTGGGGAGATCCGTATATCCCATATCTTAATCATCCATTTTACTATTATGGCATCTAATTTTTATACCTCTTTCTAATCAATTCAAAAGGTCAAAAGAGCATTAACGGTTGCTTTGGGGACAATTGGGCCTATGCCAATTTTTTTTATGTAAATAAAAAATGATTTTTTTTTAACTTTTTTATTTTATTTATATATTATAAAGTCTTCACGGAGATTTTTGTGAAGTTAAGTCGCATTTTTTAAGGGAGACTTACACTTTTTATGGGAGACTTTCACCAATTTATTTTTCTTGAAACAAAATTTAAAGTCATAATATTAAAATAAATAACAACATTCAATTCTTAATGCCGTATCAAGTATTGATATTGGTATCATAGGCAAGAAAATTTATATACTTCCTCCTCAATTTCAAATTATAAAATTATTATTGACTTTACAAATATCAATTTGAAATATTTTTAAATTTAAAATTGACATAATTTAGTTATGTTTAGAAAACAAAAATCTTATAAGTTTTAATATGTTTTAGGTAATTTAGGATATTCATAATTATATAAACACAAATTAAATGAATTTATGTCAATTTTAAATTTAAAAATGTTTGAAATTGAGTTTTAAAAAAACAATATTGATCTTATAATTTAGAACAAATATAGTATTATTTATTAAACTGTAAAAAATTCTAAAACAAAAAATAAGTATAACAATAAAATAAATATTATAAAGTTGTAATTTAATACATATAAAATTATATAAGTCATATGATACATAATTATTCAACTTGTTGACATTTTCATTAACACAATTGTTAAATAAATAAATAAATAAAAATCATCTTGCATATAATCAAGGGTCCTTTTCATAAGTATACAACAAATAGAAAGTAATTACAAGAATAGTGCATCAACTAAATATTTACAAAAAAAGAGTGTAATTAGAACCCATATTACAAAAATAGTACAATTCACATTAATAAGGAAACCTAAAATCAAGGACAAATAACTGCTATAATTAATAATTCAAATTCAAATATTTGGGATCTAACAACAAAAACAAATTCAAATTCAAAATAATAATTCAAATTTAAATATTCAAATTCAAATCTTCATCTCCCTCACATACACTTTGAAATAATAGTTAACAAATAAATAAATAAAATATATGTACTGGATATCCAAAAAATTGTTAGCTAAATAACTGCAACACCTTTCCAAAGACGGAATCTCCGCCGCTACACCGCCGCGAATCTCCGTTGCCCAAAACGCCAATGAGAATAAGAAGAAGATTCTCCCTACAAAAAGTTTAAAAATAAATAGATGTAACTTTTACTGTTCTGGAATTTTTTTTATAACTATTTTGTTACTCATAAATAATAAAATGGTTACCTTTGTATGAATGGTTGGCTACCAACTGCATCACATTCAAACAAAATTAGTAACTTAATAAAATTGAATTGGTTACCTTGGTCTGAAGGTTTGGCTACCAACTGCACTATGTAAAAACTGCAGGTGTGGATGTGAATTAATTACTTTGGTATGAAGGTTTTGTTACCATGGTACGAAGGTTTGCTTACCTTGATCTGAAGTTTTGGTAACCAACTGTACTAAGAAAAAATTTAAAGTGTGGAGGTTGATTGGTTACTTTGATATGACTGTTTGGTTACCTTGGTATGAAGGTTTGGTTACCATCATCCAAGAAGCCCATAATTTCTCTAGACAATTACACAAATCTGATGTTCAGAAATCAATATGTACAACAAAACACAATTACACAAATCTGATGTTTAGAAATCAATATGTACAACAAATTATATGAGTAGGAGAGGAAGGTGGGTACAGGATAAAAGAGTAACGACGACGAGCGCCATGCCAGCAGAGAAAGCAAAATGGGTTCTCCGACTGAGAGAGAAAGGAGTAATTGGGGGTGGTGTTCGTCTCGAAGCTTCTGTGTCGCCAACTGCCCGTTTGTACCTGCTCCCAAACTCCACACTAGTTGCTGCTTTTGTTCTACTATTGTTACTTGTTCTTCTTCTCCATCTCTTTCATTTGCTTCCATTACTGCTTCGTTCGATTCCATCCTCCTTCCAACAAACTTCCGGTATGGGCCTATAAATAATTCCTTGGTACTTTTTATTCAAAAAAAAT
This sequence comes from Panax quinquefolius, assembly GCA_020205615.1. Taxonomy (NCBI): domain Eukaryota; kingdom Viridiplantae; phylum Streptophyta; class Magnoliopsida; order Apiales; family Araliaceae; genus Panax; species Panax quinquefolius. The sequence continues at coordinate 76,758,916 of CM035166.1, read as the reverse complement.
ATATATTTGAGATTGAATATATATATATATAGAAAGAATACGTTGAATGAAGAAGAAGGGTGATGACTAACTAATGCAGTTGTTATAGATGAGGAGAGAGAGAAGAAGCCCTAAATTAAAGAATCCTAATTGCATACTAATTCCCTAAATTAAGGAATCCTAATTGCACTAAGTGTGTAAATAAATATGGAAAGTGTATTAATTGTGTAAATATTTTATGAGTGCACTATTATTGTAATTATTTTAAAAAATGTAATAGAATATGTAATTGATCCTATAATCAATGACGATGTTATCGGTATCAACCGATATTTTGAACCATGATGAATTTTGCTCTTTTCCTTATATATTGTACTCTTTTAATTTTGATAATGTTCTTGTTTTATCCTTTGAGTTTCTCCTATTTGTGTTATATATACTTTAAGTTTGAGATTTTTTCTATTTTATCCTTTAAGTTGGAATATTTTAGTTTTTAGATTTAATAATACTAGTTGATATTCCGTGCAATGCACGAACTAGTTTGAATAATGGATTGACTAACCTAAATCTGAATATATCTAACAAAAAATACATTCATTAAAGCATAAGAACATCTTCTTAGTCTAATTTCATCAAAAGCTTGAAATGCACTAACCAACCGAATTAAGTATCAATGCTATATGAATAATTCTGATTTTTTTTTAATATTTCACTCAAATTATGAATTCTCAAAGTAGTAATAGGAAGCTCATCCGATGGAAGGTTTGTCCATGTAATCGGAAGTAAGGACCTCCATCATTGTTCAAGCTTTTAACAATTGCTCCACCCATCGATGTAAAAGTAAAAATATTATTATAAAATCTGTTACTGAGAAATGCATTAGCCACTCCGTCTAGCTACTGTAATAACTTAATTGGTGTCTCACGCAAGGCTAGTAACTGAACTTTTCCCTTAGAGCAGCATAAAGAAAAACCCAATGATTTATTTTGTTGTTAGGTGATAGTGTGTTCATGCTTCCACATAACCGCATAGCAGTGGCGACAAATTTGTTCTAGGAAGCCTATATTTAGTACCCTCCTGCTTGTAGCTGCAACAATCAAAAAATTATTTAGTGACACGTTGTTATTAAGTATTCAAATTATTTGAGAGGTGTACAATTATGCCCTTACCTAAATTTGATTTTTGTAAATTAATCTTATTACGCGTCCTCCTACTCTCTGTGGCAACACTTGTAACCAAATCGTCATCATCACACAATTTGTTGTTGCACAATATGAAATGTGCTAAAAATTAATAAAAATAGTAACTGAATTAAATAATAATTTACACCAAATCTAAACAAACCACAAAGCGGATAATAAATTCATTGCCTAAAAAAAATGAAAAATGTTCTATCATTTCAAACTCCAAACAAAAAAAACTCAATCATTCATCAGTAAACAAAAAATACATTCGTTAAAGCATAAAAACATCCTGTTAGTTCCCAATAGGCACACAATAGATCTAGAAGAGGGGGGGGGTTGAATAGATATTTTTAATTTTTAAATACTTTTCTCTTTTATTTTGTATTGCTAATGAATTAGCATATGACAAACATAAGAATCTTTTCAAGCACAGCGGAATAAGTAAAAGGTCCCCTTCATTGATATATTCATAATCATACATATATTGTTCTTAGAGTTAGTTAAGTTGTAAGCAGTTAATATGTACATAGCAGTTATAAAAGTTAAGTACATAATGTAAATGACATAAAGTAAATGACACAAGGGATTTTAAGTGGTTCAGAGACTCAAGCTCCTAATCCACTCTTACGCTTTCAACTAGCGTAATTTCCACTAAGAAAGGCAAGACCACGAATCACTAAGATTCCTTGAGGCCAATGACCTTGGAACTTCAGTTCACTAAGAACTCTTTAAGCCTAGCAGGCTTGGAACTCCTCTAGTTCCCTTGGAACTCTTCAAGCCCACCAGGCTTGGAACTTCATTTAGTCCCTCCAAACAAGGACCCCTAAGGCCCTGGCTTCTTGTTATTTTTTGTGTTGTTGTTGTTGGTGGTGGTGCTGAGATGCTAAGATGTCTTTAAGCTTGAACATCTTTTGTACTTAGCAGCTTGGCGTGGTCCTCTTTGCATTTTGCTTCGAGTCTGGACCACATCTTCTCTGGTGCAGCTGATCTTCATTCTTTTCTGCTCATATTCATCCGATGTCAGCTGTGCACCATCACCATCTGGGTTTGCTAAGTCTCTGAACTTTTGGTAGACTTCGTCTAGCGCTTAGCAATCCCTGAACCCTTCTTGAATGTTTTGCAGACATGATTCTGCACTTATTCTGTTTAAGCTTTTGGTTCATGGTGATTCGTAGAGTGGCTCTCCGGATCTTCTTTGTGCTCTGCCACTTTTCTGAATGCTATCTTCTTGGCCTTCTCGGCTCTCAGCTTTGCTGCCATCTTCAGTGGCATTCTCATCTTTGTTGAGTGAAACTTTTAGTCTATTCGATTCCTTCTTCAAAGCTACTTTACTTCCACCTTTGTAGTCTCACTGTCACTGAGACTTATTATGTTTAGCTCTGGTGGAACTCGTAGAGTCAACAATATAGCATTCCAATAACTCAAAGATTCTACAACTTTATAACTTGAGCAGCTTTTGCTCTTTGAAGCTCTGGCTGATATATACTCCTTCCCAATCTTCCCATTGGGATATAGCCGTTGAAAGCTCTTTGAATTTCTTTGCAGATCTCGAGTTATTTGGTGTAGACTGCTTGATGTGATGTGACAGCTCCTTTATGACTTTACTGACATAGTTGTCTGGTATCTTACCTACCGCCTTAGAGTTATCACATTTCCATGTCACACAGATAGTCTTCTTTATTTCTTCTTTCTGACTTCTCGATTAGAACATCAAAGATTGTCCTTTAGCATCGATGCTCTCAACTAGCAATGTTCAAATATCAGTCTTCAGATTGAACCTTTGTCAATACTTCAATCTTCAGATGACCGAACTCTACGATTCTGATGCATATGTTCTTAGACCTGATCGTAGTGTGTCTTGTTGAATGTTGCTCATTGACAGGTTGAGACAACACTACGATCTTGAAGAGTGTTCATTGGATCCTCAATGTAGAACACCTCTTCCTTCTCTCGTGCAGTGCTTCAACACTTCTGTTTACCTCGACTGATCTCAGGAACTAATAGCTTGACTTCTTGTTCTGGCCTCTTCTAAATAGCAAGGCACTTCAGATTTGTGGCATGTCCAGCTCGCTTTCTCCTTGTGATCTCCCGTTCACTTATCATTAATGAACTGACACGATGCTTAATCACTTTAGACTTGTTCTTCATAAGCTGACCAGTATCTCTATGTCCACTTCATCAGTTCCTGCTTTGTTTGGTAAACACTACGATCCTGGTTAATTCCAAGATCGTTGTCTTCTGTTTACTTGACAGCTACTGCACTTGCTGACTTTCCTTAGTCAGTTACTAAAGTCTTCTTCTGATCAACTTGTGGAAGACTTCATCTTGAGTGGCTTCTCAACTCAATCTGGATGTTGATTGGGTTGATGCTTAGATCTTCTATTAGCTTGCATGTCATTCGTTGAGTGATCTCTGGTTTCCTTCAGGTGGGATGTATCTTTGTAGCTCAGACAAGAGGCTTCATCCTTTGGATATTTTGGGAGTGCTCATTTGTTGAGAATCGCGTTTACTCTATGATTCTGCCTTGGCGTTGTGAGCACTTCTGTTGAAGCCTTAGTTCTGCACTTTACGATTTGCTTGGATTCTGCAGACACTACGACTCCTAGATCAGATCTTGACACTCTATGATTTTTGTCTTTATGCTTGTTGTCTTCATCTGATCTTGCTCGACTACGATCTCTGCCTCTGATGTTATCAGTAGACTCTACGACTCCGAGTGTGGTCTACGATTCTTGACTTAGCCCGGCGAGATGCTCATCGGCTCGTAGGCAATTTGCTCTCTATGATTCTAAACATGACATCCTCAGCAAACTATGGCTCTGAGGATGTTCTTCTCGACACACTACGATCCTTCCTTATCTCTCCTGGCAGTCAACAAACTCCGAGATCTACTATATTGCAGACTATGATTCTTCCTTGATAGCTCTCAATTTTTCCTTGACTCTCCTGGAAGACTACGATTTCTGGTGCAGTGCTCGAAGATCAGACAAGCCTATCTATTACATTATAAGATCAACCTAACAAGTTTGATCTTTCTATATTTATAGTCCTTGTACATCATTTCTTTTTAAGGACTTTACAAAGCTGTTTTGCTTATGTAAGATCAACCTAACATATTTGATCGATTCATTCTAAGTCCTTATACATATGTTCCTATTATCTATCAAAGGACTTTACAGCTTTTCTTAATGCAAACATACTTTCATATTCATTCATTTATATCATAATCAAATCATACATAAATAGGAATATCATTCACATGTTTATTCCTAAAAATCTCCCCCTATTTGATTATGACAAAAATAATTAGTACATATGCATGATATGAATGAATCTTATATACAGTGAGCAACTATATTTCTAAAACAGATAATCATGAATGTCATTGATAATAATATGGAATTACATAAACTATGCCACTTTACATCCTGGATCCAGAACATACCTAACTGGTTAGAGATGTACCTTTTTGGCTCAATGTGTGTCTCCAGGATGTCTGTTGATCAGCTATTTTTCTACATAGTCTTTTTGCTCCTGCTCCCCCTGGGATGGTGACTTCATTTCTTTTCTCTGCCCCCCCCCCCCTCAGACTCATGATCTTCTTCTTTATTTGGCTCCCCCTCAAACTCTCTATTCATAGGATCATCATCCTCTGGCTCCCCCTCAGATGATGATTACGCTTTGCGATTCTTTGTCTTCTTCTTTTGCCTTTGCCTTTCTCTTGGCTTTCTTGTTTTCTTTTCTTCTTCTCTCATTGCTCTTCCTTGAATACCTCTTTTTATGCCTCTTTTTCCCCCTTTTGTCATTAATCACTTGTGAAAGCTACTCCATGTTGGACATGAGTTGCTCCATCATGTAAGATGAGTTACTAACCTCAATCTTGAGTTCTTGTTGGCTCAGCTCAAGTTGTAGAGAGAAAGACTAATTCAGTTTGTCAATCTTATCAAAGAGGTCTTGGATTAGCTCTTCATTTGCCTTCTGTGCTCGTAGAGCTTCTGCCTTCTGATCATTCATGGCCTTCAAGTAGATTTGATCTCTCTTTTTGATTTTGAGAGATATATCAGTCATGGTGGCTTGAAGTCTGTCTTGAACTACATTGCCTCCTTCTTCGGTCAACATCTTTGCCTCTTTAGTGATGATAGACATCTGCTTAACCAACTCATCAGAATTTTGTAGTAACTCCTGCTTTATAGAAGTTTGGTCATTTGGTTGAGCAAACTTTTGTTGAGCATCAGATTCGACTCTACGATTTTCATTCTCAGACAGTTTTTCGAAAGTAGCGAGAATATGATAAATCATTGAGTGCCAATCATTGTTGGAGGATGAAGGAATATCAGACAACTGTGCTTGGGCAGAGGGAAGCTTCTGAACTTGAACATCTTTAATGGTAGAGTGAAGAGACTCTACGATCATGTACTTGGGCAGTACTCTTCTTCCATCTGAACCCACTCTACTATCATAGGGAATGTAGTGATTTCCAATATATTGGTAGACTTTGTACTGAGGTTGTTCTTTAATAATCTTGATTGCAAACTTCTTCACCCTTGGAAAGTTCTGTGACACCAACTCCAGGTTGGGAAGATGAGAGAAAACCCATGTTAGATAGTTGTTATCTTCAGTGAGAGATGCCTTTACCCATGGAATATGAGGGTGAAACCATCTTATTGCGTGGTTCTTAACTTCAGGCTCATATATTATAGTTGAGGTGTCTAGCTTCATAGCCTTACGATTGTTGAGCACATTTTCTGTAGTCATTATTACCACATTTAGCCTTTCATTCCCATGATTGATCCATCTGTCAGGGAGCACATCCAGTGATTCATCAATTTCGACTACAATCTTTCTATTGCGATTTACAGGATTAGGAATGTGAAAATTTTCTGGCTCTTCTGTTTCAGAATTGGAGTCTTTGCCATCTTAATTTTGTCTGGGGCTAGAGTTAGACCTCTGTAAACTTCCTTCATCAGACTCATCAGTGTGTTCCTCTGATTCTTGATTAGACTCTTTTTCCATCTTTTCATCTTCTTCTTCAGCATCTGCTTCCGTGGATTCAAACTCATCATCACTCAAATCAATGACAATTGTGGAGTGTTCTCCTGTCCTTTTTGAGATAGATTTAGCAAGCAGTCTGTTGCTTTTTCTTCTCATTGGAGGGTCAACTATAGGGGTTTCATACTTTTCTTCTTCTTCAGAGTCTGAAGCCTCTGTATCCCCATATAAGCTTCCTTGATGTTCATCATCAGTAGGAGCAGGTCCTTCTTTTTTAGATTCAGCCTCTTTTGATCCATCAGATGAACTTGTTTGGACTTTAGCAGTAGAAGATGCAGTTGTTTCATCTTTCAAACTTCCTTCAGCAGCAGAGTTACTATTCTGATTGTTGGCCACAGGACTTGTACATTCCTTTTCATCACCTGACTTAGATGTTCCTTTCATAGACTCAGCTTCTTCTTTACCGCTGGACTTTCTCTTTGAGGGTTCAATCTTAAGGCTTTCAGTTCCCTTCTCATCTTTTGACTCTACGTTCTCTTCCTTAGAAGATAGACATTTTTGGAGAACTGGGTCTAACATCTTCATCACCTTTGTTTTCTTGTTGGATGGCCCTTGGAGTAATCTATTACTCCTTCTTCTTGTTGGGGTTTCTGCAGTTGATGCTTGTTCTTTTCCTGCTCCATGTCTCTTGTTGTCAGCGGAGAGACTGTTTGGCGGAGCCTCTGTATTCTTCACACTCTTAGGCTTCTTCTTTGCTAGTGTGGCTGCTATAGATACAGAGTCATCAGAATGGGATGGCTTGCTTTCCACCTCTTGTGCCTTTCTATTCTTCACCGAGACCTTGCTGCTGCTGCCAAAAGTTATTCCTTATGATTTTTCTTCCAGTTCTCAAACAGCTGTGGGGACATAACTTTGTGGACATTCAGTGGTTCTCCCTCATCATCCTTTATTTTTCTTTTCAATTTCTTAGTCATTATAATGTTCAAGAGTCTTCCATGAAAAACCTTTGTGAGTGGTTTATCTGTAGATTTCTTCATCTCTGCCTTTTTCAACCATTTGGTCAACCAATCAATTAGAAGAGCTCCGAAGTTTATCTGTTGCTTCATGACAATTGCAGTCATGACTCTTAGTTGTAAATCACTGACAGTATCATGTGCGGTGTCCTTACACAATATGCATTTTCCTGTAATCTCAACCAGAAATTCAAACTCTTCAGGAAACTCCTTCTTCTTCATATCCTTCAGATTTACATTTCTCTTGTAACACATTAACCTCTTGCCTTCTTCAATGTCAACTTCATCGAGGTTTATCAGACCCTGGTTAGGAAACCCTAGACATTGGTTGATGTCTGATGCCCTTATCTTCAGACTTGCTCCTTTGACCTTTGTGGATAGAAGTCCATAATCTATCGATGCATTGGGGTAGAATTACTTCACTAGCTCTGTATAGACTGGAGTGTTGGCTTCCAAGCATTCAGAAAAACCAACATCCTTTACAAGCTCTAGTATATCCTTGAACTTCTTTTCTGATCTTTCAAACTTCTTGAAGCCGAGTTGGATTCCGGTTATAACACGCCATTCTTCCATTTTGAGGGTTCGAAATAAATGGGTATTTAGTTTTAGACGTCTTATGAGATATGGTGAATGCGATTTGGGAAAATCTAGAGGTTTAATGGATTCATGCTTTGAAGAGGATTTTAGGGTTTGAAAAAGAGAGGGAGAGACATTTGATAGCTTCTGATAACTATTTGGAGATTTTGAATTTGCTTTTATGGCAGTTTCTTCTGACTCTGCATAAGCTATGATGTGTCAGTCAGTCATTGGTTGCACGATGCCCAATAAGAAACTATAACTCCCCATAAACTTTTCAGTTTGATATTTCTTTTAAGAAAATAGGCATTACTGATGTTGATTGACCGTTGATCTTTTCAGTACGTAGAGTAGTTTGGTGAGGTAGCTATGGACTCTACCATTTTCTTTGTCGACTCAACGATCGTCTTCTGAGAGATGCTTCAATAGATGATTTAACACTAATCTTCACCTTGAAGTTGCATGTCTTAACCACTGATGTACACCAAGATAGTTTGAGCACTGGAATTCTGAGGTGAGTTTGCCGAGCATCTTTTCACACTATATTCGAACTTATCTCCACATGATCTGAATAGTTGGGCAAGTGTCTAATTCTTCCGAGCTCCTTATGAGCTAGTATATCCTTTGGGAAGACTACGATTGTCGAGTCTATTCTACAATCGTTGAGGTTGTACTACGATCATCGAGTTCACTTCATAATCTACTCTGCAATCGTTTTCTGACCTGGTCCTTGAGATAAACTTGACTAGGCATTCCTTCTGGGTTAAGGTAGCTCAGGAAAGGCTAACCTCTTAGAGTGAACTAAGGGTTAGGTTTGTCCCTGAGGCACTTTCCAGATGAAAAACTTTAGAAGTGATTTGCACTGATTTCTCATTTGACCTTTTCTACTTAGGAGTTCCTCTACCAACTTTAGTCATTTGGATGTAATCGTGGTGTCCTTCTGCTCTTACACTACGATCAGATGTTTGATCGTAGGCACTCCACGATTTTGAGTTGGGTGGTTGACAAGGTTATCAGTAGTACGTTTTGAGACGTTCCTACTGACTATGGATCTTCATTTGGTTCATCAGCCACAAATTTTTGGGACTTTGTAACTGGTATATTGCTTCATATTGTATTTCTGATACTTTAAGTGCTGCTGTTCCTTAATAGATCACTGCTCCCCCATAGTTGATACTATTGAGGTGTGATTTCTTCTTCTTCATGTGCATTAGAGGGCAGCCTTGCATATCTCCTTCTGACTGAAATCATCACTATCAATTAACTCTCCTTATATCATAGACATGGATATCTTCAGGACTGATCACTTTACGATCATTTGACAGCACTACGAACGTAGTATTACTTGTCAGTTTGTACTTGTGGAGTTCTGCTTCCGTAATGAGTTCCTCATGATTAATGCTCGATTATCCTCTGATGTGAACTTCCTTAAGGATTCTTCTAATATGATATGCTTCGCATGATTGAGCATATAAAACCCTTTTTATCCTAGGTTGAATGGTTTACTTTCATATAGAGATCAGCAGCCATGTGATCTTCATTCATGTTAGCTCAGCAAATCTTCAAGGACAGACTTTGACAAATAGGAATTTTATCAGAATCATTTCTGAACTGTCTTAAGCCTTCTACTGGTTGAATCTTCTTGACTGAAGTCTTTTGCTTCAACATTCCTAAGTGTGGTCAGATAGACCAAGCACCTGCAGGTTAGATAAATTTCTATTTTTGGTACCCATGGTCAAATGGGTCCTGTTAGGTCAGCTTTCAAAATCCCTGTTCCTCATATATTTAAAATTTCATCATATTGATCACTAACAATCATATTCATGCATGTATCCAATTTAGATATGACATTTTAAGATGCATGATGATGAGTGTGTATAAGATCAACCAATTTAATAAAACACTCTTTCTCTTTGATGGTTTCATCATTTGCTTAGTTATGTTCACATGGTTTAAATGTTCACAGAGTGAGAATAAACTTTATTACTTATTTGTATCTGGTTGATTCATGGAGGTGATCATTTTCTGCGAATCTTCAATATACTCTTGTAGAACTGATCATACTCTATGTGTTATCAAAAACATAAAACATAGGTTTGTACATACATACTAACCCATCAGCAAAGATTACTCCACTTCAGAATAATTAAACCTTGGTATGCTTATGACCTATTTCAAACTTCTTTCAAGATGTTATCTTCAACCTAAAACTTGGATAGAGAGAAAGTTTGTTAGCATTTGAGTTTCCAACTTCAGTGTACTTTCTCTCTTCTCCTTTTTAGGTAGAGTATGGTCTCTTGATAGAATATTGTTATAGTGCATAAGGTGGTGCAACATGATGTATACATTTATACTGATGAGAAACCGTACCTTTACATTCACTACTACAAAACAGTAAATAGATAACGCGTAAAAAACGTTGTGGTTGCTATCCCAGAAATGTCGTGGTTAAGGGTGTCATCTATTTGACACCCTTTATACAACATTTTTAAAACGTTATAGTTTGACACATTATACAATATTTTTTTCTAAAAAATGTTGTAGATTTGTTGTCCAAAAATTATTAGATGCTTGAAAACGTTGTAGATGGTATGATTCCACAACGTTTTTTGGCTAAAAATGTTGTAGTTTAATATATCAGACAACATTTAGACACATTTACACAACGTTTAGAATGTGTCATCTATTTAGACAAATTTATATAACGTTCACCTATATTACCAGTGCACCTACAATCTGCTAATGCCATGATATATAGCTAAAAAAGGTCTAAATTCTCATTTAAATTTAAAGCCAAAATATATCGACCATTCAAAATGCATCCCAATAATACCATTCGTTTATAGTTTCAAATTACTACATCCACAAAATATATACCAAACTATCCATATATACATCTCACAAGACCTCCATCTCACAATGTTTTTCAAGGATTTACCTAAGTGGATGATGCAAAATCCCAACTAGAAGTTCGACTGCAAGGGCTGATGCAATAGGAGCAAGTCACGGGCGTATGTATCGCTGTACCTTTCTTTGGTCAAAGTGCGGTTGGTATTGACTACGAAGAAGAACATAGTAAGCAATGTTATTATAAAATTAGACAATTTTAATATTTAAACTGTTTTCTTTTAGACGACTACATACATCGATTGGGGCAACAACATCACTGCAGAAGTAACACCTTAATCGCTGCCTTCCATCTCCTTCCTTGAGAGAAAAGTTCCCCAGTTTAGGAGATAAAACATTGACTGATTCAGCTTTTAATTCAAGCTTAGCACTGAGAGGACCAACACCATGACGCATAACTAAAAAACTATCAAACCCTAAAGCTGCGGTAATAGTAATCTGCAGATCAAATAAATAAGTGCATATTAACATCAGTGAATGATCAGTCTAAAAAAATTCCCATCTCAACTGTTAAGGTCTATTGTGACAACCCGAATTTTCATAAGTTATTAAAATAAGAATTTAATAATTAAAATTCTTATTGAGGTGTATATATTTTGAATTATGTGATTTGGTGTGAAGAGAATTATATATTCATATGTTGGAGAAAATGAGATTTAATAGTTAATTAAACTATTAAAGAAATTAAATAATATTAGTTAATTTAATTAAGTGAAATTATATTATGAGATAATATAATTTTAATTGTTATATCTTGTGGGCAATGTAAATTATTATGAGTTAAGTTTTATAAATAGTGTGAATAATTCACTTAATTAAAATAGTGAATTAATACAAGTATAATTGATTTAATAAAGTGAGAAGCTAAATATATTGCATGAAAATGTAAATGTTAGTATAATGCGAGTAAAATATTTATTAAGTACATTAAATATTTTAGTTGGAAACTTTATGGAATAAAATGAATATTTATGGTATTAAATAAATATTTGATGAAAATTATTATGAGATAATTTATTTAAGTGTGATAAAATAGATGAGATTTATACGTATTTTATTACAGCGAGTATAATAGTGATATTCTAATTTAATTAAATAATTAAATTAGAGGAGTGAGAATTTGTTAAATAAATTATGACAATAAAACTATATGATAAATGAGTTATTAACATAAATTAATAGAGTTTTAAATTTGGTTTTACCAAACAAAGCCTTAGAGCTTTTGAAATTCTTGTTTTAATCTTGTTTTGCCAAACAAAGCTTAAGGAATGACTAAGTCATAATTTTAATTGGTTTTACCAAACAAGGCATAAGGGTTGTAAGTTATTAATTTTAAAATGGTTTAGCCAAACAAGCCTTGGGGCTTTTGATTTTCAAAAAAAAATGTAACTGATATCAGTTACATATATATTTATATTATATAATTTATATCTATTATATTATACGTTATATGTTTCTAAATACGTAAGTTAGAGAAGGGAGAAAGAACAGAGAAGAAGAAAAAGAAGAGAAAAGAAAGAAAGAAAAGAGACAAAAGAGAAGAGAATTTTTTTTGTGAATTGAGAATTTAGAAGAAGAAGTTGTTGTAATCATCTTCTAGCATGGTAAAACCCTACTTTTCTTATTTTTAGTTTTCTTCTAAATTTCTAGTTTTTATATACATGAAAAGTTTTTTGTAAAATTGGTGTGAAGGGGTAATTGTTTATTATGTGATTTTATATGATAATTATTGATATAAGTTGTGTTCATATGGTTTATAGATGATTTAGAGTAAATTGATTCATGTAATATATTTTATTATGGAGGAAATCATATTACAGTGAATTTACATTGATATATGTTGAATATGGTTTACATTAGCAGCAAAATTGGTACTCAATTCATTGTATAATGTATAAATTGGCTATTGATTGTGAAATTACATGAAGAAACGAAAACAATGTAATTAGAACCAACTGTTTTGGTTATAAAACGAATTCACAGTGAAGAATTTCGCTCTAAATGTCAAAAGAAGAGGAAATAAGAGAAATTTAAAGATTGTAATCTTGATGTGTATGTTGTTTATGTGATTAGAAACTTGTTAGAAACATTAGTTTATATTTCTGTAAACATATTACACCTTGGGTAGGTTGGTATGGTTGTTAGAAAAGAGTTTGTAGGCCTAATTTGGCTTTCTGTAGTGTTCAGGATCATAATTCGCGAACTAGCAGAAGGAAACCTATTTACGTGAGGCTACCCCATCAAAAACACACCTTACGGCGGGGTGGTGGTGGTCTATTTTGCAAAATTGTGAAGAAAAAAAATTGACCGCACATATTTTACTAAAATGAGCATAACGTTTTCATACAAACTCCGATTGATGTGATTCAAGATGTTCCGGTACGAGGACGAGTAGACCTACAACCTTTGTTCATTAAGTTTTTCAATTTAATGTCGGGAACAGGGGTCAAAATGGCCACTGTTGGGACTAATATGTATTAGGAGGCAATCGGAGGGCGTCGGGCATGTACGTATGCAAGTGCAGTGCTTCTGACGATAAAATATATTTTCCTAGGTTATAAAACACAAATATTAGTAAATATAATTATGCTTAACATTAATAAATGATGTATTAGATAAGTTGTATAAGCATAATAAGCACACACAAGATAGACGAATCGGGCGTGTGACGAATGAACGTCGAAACGCCGTGCCAAGTGTTAATGAACTTAAAAAGTGTTTCGATTCAATTGAAATAAATATTATAAGATATGTAATAGGGTTAATATAAACCAATAATGATTCCTAGCAAGACTTAAGCACTTGAATGAACTTCGAGTTTGACTAAGAAGAAATATAGTGAGTTATAAGTCTAAAGTTAACACAATCGAATTGAACATTGTATTTTGATTAATAGGAAGGTTTATATGATATATATTAAAGTTTATAATATAACTACTATGCGTTGCTATATGACTAATAGTTTATGTGCATGATTATATAATTGTGTAGGGCACGTGAAGTGAAGATAGCTGTAAGTTGTTAAACTATTATTGGTAAACCACGATCAAGGCAAGTCGCTCAGTTCCTATTTGCTATGTGAATTTGATGATGAACTGTTTGAAATATTTATTGCAAATAGCATGGTGTGTTATATTAATGTTGAAAGTATTAAATGTTAAAGTCAATTTATGACTACATTGATTGAGTAAGGAACTCAATCTTTATACTTGTTATATGAACTACATCATGTATGTTATGTTAGTCCAATGTTTATGAGATATATATCGAGCATGTTATTATGTGCTATGTGATGCATGAAAACTGTTAGATTTTGTTGGGTTGTCGAGCTCAACCTTGCAAATAACAACTTTTGCAGGTTAAAGATTTAAGGTAAAGTTATGTGCTACTTGAAAGATATGAATCAGATGTAATACTTGAAGATTTATATACTTTGGCTGAGTTATTATTATTTGAACCATGTTTAAGGTTCCGAATAATGTATTAATGTTGAATTGTAATATCGTTTTGGGATGTAAACTCTTGTAGTATTAAAATGATTATGAGATATTTACATGTAAAGGCTGAAAGTTTTGGGAACGAGAATAGTTTGTAATAGAAAATTTTAATTATTCCACAAATTTCAATGGTTGTAATATCGTTTAATGATGTAAAATTAGAGGTTGAATGTATTATTAACGACCGAAGTTGAGAATTAAATTGTATGAATTTTGGGGTCATTATAGTTGGTATCAAAACTGTAGGTTATAAACCTTAGGTAGGAGTACCTTAGGCTATAAACATAGAGAAGAGAGGTGAAGATAATGAAATAATAAGCTCAGATAGAGGTTGAACAATAAGAAGTAATTTAAGAAATTTATAAAGAAGGGATTAAAACATGCGTGAGAGGATTCAAAGAAGAATCTCGCAGAGTTATAAGGAATATTAATGCGGGGTTACCCAACTCCAATAATAAGGATGTAAGGTGATAACTGTGAATTTGATGATGAACTGTTTGAAATCTTTATTGCAAATAGCATGGTGTGTTATATTAATGTTGAAAGTATGAAATATTTAAGTCAATTTATGACAACGTTGATTTAGTAATGAATGTTGATTGAGTAAGGAACTCAATCTTTATACTTGTTATATGAACTACAACATGTATGTAAAACCCCAACTTTTATAAATAAAGATAAATTTTCTATTAATATCATTTTTGAATATTATGGAGTAAATTTGATATAATGTTATAGTTGTGGGTAATATTTATAAATTTTGCAAAGTACCCAAGTTATTATATAATATTCGATTGGTCGGAGAATATTCATTTTAACAGGGAATATTCGTACAACGACACAATCATTGGTGGACCCCACAACGGAATTATTTTCAGATTGAGAAAACGATAAAAATACTTTATGAAAATAACGACGGAAGTTTTACCGTTAGCTTGTTGAAACACCGGTGTTAAAAAATACGATGTCTGGCGTGTGGTTGCATAGTAGCACTACAAGTATTGATTGTTGATGCTTACGTGAGAAGTCACTCGGTTTTGTTCAATTATTGCTCATGATAATTCTTTGCATAGTATCTCACGTTATTTGATTCAATTATTGTCAATATTTTATATATTATTAAATCAATAATTGAGATGACAAAGTTATTAATATTATTATTTACAATATTAACGATGTCAGAAGTTACATCGAGGAGAGGTTTGGTCACCTAATTCTTGGCACTGATGAGGAGAAATCCTTATTGAAAAGCCTCATCCTTCACAGGAGCGATTCGGTCGATTAATAGTGTGAATTATAATAATGATGATGAGTTTTGTTTTATTAGTATTATTAGTGTAATAAAAGCAGAAAAGCTTTTTTATATAAAAGCAGAATACTTTTATAAAGTTATTCGTTTTATTAGACTATAAATAGAATATATAATATTCTATTATGCATAGTGTTTTGCATAGTAAAATCTTTTTATATAAAACAGAATACTTTTATAAAGTTATTTGTTTTATTAGACAATAATTAGAATATATTATATTTTATTATGCATAGTGTTGCATAGTGCCTGCATAGTGTTTTGCATAGTAAAATCTTTTTATATAAAACAGAATACTTTTATAAAGTTATTCGTTTTATTAGATTATAAATAGAATATATTATATTTTATTTAAAAGATTTTGTTTTAAATCTGGAACGTCCGTCTAAAGTAAATCAATCTGGACCGTTCATGAATTAGTTACTATGCAGTCCATTCTTCTATAAATAGAAGCTCATTCCTTCATTATTTCTTACGAATTCACTAAAACTCTAGAGAGAAAGAAGAAAAGTGTTCTACTACTTCACTACTTCTATATCCAGTACTCTTCTTTCTAAGGTAGGGGGTATTATTTCTTTTGTATTCATGAAGAGAACTTCTGTTATTCCATTCTTTATTATTACATTGGAATAACTTTTATATACACCTGCTACCCTATACTTGGTGAAATTCTTACATTATTCCATTCTTTATCATTATGTTGGAATAACTCGTCATCTCAATCTGCGCATGCGTGGTGATTTTGTTATTATTCATTCTTTATCATTCATTTGGAACATCCATGCATGCGTGCTTTACGCATGACACGGTTCCATTATTTATCATTCTGTTGGAACATCTAGATACGTGCTTTACGCGTGACCGGGTTCCATTATTTATCATTACGTTGGAACATCCACATGCGTGCTTTACTGGCGTGACTGGTTCCGATTCTTTATTATTCATTGGAACATCACATGCGTGCTTTTACGCATTTGACACGGTTCCATTATTTATCATTCATTAGAACATCCATGCGTGTGCGTTTACGCGTGACTGATTAAGATTAATCATTATTACATTGGAATAACACATCGCATCTTGATATATCGCATGCGTGGTGATTTCTTTTGTTATTCCATTCTTTATTATGCTCAGTTGGTTAAAGTTTTGACTTTTATACTCCATGAAATTAGTGGAATATCCTTGATATTTGCGCTTCATCCAGTATCTTTTCATGGAAATATTCTTCTGAGCATTCTTGAGTTTTACTCTACAAAGAAGTATCATGTTGACAATTTGGAAGTTATTAGTTCCTGGATAAATTAATTCTTGAACTTTTTTTATTGAATTTTTATATCATTGTCATCATCCTCATGTTTATATTATGTTGAAAGTCATATGTGGCCTGTAGTGCATAGATGGACTTGGTATTGTATCAGTTTAACACTATTGAGCTCACCCTTTCTTTCACTGTTCTCTTCGGGAAATGAGAACGTAGCAGGGACTAGTCGAGGAACGGAGTAACGGTCTAGAGGATATTATTAGTAGTCCTCACTATTCTGTGAAATAGTGTGTTAATAAATGTAATGAGGACCCCCATTGAGTTTGTATACTGTCTAGAAGACAATATTTGTATTAAAACTCACAGCTCATGTTATATAATTAAGTTTTTATTTGTATTGTGTACCATGTATTTGACGACTCAAGATGTGTGATGTATACCTATTTTGGGGGCGTCATAGTTGGTATCAAAGATTAGGGATATGATCACTGGCTAAGATGTGAGACTAGAACTAGGAGGGGAGAGACGGGGAATTCCTTTCTTATTTAGTATATGACCTACCTAAGTTTATTTGGTATTTAATTGGTCGGTCAGAGTATAAGGATATTATGTTGCATGTCAATTAACCCTTGTTTTGTGGCAGTATTTGAAAATAACATCCGAGAATGTTGAGAATAGCAATGGAGCATAGGAGACCGTTGAGTCACCACAAATCAACACCCAGGATAATGTGCATCAGGAAGGCAATAATCCTCAGGTGAACAACAATACCGACCAAATGGCGAACGACGGAATGTTTATGAGCTTTCTGCAATTCGTACAACATCAGGAAAGAGAAACTCCTGTCCAAAATGCAGGTGGAAACAATGACAACTTTCGGACGGTCACCGCTAAACAGTTCAAGGAGCTGGGACCACCGGAGTTTATTGGAGAACCAAAACCACTTAAGGCGGAGGCGTGGATAAAGCAGATCACCAAGATATTTGATGTCTTGGGATGCTCAGAAGAGCAAAGGTTCCCTTTGCCACCTTTATGTTGCGAGAGAGAGGCGATTCTTGGTGGGAATCGGTAAAGCGTACTCAACCGCCTTGATGAAGATGTCTTGGTAGAAGTTCAAGAACTATTCAACGACAAGTACTTTCCAAAGTATTCATCACATGAAAGAGGTAGAGTTCATCAAGTTAGAGTGAAACAATATGGCCGTGTCGCAAAGATGATGAAGCTAAGTTTGCCGAGTTTTCCGGTTTTGCGTCTCACTTGGTTGACAATGAGGAGAGAATGACGCGAATGTTTCTAAGAGGTTTGAAACCCGAGATACGTCAATATCTAATTTCTCATAAAAGCGTGTTTGTATTGAGATGTTGTAAATAGGGCTCGATTATTGGGAGCGCGATAACGAGTCAACGCAACAAGAGAAAGCGGTAGATAAATTGATAATACCGGTGAGAAGCGATCATCGAAGAGGTGACAACAAGCGTGGAGGAATCAACATGCGAAATGGTAACCACGGTGGTAATCGGGCAAAACAATAAGAATGGACATTTCAAGAAGAGGAGATTCAACAATGATGGAAAGAGCGTCGGCACTGACACGGTTGTTAAGGAAGGAGAACGACCACCTATCATATGCTTCAAATGCGGAGGGAGGGACACATCGATCAAAGCTGCGATCAGTCAAAGCATGTTATAATTGTGGAAAGAAGGTCACTAGCCCGATTTTGTCGTTCATCGAAAACAAGTTCAACTAGGATGGAGGCACCAAAGGCCGCGGAAAAAGTCAAAGCCGGTAGTCAAGGAGAAGCGTTTGTAGTGACCTCCCGTAAAGCGAGGAACTGAGCGAGGTCATCACGGGTAAGCTTATCATAAACTCTAGCAAAGTCTATACCTTATTTGATACCGGTTCTACCCATTCTTTTATTTCTCCTACTTGCGTTCAACGATTAAATTTGACTCCGGAGAAATTAGACTTTGACTTATCTGTGGAAACTTCGTTGGAAGAAACCTTCATTACATCCACTGTTTATAAGTCTTGTTTGGTTCAAATCGGTACCCTCACATTACCTGTCGATCTTATTTCATTAAAAATACTTGCATTTGATGTGATTCTAGGGATTGATTGGTTAACTACTCATCATGCAAAAATTGATTGTTTTCGTAAGGTTGTTAGCTTTCATATTCCTAACCAACCTATTATGCGAATTCAAGCAACCAAACCATTAAAATCAATCACTGTTATCTCAAGCCATAAAGCTATTCGTTTATTAAAAAACGAATGTCAAGCTTTCTTAACTCATGTCACTGATCTAAACAAAAATACGTCAGTTTTGAATGATATTTCTATTGTTAATAAATTTCCTGACGTATTCCCTGAAGTACTTCCTGGCCTACCCCCAGAGCGATAAATTGAATTTTGTATCGACCTTGAACCCGGTACAAAACCCATTTCCAAAGCCCCGTATCGAATGGCTCCTATTGAACTTCAGGAGTTAAAGATCTAACTGCAGGAATTGTTAGACATTGGCTTTATTCGTCCTAGTACTTCTCCTTGGGGTGCTCCTGTTCTATTCGTGAAGAAGAAAGATGGGAGTATGCGACTTTGTATTGATTATCGGGAGTTGAATCATGTCACCATCAAAAATAGGTACCCATTGCCACATATTGATGACTTGTTTGACCAGTTGCAAGGAGCCAAATTCTTTTCAAAGATTGATCTTCGTTCCGGATATCACCAATTAAAGATTAGAACCTATGACATTCCAAAGACGGCTTTCAGAACTCGGTACGGGCATTATGAATTTCTAGTCATGTCCTTTGGATTGACTAATGCTCCTGCTGCCTTCATGGATATGATAAACCGAGTATTCAAGAAATATTTGGATCACTTTGTGGTCGTCTTTATTGATGACATCCTTATTTATTCCAAAAGCAGTGAAGATCATGAGCAACACTTGAGGATGATACTCCAAAAGCTTCGTGAATACAAGCTTTATGTCGAGTTGAAGAAATGCGAGTTACGGCGAGGAAGTAGCATTCCTTGGGCACGTAGTATCAAGTCATGGAATATCTCATTGACCCGACAAAAATTGAAGCAATTCAAAGTTTG
Source organism: Panax quinquefolius (assembly GCA_020205615.1). Lineage (NCBI taxonomy): Eukaryota > Viridiplantae > Streptophyta > Magnoliopsida > Apiales > Araliaceae > Panax > Panax quinquefolius. The sequence continues at coordinate 76,739,096 of CM035166.1, read as the reverse complement.
GGAGCAACCTAAATCGATGGCCAGATCGCACGTAGCTTTCTCGATTTAATTTGGTTATTATCGGAGATTCTTGGAAGGATTTTCTCGAATCGCTACTCTATTAACTTTCGGTGACTCGAAAAAGATACAAAGTTCGGTTGGAGCGAAGAATGTGAGAAGAGTTTTCAAGAACTCAAGAAGAGACTCATTTCAAAGACTGTTACGACAATACCATCGGCTCGGAGGGATTTGTTATCTCTGATGATGCTTGAGCAAAAGGGTTGGGATGTGTTCTCATGCAACATGGGAAAGTCATAGCTTATGCCTCAAGATAACTCAAAGAATATGAGAGAAATTATCCTACTCATGATCTAGAGTTGGCAAATGTTGTCTTCGCACTTAAAATTTGGAGGCATTACTTGTATGGGGAAAAAGTGGATATCTTTACGGATCATAAAAGCCTCAAATATTTCTTCACTCAAAAGGAACTCAACATGCGACAACGACGTTGGCTTGAACTATTGAAAGATTATGATCATACCATCCAATACCATCCTGGAAAAGTTTAAGCGTGGTAGGCGGACGCATTGAGTAAAAGATCATATCGCGAATGCGAGTGCGATATTGTCAACACAAATGCCCATTTTGTGTGACTTGCAAAGGATGGAGATAGAGTTAAAGACTCAGGGACCCATGTGATGATGGCGAATATCTGAGTAGAACCAACTTTAATTGATAAAGTTAAAGTCGCTCAAGCTACGGACACGGAGTCAATGCGTATGAGGAAGAAAGTGCAAGAAGGTGCTATCTTAGGAAGCAAAAATCGATGAAGAAGGAATACTTGAGTCAACTCTAGACTTTGTGTTCCTAATGAATACGATTTAAAGTATAAAATCATGATGGAGCGCCTGATACACCATTTGCAATCCATCTCGGGAGTGCAAAATGTATCATGATCTTGACATACATTTTGGTGGGGCGATATGAAAGAGAGAGATAAATTGTTTATCTCAAGGTGTCTAGGCGATGTCAACGAGTCAAGCGCGAGCATCAAATACCAAAAGGTCCATTGCAACCACTTGAAATTTCGAGAATAGAAGTGGGAGCACATTACCATGGATTTCATTCATTGGTCTTCCCAAGGTTTCTCAAGGCATAGATCTGATTTGGGTCATTGTTGATAGATTGACCAAGTCGCTCACTTCTTACCTATCGAGAAACATATACACTTGAACGTCTTGCTCGTATGTACATAAACGAGGTTGTAAGATTGCATGGTATGCCAGTATCCATAGTTTCTGATCGAGACCTAAGATTCACTTCAAGATTTTGGGTTAGTTTGCAAAAATCTATGGGCACGGATTTACAATTTAGCTCGGCATATCATCCTCAAACGGACGGACAGTCGGAGAGGACGATTCAAACTCTTGAAAATCTATTAAGACTCCGTGTCCTTGATTTCAAGGGAAGTTGGGACAAGTTCTTACCATTGGTAGAGTTTTCCTACAACAACAGTTATCAAGCAAGTATTGGCATGGCTCCATTCGAGGTGTTGTATGGAAGAAAGTGTCGTTCTCCAGTATGTTGGGATGAGGTGGGTGAAACAACTTTGTTGGGACCGGAGTTGGTATGTATGACTACGGAAAAGATTCAAACGATCCGACAACGTATAAAAATCTCACAAGATCGACAAAAGAGTTATGCTGATCTTCATCGAAAGGACGTGGAATTCGATAAAAGAGATCATGTGTTGTTACGTGTTGCTCCATGGAAATGAGTTACGAGATTTGGAAAGAGAGGAAAGCTCAATCCTCGATTCATCGGCCCATTTTTAATCTCGATCGAGTAGGAAATGTGGCCTATAGACTCGCTTTATCGCCAAGTACGTCTCGTGTTTATAATGTTTTTCACATATCTATGTTACGTAAATATGTGGAAGACCCGAACCACATTATTGAGTTAGAACCGGACGAAACAGCGAAAGATTTGACATATGAAGAGGTTCCTGTTCAAATCCTAGATAAGAAGGAACATATTCTACGCTCCAAGGTTATACCTCAAGTTAAAGTTTTGTGGAAAAACCACGATGTTGAGGAAATGACTTGGGAGTTAGAATCTGAAATGAAATCAAGGTATCCTTACCTCTTGACATACCAGTCGTACCCTAATTTCGAGGGCGAAATTTCATAAGAAGGGAGGTTGTAAGACCCCAACTTTTATAAATAAAGATAAATTTTCTATAAATATCATTTTTGAATATTATGGAGTAAATTTGATATAATGTTATAGTTATGGGTAATATTTATAAATTTTGCAAAGTACGCAAGTTGTTATATAATATTTGATTGGTCGGGAATATTCGTTTTAATAGGGAATATTCGTATAACCAAGACAATCATTGGTGGACCTAACGGAATTATTGTCGAATTGAGAAAACGACAAAAATACTTTATGAAAATAACGGCGGAAGTTTTACCGTTAACTGTTGAAACACCCGGTGTTAAAAGTACAGTAATACGCATGGTTGCATAGTAGCACACATTATTGATTATTGATGCTTACGTAAGAAGTCACTCAATTTTGTTCAATTATTGCTACAGTAATTGCGGCATAGTATCTCACGTTATTTGATTCAATTATTGTCAATATTTTATATATTATTAAATCAATAATTAAGATGACAAATTTATTAATATTATTATTTGCAATATTAACGATGTCTCAGAAGTTACATTAAGGAGAGGTTTGGTCATCTAAATTGCGGCATGATGGGGAGAAATCCTTATTGAAAGCCCCTCCTTCACAGGAGCGACTTTAGTCGATTAATAGTGTGAATTATAATAATGATGATGAGTTTTGTTTTATTAGTATTATTAGTGTAATAAAACATAAAAGCTTTTTATATAAAACATGAATACTTTTATAAAGTTATTCGTTTTATTAGACTATAAATAGAATATATAATATTCTATTATGCATAGTATTTCAGATAGTAAAATCTTTTTATATAAAAAGCAGAATACTTTTATAAAGTTATTTGTTTTATTATACAATAATTAGAATATATTATATTTTATTATGCATAGTAGTGTTGCATAGTGCCTGCATAGTATTTTGCATAGTAAAATCTTTTTATATAAAAGCAGAATACTTTTATAAAGTTATTCGTTTTATTAGATTATAAATAGAATATATTATATTTTATTTAAAAGATTTTGTTTTAAATCGAACGTCTGCCTAAAAGTAAATCAATCTGGACCGTTCATTAATTAGTTACTATCTGATCCATTCTTCTATAAATAGAAGCTCATTCCTTCATTATTTCTTACAAATTCAAAAAACTCTAGAGAGAGAAACTATAGAGAGAAAGAAGAAAAGTGTTCTGCTACTTCACTACTTCTATATCCAGTACTCTTCTTTCTAAGGTAGGGGTATTATTTCTTTTGTATTCATGAAGAGAATTTCTATTATTTCATTCTTTATTATTCTGTTGGAATAATCTGTATACGCGGGCTACCCTATACTTGGTGAAATTCTTCTGTTATTCCATTCTTTATCATTATGTTAGAATAACACAATACATGCGAAGTCTTGCCGTATGCATGGTGATTTCATTATTATTCCGTTCTTTATTATTCGTTGGAACATCCCATCTCGTGCTTTACGCGTGACTTTGGTTCCATTATTTATCATTCTGTTGGAACATCTTTGTCGTGCTTTACACATGACTGGTTCCGATTCTTTATTATTCATTGGAACATCCGCATGCATGTTTTACGCATTGACTTGGTTCCATTATTTATCATTCTGTTGGAACATCCGCATGCTTTACGCGTGACACTGGTTCCGATTCTTTATTATTCATTGGAACATCCTGTCGATCGTGCTTAACGCATTTAACTGGTTCCATTATTTATCATTCTGTTGGAACATCCATACATGCGTTTACGCGTGACCGGTTCCGATTATTCATTATTACGTTAGAATAACTTTATGCTGTCTTGATCTATCGAATGCACGATGATTTCTTTTGTTATTTCATTCTTTATTATACTCATTTGGTTAAAGTTTTGACTTTATACTCTATGAAATTAGTGGAATATCCTCGATATTTAAGGCTTCATCCAAATATCTTTTCATGAAAATATTCTTACGAGCATTCTTGAGTTTTACTCTACAAAGAAGTATCGTGTTGACAATTTAGACGTTATTAGTTCCTGGATAAATTAATTCTTGAACTTGTTTTATTGAATTTTTATATCATTGTCATCATCCTCATGTTTATATTATATTGAAAGTTATCTGTGGCCTGTAGTGCATAGATGAACTTGGTATTATTATGACCAGGGATTATTCGGTGTAATCATGACCGTAATGTTACAAATGATGTAGAAAAAGTCCTCAATGACCCGTAGTGCATTGGTGGACAGTTGTTAGCATGATCATGACCATTAATGAATACACGAATATCCTTGGCCCGTAGTGCATGGATAATTTGTGATCATGATACTAAAGAATATCCTTGGCTGTAGTGCAGGGGTGATTCAATGATGTGGATTATTTATTAAGCTGAGTCTCAGCGATAAAAGTGATGAAAAAACTTTTAAATCATAAAAGATAATAGATTTTATTTTCTACTTGACTCTTTTAATGGATTGCTTGTTCCGCTGCAGTTAAACTTGATATTTGTTATATTGTATCAGTTTAACACTATTGAAGACTAAGGATAATTTATTCTGCTTTATCTTAGTCATAATATTTCTTACTGGGCTAGTTGTGTCCATCCTTTCTTTCACTGTTCTCTTCAGGAAATGAGAACGTAACAGGGACTAGTCGGAGAACGGAGTGACGGTCCAGAGGATAGCATTAGTAGTCCTCACTATTCGGTGAAATAGTGTGTTAGTAAATATAATGAGGACCCCATTGAGTTTATATACTGTCTAGAAGACAATATTTGTATTAAAACTCACAGCTTATGTTGTATAATTAAGTTTTTATTTGTATTGTGTACCATGTATTTGACGACTCAAGATGGGTGATGTATACCTATTTTGGGAGCGTCACAATGTATGTTATGTTAGTCCAATGTTTATGAGATGTATATCGAGCATGTTATAATGTGCTATGTGATGCATGAAAACTGTTAGATTTTGCTGGGCTGTCGAGCTCAACCTTACAAATAACCACTTTTATAGGTTAAAGATTTAAAGTAAAGTTATGTTCTACTTGAAAGATATGAATCAAATGTGATACTTGAAGATTTATATACTTTGACTGAGTTATTATTATTTAAACCATGTTTAAGGTTCCGAATAGTGTATTAATGTTGAATTGTAATATCGTTTTGCGATGTAAACTCTTGTAGTATTAAAATGATTTTGAGATATTTAAATGTAAAGGTTGAAAGTTTTGGGAACGAGAATAGTTTGTAATAGAAAATTTTAATTGTAATAGAAAATTTTAATTATTCTGTAAATTTCAATGGTTGTAATATCGTTTAATGATGTAAAATTAGAGGTTGAATGTATTGTTAACGACCGAAGTCGAGAATTAAATTGTATGAATTTTGGGTTCGTTACATCTATGAATCCAGAGCAAATTGCAGTGGTGTTTGTTTAAAAATATAATAACTTATTTCTATTTGTTATCACATATAGGGATTAGAAGAAGGTTATCAACCTTGTTGGCACCGACACAAAGAAGAGTTGGATGCCATCGACTTTCCCTTGTATCAGTTAACAAGAAAACTACATCATGAGAATCAATCAAATCCTGTAGCCGTCTGCAATCCTGAAGCACACTATTCTGTTCTTGACTGGGAACCGGATGCCCAGGAATAGGTATAGCCATCACAATGCCTTCAACTTCCTGAGCCAATAAATAGCACAAAAATTTGGATAATAAAACATAAAAACAAAATAAAACAAAATATCTTATTAGTTTCAATAATCAGAAGTTATCAAACCCTTGCAAAGAGGTATAGGAAAGACCTTGAGACCATCACTTTGGCAAGATTCCCAGTCTTTCAGATGCCTAATGGTAGCATGTGAATTTAAAGCAATAAACACGAGAAAGAATGGCACATCTGCAACAGATTACAAACTTTAGTTTACAAACAATGACAACTTATTACAAAAGGGACTTAACATTGTAGGATTAGTGATAATTCAGCATGTAATAAGATGGAAAGTTCAGTAGTACATTAGTGTAGTATAATGCAAGTTCACAGGGAAAATAAGGCACTTGAGGAATTATCCTTCTTAAGTGCAAAAACAGAAAAAAAAATTGAGGTGGATTGACTAGCACTTAGCTACAAAATGAGACATATGAGGCTCAGATAGTGTGTTCCCAACAAGAAATTCCTCAAAGCCAGTGGGTGGTACAGTTTTGTAACCTACAAAAAGAGACAGATGGATGTTGCAACCAGAATTTTTTTAATAGATTGCAGACAATGCTTCAACAATTATGTGAAAAAACAATCAGACAATTTGTCGGTTTACCTCGCGAATGGTGAAGAAGTTCTTCAGTGATTTTGACATTTTCTCATCGTTTGCTATAACAAACCCATTATGCATCCAATAACTCACATTGCTCTCTAGGTAGGCAGCACAACTCTGGGCAATCTCATTTTTCGTGGTGTGGAAAGATTAAATCCATCCCACCACTATGAATATCAAATGAAGATGTTAGATAATGAGCACTCATTGCACTGCACTCTATGTGCCATCCTGGTCTTCCAAGACCCCAGGGGCTATCCCAACTTGGTTCGCCGTCCTTTGCAGCATGAAACAAGTTAATATATCTATAGGAATCTTATGGGAGAATATATCATAAAGACGCAAAGTTATGAGGAGGGGGGGGGGAACCTTCCACGGAGAAAAATCAGCATGATATCGCTTTCTTGGATCAATAGCAATCCGTTCACAAGCTCTATTATCTTCCAACTTCCGTCCAGATAACCGACCATAGTTTGGGAAACCATCAGCAGAGAAGTACACATCCCCGTCAACTCTATAAGCACAACCATTACTCTCTATCTGCACAACTCCAAGATTTTAAAAAAAATATACAAGAATAGCAATACTAGAATCGGACCAAGAGGTATAAACCCAATAAATATGACGTTTACACAAAGGAAACCTACACTTTCAAATAATATTAGACACAAAAAACAATGTCACAATAAAACCCATAAATCAAAAGCTCCAAAGAATTCTACAGAAAAAACAATTGAACCCATAATCACATCTTCAAGCTATCTCAAAATCAACATAATCTTTATCAAAAAAGCTAACATATACTATTTCTCTCTACCAAATCATCCACATCAAGTTAACTGGGTCAACCATTCACCTCCTTCAATGCTCTTTATAAAATCCCACTCTTCTCTAACCTGATCACCTGATTAAATCCATGTCCCCTCCCAGTAAAGGAGCAAGAAGCTCAAATTCTCACTTTACAATTTGTATATCCCATTAATATCTTCTCCAACATCCCCTAAAGAAACCAAAGAGAAAATCCCAAACAAATAATTTAACTAAACAGTCCCTTATGAGGTCAAGGATAAAAATCAAACTAGCAAAGCGAGCAAGCTATGCAGGAACTTCTTGATTTGCTTCTAGCATAAGTTCAGATAATGATCGCGCCATTGAGGAATTATTCTCGTTGAAGAATGCGGTAGCAAGCCCTGATTTTCCAGCTCGTCCAGTTCGTCCTATACGGTGGACATAATCATCAATGTCATTTGGAAGGTCAAAATTGACCACATGTGCAACATGAGGGATATCAAGACCACGTGCTGCAACATCTGTGGCAACCAAAATTTGAGTGTGACCACTTTTGAATGATCTCAGGGCTTGTTCTCTTTCCTATAAGAAATACCAAAAAAATACCAAAATTTTGTCAGTGCATCTTGATTTGAGCCTACAACACATAGATTCTAAATAAATGGGCTCAAAATAGAAAAAAGGTAAAAACGAATATATGAGAAAGGAAAGAGAGGTGCCTATGAGCCCATAACCATTTAAGAAACAAGAGAAAAAGAAACCCAAACAAGGCCATAAGATAACACATCATACAGTAGGCATCTAATCCATATACATGTAACAAAAACCTACTAATTTCTGGAGATCAGAAGCAATTATAAAGAACTTAATGCTACACAAGGAAATTACGCACTTAACGCCATTATAAAGTTTATTGCTCCTGCCCCCAAGTAAAGGACAAATGATACTTCATAATTAAAGGACCAAGGGAACTCTAAAACTATGTTTAGCTTAAACTACAATACACCATGACCATGGTAGGATGCAACCCCCTTACAAAGTTGATACATCAAACTCTGCATTCAAGAAGAAAAAATAGTTAAATAACCCACTTCCCCACCATATATCAGGAAGCTCCATAACTGATAAACTCCAATCTCCTCTGTACCTTGATGGTTTTTGAGGGAATGTTCTCCCCAGTTTGACAAAAAGTTCTGATGAATTTCTTGAGATCAGTGTCCATGTACTCAAATACCAAGTACAAAACTGTCTTCCCTTCTTTATTCTGGCCTTGTTTGACATCCATCAACCTATAATATATACAAAAGTAGACTTGAAACCAAAACAAACATTTAGTCCAGCGCAATTAAAAGTGAGACTGAGAGCTTTCTTTTTCTATTGGCGGGTGGGGAGGGGGATCAAATGCATTTAAAGACTAAAATTGGGGGAAACCCTAACCTAGTATAAGAACGAATTGTTAAAATCAACACTAAAAATTGAAAATTTCTCAATTTGGTACAAAATAGGCCAAGTAAAATTGGGGGTAACCATAACCTATTATAAGAATGAATTAACAAAATCAACTAAAGAAAATGAAATTTTCTCAATTCGGTACTTCATAGACTTGAATCCAAGTAAGGAACGCTGTGAAATTGAGACCAATTAAAACCCTAAACATATAAAAACAAAAGAGGAGTTCAAGAAAATTAATGTGCATAATTTAGGAAACTCAACAAATAACTACGAAACCCTAGAACCAGAGAAATTAGTAGTATAAACCTGATAATATGGGGATCCCTCGAAAGCATATGCAACAAGGAGACTTCACGGAGAGTGGTGGGAGGGACTCCTTCATCGTCCTCGTGGAGTCTCGTCTTCTTCAGGGCTATAATTTTGCCGGTAGCCCTTTCTCTCGCTCTATAAACCTTCCCGTACATTCCTTCACCTACTTTCTCAAGCTTCTCAAAAGCATCCTGCGAGTTGAGACCAAATCACAGGTAACTTGGCGTCAAAGACTTGAACCAGACTTGAGTGGGATCTGGCGGCGAGTAGGCATCCATCTGAGCAGAAAGAGGCGGATGTGGCTGTATCTTTGAAGGCGGAGATGGTGCCTTTGGGTGTTAGGCTTTCAGATGAGAAAATAGAGACGGTTGCGGAGTTAGTGGCGGCGAAGTGGTGAGGAGAAGTTGGCGAGAAGGAGAGAGAAGTGGGTGGTAGCCGAAGGTTTGGATCGTAGGAGAGCATGGAACAGTAGATCTAAAAACTGTTTTAATTTCAAATTTTCAGTTTTGCCTCTTTTTTTTTTTCAGTGTTTTTTACATAGATAACATATTTTTTTAAACGTTATATATTTAAAATCAAAATTTTCCCTTATAAATACATAACGTTTTTTCATATGTATCTACAACATTTTGTTAAAAAACGTTGTAAAAAAACACTACAACGTTTTTTTATAAAAACGTCATCTTTTTAAGTGTTGTCTTTTTATTGTTTTGTACTAGTGAATGTCAGTTTCTTGACAGTCATTTATCTTGATATACTGAGGTTAGGCATTGATGTGCATACTTTTTCCTTCACTTCTGACATCTTGTTGCTCCAGTTGTCCTTTGATCAATCAATCATAGTCTTGAAGATGTAGGCTAAGAGAATCTTGACATCTTTAGTTCTTTGACATCCTTGAGTCCTCAAGGTTCACATCCAGCTGTTGGTTGGCCAAATATAGAGTTTAGAGATTCTTCTTTCTTCTCTGAATGAGTACTTCTTAGCACATGTGGCCTTTTCATCTTTCAGTCTGGTGGATGCTTGACTCTTTGCTGTTGATGCCTCTTGAGCTCCCATATCTGTTCTTCAAAGTACAAGATTGACTGTGGACACGGATTGGTCTTGTTGCTATAACATTTAAGAACATGGACCAATCTGAAAGCGACTTGTGTATATACACATTTACCTCGCATATAATATTTCCAACTTGTGAGGTCATCTGCATTTCTGAGTGACTTTACTACTAAACTAAGTTTAGAACAATGTTTGTCCCTAGGATCAGACTCAAAGCGATTAGCTTTTAAATATAGCATGAGAACCTGCTCTGATACCAATTATTAGTTCCCAATAGGCACACAATAGATCTAGAAGGGGGGGGGTTTGAATATATTCTTTTTAATTTTTAAATACTTTTCTCTTTTATTTTGTATTGCTAATGAATTAGCATATAACAAATATAAGAATTTTTTCAAGCACATCAGAATAAGTAAAAGATCTCATTCATTGAAATATTCATAATCATACATACATTGTTCTTAGAGTTAGTTAACTTGTAAGCATTTAATACATACATAGTAGTTATAACAGTTAAGTACATAATGTAAATGACATAAAGTAAATGACACAAGGGATTTTAAGTGGTTCAGAGACTCAAGCTCCTAATCCACTCTTCTTCTTTCAACTAGCAGGATTTCTACTAAGGAAGGGCAGAACCCTAAATCACTAAGATTCCTTTAAGGCCATCAGCGTTAGAACTTCAGTTCACTAAGAACTCTTTAAGCCCAGCAGGCTTAGAACTTCATTTAGTCCCTCCAAACAAGGACCCCTCAGGCCTTGGCTTCTTATTGTTGTTATTGTTGTTGGTGCTGAGCTGCTAAGATGTCTTTAAGCTTGAACATCTTTTGTACTTAGTAGCTTGGCGTGGTCCTCTTTGCATTCTGCTTCGAGTCTGGACCACATCTTCTCTGATGTTGCTGATCTTCATTCTTTTTTGCTCATCTTCATCTGATGTCAGCTGTGCACCATCACCATCTGGGTTTGCTAAGTCTCTGAACTTTTGGTAGACTTCGTCTGGCACTTAGCAATTCCTGAACCCTTCTTGAATGTTTTGCAGACATGATTCTGCACTTTTTCTGTTTTAGCTTTCGGTTCATGGTGATTCGTAGAGTGGCTCTCTGAATCTTCTTTGTGCTCTGCCACTTTTCTGAATGCTATCTTCTTGGCCTTCTCGGCTCTCAGCTTAGCTGTCATCTTCAGTTGCATTCTCATCTTTGTTGAGTGAAACTTTTAGTCTATTCGATTCCTTCTTCAAAGCGACTTCATTTCCACCTTTGTAGTATCACTGTCACTGAGACTTGTTCTGTTTAGCTCTGGTGGAACTCGTAGAGTCAACAATATAGCATTCCAATAACTCAACGATTCTGTAACTTTACAACTTCAGCAGCTTTTGATCTTTGAAGCTCTGGCTGATATATACTCCTTCCCAATCTTCCCGTTGGGATATAGCCATTGAAAGCTCTTTGAATTGCTTTGCAGATCTCGAGTTATTTGGTGTAGACTGCTTGATATGACGTGATGACTCCTTTACGACTTTTCTCGACATAGCAATTTATCTTCTTCTCTACCTTACTTTAGTCTTAGTTGTCACATTTCTATGTCAGGTAGATAATCTTCTTTATTTCTTCTTTCTGACTTCTCGATTAGAACATCAGAGATTGTCCTTTTGCATCGATGCTCTCAACTAGCAATGTTCAAATATCAGTCTTCAAATTGAACCGTTGCTAATGCTTCAATCTTCAGATGACCGAACTCTACGATTCTGGTGCATATGTTCTTGGACCTGATTGTAGTGTGTCTTGTAGAATGTTGCTCATTAACAGGTTGAGACAACACTACAATCTTGAAGAATGTTCATTGGATCCTCAATGTAGAACACCTCTTCCTTCTCTTGTGCAGTGCTTCAACACTTCTGTATGCCAAGACTGATCTCAGGAACTAATAGCTTGACTTCTTGTTCTAGCCTCTGCTAAATAGCAAAACACTTCAGATTTGTGGCATGTCCTGCTCGCTTTCTCCTTGTGATCTCCCGTTCACTTATCATCAATGGACTTACACGATGCTTAATCACTTTAGTCTTGTTCTTCATAAGTTGACCAGTATCTCTGTGTACACTTCATCAGTTCCTACTTTGTTTGGCAAACACTACGATCCTGGTTAATTCCAAGATCGTTGTCTTCTGTTTACTTGACAGCTACTGCACTTGCTGACTTTCCTTAGTCAGTTACTGAAGTCTTCTTCTGATCAACTTGTGGAAGACTTCATCTTGAATGGCTTCTCAACTCAATCTGGATGTTTATTGGGTTGATGCTTAGATCTTTTGTTAGCTTGTATGCCATTCGTTGAGTGCTCTCTAGTTTCTTTCAGGTGGGATGTATCTTTGTAGCTCAGACTTGAGGCTTCATCTTTTGGATATTCTGGGAGTGCTCATTTGTTGAGAATCGTGTTTACTCTACGATTCTTCCTTGGCATTGTGAGCTATGCTGTTGAAGCCTTAGTTCTACACTTTACGATTTTCTTGGATTCTGCAGACACTACGACTCCGAGATCAGATCTTGACACTCTACGATTTTTGTAAGACCCCGACTTTTATGAAATAAAAGTCTAAATTAATTTATGGTTATTATTTTAAAATTGTAAAATGTTAAATTTATAAATGGGTAAACGAACAATTAATTAGGTAAATGAGCTAATAAAAGAGGAGATACTAAACTTATAGAATGTGGTACGTGGGCGGCTAAGGCTGATAGGGGAGGGATGATTGCTGAGATTTAATTTCCCAATACGCCAAACCTTTCCCTAAATTATGCACCAAATATTTTTCTATTGTTCCATTTATTTTGTGGGGCAAAGATGTGGCCATCCATTTTGGCTGAAAAGTCACATATTCAGCACTTTACTTCTCATTTTCCAAGGATGTTGGACATTCATTTTTGGCTAAGTCAAATATGCAGCCTTTTTCTTCTCATTCTCTAATGCTCTCTCCCGTAGCCATGTCTAGAAGAAGAAAAGAGAGAAGAGAGAAAGGAAAGAGAAAGAAAGAAAGAAATGAAAAAGAAGAAGATGAAACCATGGAAGCATGAAGGAAGAATAAGAACTCAAAAGGTAAAACCAAAACTTTTCATCTCTTTAATTTTCCTAAGAGTTTGATTTGTTGAAAGTTGGGTTATAAGGGATCATGATGGATCCAAAGTAATAAGGAAGTATATGATAAAGATTTTATGTTTAATCCATGCCATAATAGAATTTAAGATCAAAAGGTTGGGCATATGTTTGAGGATGATTAAAAGTTATGTTGAGGACTTAAATCAAACTTGTAAAAGTGTTGATGGTTGATTTATGTGTAAAATCTGAGGAGGAGGATCTATATATTAAGAATTTATGGAAATATTCCAATTTGAACGGACTGAAAATGATTTAAATTGAATTTGTGAGAAAGTTTTCGTAAAACATGTTAAACGATGAAAAACTTAGTCTTGGGGGACTTTGGAGCCAAATGTTGGAATAATTAATGATTTGAAAATTTATGAAATCATGGGGGTTTTGTAGAGCATTTTACAAGCTTTCCATAGCCTCGAAAATGGACTAATTCCGATAACGGATGAAGAAGTTATGAAGATTTGAAGTATGTGTGTCAAAAGTTGCAAATTCTGGAAAATTGGAGTTTAGCGCCAAGGGTCGAGCGCCTAGGCACTAGGCTCGGCGCTTAGAATCTATTTTTGGGCGCCTAGGCTCTTGCCCAAGGCCAAATTTGGGCGCCTAGGCGCTGGTCAAGTGTTGAGCCAAAATCTGTCTGGACGTCCTTTAGTAAATTGGACATAACTTTTTCATACGAACTCCGATTGAGGTGATTCAGGATGATTCAGAAAGATAATGAGTAGACCTAAAACTTTCATTCTTTATGTATTGAGATTTTAGGTCGGGATCAAGGCCTAAAATAGTTATTTTAGGGGCTGATGTGCATTCATAGGCAATTGGAGGACGTCGGGCATGCACGTATGCAACGTGTAATGTTTTCGACGATAAAGGATGTTGTTCTAAGTTGTAAAACATGAACATTATTAAATATAATGATATTATGCGATAAATAAAGACAACTTAAATGAATAATGAATTATTAGTTAGTTTATATGTTATTCGAGATAAATATGATTTGATGTTGATCCTTACTTTTAATAAAATTTAAATTATTTATAGCAAGGTATTGATTTGATTCTTACGTAAGAAGCCACTCAGTATTTTATTCAATAATTGTCACAGTAGTTATTGCACAGTGATTTATATTATTGATTCTTAATTACGTAAGAAGTCACTCAGTCTTTTATTCAATAATTGTCACAACAGTTATTGCACAATAATTTATATTATTGATTCTTAATTACGTAAGAAGTCACTCAGTCTTTCATTCAATAATTGTCACAGTAATTATTACACAGTGACTCATATTATTTGATATAATATAATTAAACCAGTTGGCAGTATTGTGGTTCTTTGTTAATAATTATGAATAATTGTTGAAAGATTAAAGATGTGTAAATAATTGATGAATAAAAGGTGGTGATTAAAGATAAGTATGATATACAGATGTTTTTCAATTATTTTCTTTTTACAAAAGTAAGTTTGGCAGGACTTGCCGACACTCTACTTTTTCTAAAGTAATCTGGACCACAACTCAATTATTTTTAAAACGTGTACAAGTTGGTTTAATTTTCTCTATGGGACCATAAATTCCATTACCATTATTATATACCTCATTTGGATATTTTGTCAAAGCGGGTGTGCTAGTTGTTTACTAAATTTTTAGTATAAATAGACGTTGATCGATTTAGTAACAAAACACACACCATCACTACACTAAAAGTATAGAATTCTTTTACTTCAATATTGTGAGTATAATATTGTGAGTATTTCTATTGAGTGTAATGTTACTCCATGTGTAGATAAGGAATGCAAGCATTGTTTAAGTTGATCAATTTCACAGAAAGTAGAATCAAGTCACATGCTAAGGTAAGGGATATCATTATTGTGGTAAGGGGGTATCATTTTTATGGTAAAAAGAATATCATTTTCTTTTATACTCCATATTATGATAAGATATTATTATTCATTTATTCAGTTTATCATTAAACGGTGAAAAGTCTTGAAAGGATTAGAATATCATTAATAGTTTGTGCTTCAATTATTATTATGTTATCAATTTGGACTCTGGATAATTAAGTTGAAAATCACTAAGATCTATGTTATCTTATTATTCTGATGATTTATGTTTATTCATTATATATATCATTATCATCATTCTCATTCTTATATTGTGTTGAAAGTCATCTATGGCCAGTAGTGCATAGATAGACTTGATATGATTATGACCAGGGATTATTCAGTATAATCATGACCGTAATGTTACAAACGATGTGGTAAAAGTCATCTTTGGCCCGTAGTGCATATATGGACTTGGTATGATTATGATCAGGGATTATTCGGTATAATCATGACCGTGATTGAAAACACGAATATCCTTGGCCCGTAGTGCATGGATAATTCGTGGTCGTGATACTATTAAGCTGAGTCTCAGCATTATTGGTTTTATGATTGTATATCTTTGGCACTGTAGTGCAAAGATGGACTGTTGGTTATTGGTTTTACAGTTCTATATCTTTGGCATGTAGTGCAAAGTTGGACTGTTGATTTACTTGATTATAAATATGAATTGTGATTTAATTATAATCTGTGGTGGTTCAGGTGAAGACAGATGATGAGAGTTTTCTTTGTCTTGGGTATAACCAAGAACTGTTGATGATTATTACAGGAATTAAATATTAACGATGGACTTTTAATCTAGAGGAGATAGTAGACATTGTGTTCTACTTGACTCTTCTAATGGATTGTTGATTCCGCTGCTATTATGGTTGGAAACTTTTATCTTCTACCATATGTTCTAAATATCTGAATTATTATTGATGAAGGCTATTGAGAATTTAATTATCTTAAGTCATGATATTCTTTACTGGGCTATTTGTGCTCACCCTTTTACTTCACCACCCCTTTCAGGTAATAAAAGTGTAGCTGGTACTAGCAGAGAGAACATGGGTATAAAGTGGTGATACGAATTAGTCACAAGCCTAATCAAATTATGAAACGGTGGGACATAATAATTGTACTGAGAACTTAAAATGTGTGTGACATTTTTTATACATCATTTGATATTTAATTTTTGTGAACAACAATAGGGTGAGGCGAATCAGAATATTGAAGCGTCAAAGGTGCACTCCATTAGAATGAGGAGAACATAAATCTTCTCGTGTCCCTTCGGGGACTTCATATAATTGCTGCTATACTTTATATGTCATTGTAATAATTCAATTATGAATATTGTCGTATTATATACGTAACAATATTTGTATTAAAACTCACAGTATATGAGTCGTCGTATTTTGCACGATAGTTGTACAAATGGAGTTGTAAGTAGTGTATTTTCTGGCGACCCAAGATGGGTGATATATACCTATTTTGGGGGCGTCACAATTTTTGTCTTTATGCTTGTTGTCTTCATCTGATCTTTCTCAACTACGATCTCTGCCTCTGATGTGATCAGTAGACTCTACGACTCCGAGTGTGGTCTACGATTCTTGACTTGGCTTCGGCAGATGCTCGGTCGGCTTGTAGACAGGCTGTCTCTACGATTCTGAACATGACATCCTCAGCAGACTATGGCTCTGAGGATGTTCTTCTCAACACACTACAATCCTTCATCATCTCTTTTGGCAGTCTACGAACTCTGAGATCTACTATCTTCCAGACTACGATTCTGCCTTGATAGCTCTCGAGTTTTCCTTGACTCTCCTGGCAGACTACGATTTAGGTGCGGTGCTTTCGACGATCGATAAAACTATCTATTACATTATAAGATCAACCTAACAAGCTTGATCTTTCTATATTTATAGTCCTTGTATATCATTTCTTTTTAAGGACTTTACAAAGATGTTTTGCTTATGTAGGATCAACCTAACATATTTAATCAATTCATTCTAAGTCCTTGTACATATGTTCTTATTATCTATCAAAGGACTTTACAGCTTTTCTTAATGAAAGTATACTTGTATATTCATTCGTTTATATCATAATCAAATCATACATAAATAGGAATATCATTCACATGTTTATTCCTAACACATCCTCTTAGTCTTATTTCATCAAAAGCTTGAAATGCACTAACCAACCGAATTAAGTATCAATGTTTTATGAATAATTCTAGAAAATTTTAAGATTTCACTCAAATTATGATTTCTCAAAGTAGTAATAAGAAGCTCATCCGATGGAAGGTTTTTCCATGTAATCGGAAGTAAGGACCTGAATCATTGTTCAAGCTTTTAACAATTGCTCCACTCATCGATGTAAAAGTAAAAATATTATTATAAAATCTGTTTGTGAGAAATGCATTAGCCTCTTCGTCTAGCTACTGTAATAACTCAATTGGTATCTCACGTAAGGTTGGTAGCTGAACTTTGCCCTTAAAACAGAACAAAGAAAAATCCAACGACCTGTTTTGTTGTTGGGTGATAATGTGTTCATGCTCCCACATAACCACATAGTAGTGGCGAAAAACTTGTTCTAGGTAGCCTATATTTAGTGCCCTCCTTCTTGTAGTTGTAACAATCAAAAAATTATTTAGTGATACCTAGTTATTAAGTATTCAAATTATTTGGCAGGTGTACAATTATGTCAGGCCCTTACCAAAATTTGATTTTTATAAATTAATCTTTTTACGCGTCCTCCTACTCTCTGTGGCAACACCTGTAACCAAATCGTCATCATCACACAATTTGTTGTTGCAAAATATGAAATGTGGTAAGAATTAAAAATAGTAACTGCATTAAATAATAATTTACACCAAATCTAAACAACCACAAAACGAATAATAAATTCATTGCCCAACAAAATAAAAAATGTTCTATCATTTCAAACTCCAAACAAAAGTAACTCAATCATTCATCATTAAACAAAAAATACATTCGTTAAAGTATAAGAACATTCTCTTAGTCTTATTTCATCAAAAACTTGAAATGCACTAACCAGCCGAATTAAGTATCAATGCTATATGAATAATTCTGGAAAATTTTAAGATTTCACTCAAATTATGAATTCTCAAAGTAGTAATAGGAGGCTCATCCGGTGGAAGGTTTGTCCATGTAATCGGAAGTAAGGACCTCCATCATTGTTCAAGCTTTTAACAATTGCTCCACCCATCGATAACAAAGTAAAAATATTATTATAAAATCTGTTTGTGAGAAATGCATTAGCCTCTCCATCTAGCTATTGTGATAACTCAATCGGTGTCTCACGCAAGGCTGGTAACTGAACTTTGCCCTTAGAGCAGCACAAATAAAAAACCCAACGACCTGTTTTGTTATTGGGTGATAGCGTGTTCACGCTCCTACATAACCGCATAACAGTGGCGAAAAACATGTTCTACGTAGCCTATATTTAGTAGCCTCCTACTTATAGCTACAACAATCAAAACATTATTTAGTGATACGTTGTTGTTATGTATTCAAATTATTTGGGAGGTGTACAATTATGCCCTTACCAAAATTTAATTTTTGTAAATTAATCTTTTTACCTGTCCTCCTATTCTCCGTGGCAACAGCTGTAACCAAATCGTCATCATCTCACAATTTGTTGTGCACAATATGAAATGTGCTAAGAATTAAAAATAGTAACTGAATTACATAATAATTTACACCAAATCTAAACAACCTCAAAATGGATAATAAATTCATTTCCCAACAAAATGAAAAATGTTCTATCATTTCAAACTCCAAACAAAAGCAACTCAATCATTCATCAGTAAATAAAAAATACATTGGTTAAAGCATATTCTCTTAGTCTTATGTCATCAAAAGCTTGAAATGCACTAACCAGCCAAATTAAGTATCAATGTTATATGAATAATTCTGGAAAAATTTAAGATTTCACTCAAATTATGAATTCTCAAAGTAGTAACAGGAGGCTCATCCGATGGAAGGTTTGTCCATGTAATCAGAAGTAAGGACCTCCATCATTGTTCAAGCTTTTAATAGTTGTTCCACCCATCAATGTAAAAGTAAAAATATTATTATAAAATCTGTTTGTGAGAAATGCATTAGCCTCTCCATCTAGTTACTGTTATAACTCAATTGGTGTCTCACGCAATGCTGGTAACTGAACTTTGCCCTTAGAGTAGCACAAAAAAAAACCAACGACCTATTTTGTTGTTGGGTGATAGTTTGTTCATGCTCCTACATAACCACATAGAAGTGGCGACAAACTTATTCTAGGTAGCCTATATTTAGTACCATCCTGCTTGTAGCTGCAACAATCAAAAAATTATTTAGTGATACGTTGTTATTATGTATTCAAATTATTTGGGAGGTGTACAATTATGCCCTTACCAAAATTTTGATTTTTTTAAATTAATCTTATTACGCGTCCTCCTACTCTCTATGGCAACAACTGTAACCAAATCGTCATCATCACATAATTTGTTGTTGCATAATATAAAATGTGCTAAGAATTAAAAATAGTAACTGAATTAAATAATAATTTACACCAAACCTAAACAACCACAAAACGAATAATAAATTCATTTCCCAATAAAATGAAAAATGTTCTATCATTTCAAATTCCAAACAAAAGCAACTCAATCATTCATCAGTAAAGGTCAAATTATTAAGAGAGTAATGTAATGACAATGCAAGCATCCATAACATTTATGGACTGCAGTTCAATTTTTACTGCATTCCTACTTACGTCTAATAAGGAATTCCTGCTTACTTTAGGAGTTTAAGTTGCCATCCATGCTTAGTATTCTGCAATAACAACTACCTCAAGAAAACTGCTACTTTGTTAATGTTCATGGTCGATTTATTTGATTCATCTTGTAATCCATGACCTGGCCATTATTCGTAAGAATGCCCTACCATTTTTTTTTATCTACAATGTGGTCCTTTTCCAAGTAACGTTTGGTGGATTTTCCATCCTTGCTCAATATTCTGCAATAGCAATCACCTTAGGAAAACTGCTACTTTGTTAATGTCTAGGGTCAATTTATTTGATTCATCTTGTAATCCAGGACCTTGGCTACATCTAATAACAACTATAGGATGACTATCAGGCTTTTGAAAATCTATCAAACCTAAACAACTACAAAATGGATAATAAATTCATTACCCAAAAAAATGAAGAATGTTATATCATTTCAAACTCCAAACAAAAGCAACTCAATCATTCTTAGTAAAGGGAAACTCAAACTCCTAAAGTAATTAAACAGGAAACATCAGGCGCAAGTAAAAATGCAGCTGCAGTCCATAAAAGTAGTGGATGCTTGCATTATCATTACATTACTCTATCAAAATCCCAAGTGATCGATGTTAAATGTAGACAATAACTGTCTAAGCAATCAAAACCAAAAACATTAAACGGTCTTAAAAACATTAAACCACTATTTTACTAAATGCACAAAAACGTATTGCATACATTTAGTTCCAACTCAAATTAATAATTATAAAATAGTTTATTTTAATACATTGAAAAGAGGAATGGAAGCAACTGCATCATAAACCTCCTTAGAAAGAGTCGTTCATTTTGTTTATAGACAGCTCACTGGCCTTTTCAATTTTTACAGTCATGCAATCACACGAATTCCATATATTTCATACCATGCATGAAGAGTTTTAGCACAAATTAAATGTGTTTTCTTGATACGCAAAATACTCCCTTTATTCCCAAAAAAAAGATACATATTTTTTGAAAAAATTTAAAAAAAATCCACATAACGAATCCTCTTTTTATTTCCAATAATAAAGAATGACACAATGTTCTCAAGTTTGACGTCTGAATTACATAATCAAGTAACACTGTTAAATTACTAACTTGTTATTTTTCAGAGTAAACATGGAACAAAAAAATCCTTAATATTTGAAAACTACAATGCTAATGGAATCCAAATTCTCTATTAATTTCATACTCAATCTGATTCCAAGACCAATCTGACCAAAGAAAATTAACACGGTTGAAGGTGCATTACCATTAACATTAGCAATTAGGTTTCCGGTTGCTTGCATGTTAGACTTCATTTTTAGGAGCACCATGTGTCAATTCATTAGGATTAAAATGTGGTCATGTAATAACACCAGCCAACAATAAAATCTAATATAATAAATCACCAATCAAAATACAGCTAAAACCAAAACTTCAACCAATTAAATCTCAAAAGTAAAAACACAATCAAATCCAACCTGTTAAGATACACCCATTTGTGGTATCACAAAATTCGTACTATACAATAACCAAAATAACTATAAAATTTTTAGAATCACATATGATTTTAAGAAATATAACAACAATCAACAACTTCACACCAATTTTACATACTAAAGGAAACCCATGAGGTTCAGGAGTAAGTCCAGGAACTTGAACATTCACTTTTGTTAGACCTATAAAAGAAAACCCCAAACAAATCTCACATTATATTGAGAATATATAAATACATGTACATGAATTCTATTACCTTTGTCCCAGAAAAAGTCCCATTTACTAATTTTTGTTGTATCAGAAAATTAACAACTTAACATTAGCAAACTTTCAAATGAGACTTTTTTTATGGGACGGATGTAGTATATATAAGCAATAAAAAAGTTGAAGATAGAGAGACCATTTTCATCTTGGGTGAGGGTAACAATGCCTTCGACATTGGAGGTGCCCTTGAGGACGGCAATGACTTTCTTGGTGGCAGCGACAATGGTGAAGGGTTTAGGGCCGGCGAGGGGGTTGCGGAGTGATAAGTAGGTTTTATACCTACTTATCCGGTATCTGTTACTTGAATTAGTTTCTTAAACTCATGTTTCTTAGTTACTTTTCATGCATTACGTGTTCATTTTGTAGATCATATGATTGGGAATGATGTGAGCGACTATTGGTATGAAAACGCAAGGAAAAGCAACCCGGACATCATTTGGGCTATCATGTTCATTTCATGTTCTTGGCTTGGAACTTGGATTGTGATGTAGAGCTTCTTCTTAGCTTTTCAGAACATCTTGAATCATTCCAATCGGAGTTAGGAAGCAAGAGTTATGACCTTTGTACCAACGAACGTTGAACGTCACTGTTTTGGATGGCCATTTGTATAGCTGTCACCTACAACCCAATTTTCAGCCTTCATCCGTCAATTATTTCTCAGTTATCAAAGAATGAAAGTTGTAGAGCTCATCGAGAGCTTAGATTTGATAGGTGACAGGCCCCGTAACGCCTCCCAAATCAAAAGTTATGGTTGTTTTACTAGAGGACACTGCAGCAGAAAATCATTAGCGTGGGCGCGCGGATTCCAAGTGTAATTTGAGCGCGGCGGCGCGATTCCCTGGAGCGAAAAAATGTTATCTGCTACTTGAGCGCGGGTGATGAGTGAGTTTTATACACATGAATTGGATACATTCGGGCTTAATTTATTGTTGTTCTCAAGTCTTTTAGGATGTTTTTATGTGTTTGTGTCTATTCAAGCATGTTTTATATTGTTTTGTAGGATTTGGGACAAAAGTTACTTGGATCGACGTTTGGGGTGGCTAGATTCGCGTTTTCGGCTTGCCATTTACACAATAGTCACTTCAGAGCCGATTTGAGTACTTCTACAGACCTTATTTCGAAAATCTTAAAGAATAAAAGTTGTAGATCTACTTTACCTCTTTCCGGAACATCTTGAATCATCAAAATCGGAGTTCGGACGAAGAAGTTATGGCCATTTTCCCAAAGGACGTTGGAGCAGAAAATGTCAGAAATTGTAACAGCGCCGGGGCGCTATTCTTAGTTCATTTTCCAGCGTCGGGGCGCTATAAGGCAGATTCTCAGCGTCGTGAACAGTCTTTGGGGCGCTGGGGAAGAGGTTAGTGCGACTGGACGTTTTTGGGCGAATTTTGACACCTTTTTGACTCCAAATTGGATTGGGTTTATTCCTAAACTAAAAATTGGACTTGTAACCTATAAATACATGATGTAAGGCATAAAATAAAAGGAGATTACATAGATTAGACTAGATTAAACACTCCTTTAGATTAGAACATAACCCTAGTTCTTATTAGTTTTGGAGATTGAAGCAACTTGGAGACCATTGAAGATCAAGAGCAGAAGCAAGAGGGAGCATCGTGAGTTCTTGACGATGATTCTATTCTCTTCTCTCATCTTACTTTTATCTTTTAATGTCTATTCAATTGTGGATTCTTGGTTTTAATTCATTAATTATGAACTAATTCTTTTTATTAAGATTCAATGGAACCTTTTATGATTATGAATTGATTATTTAATTTATTCAATTATTTATGTTGAAGTGAATTGTTCATCTTGCTTTGAGCTTATTGATTAATTATCGATCGATAATTCTTGTGTTACTCTAGAAGGAATTGAGAAAGGAATTCTAGGGTTAGAAGCTGGGCATGGTGACATGTGACTTAGTTATTTGCATGATGAATAAGTAGGTTTGTGAATAGAATGAGAATATCTATTTAGCATGTAACACATAAGGAATTGGGATTAGAATGAGTTTAATTCAATTGTTTTGTATAGAGATATAGCAAAATTAATCTGGGTTAAATAGAAGGCAATTGATCACTCGAGAGAGGACTTTTGGCATTTGAGAATTTCTGTTAACAATTCAGTAGACATAATAATTAGGATAATTGGATAATTGGTTTATAGTTCATAATTGGGGATATTGAAGTCTTAGCCTTTATTTATCTGAATTCATTCGTTAAAATCCTAGTTTTAATTGATTAATTTAGTTTTCTTAATTAGAAAATTCACGATTTGAGATTGTTTAAATAAAATTGATTTGGTTAAGAGTTAGTAATTGGTAATTTTTATTAAATAATTCCTCGTGAGAACGATACTCTACTTTCACTTTATTACTTGTTGATCGATGGCCAATTTCCACACAGCAAGTAGCAATGGTTTGTGATTATTGTGCTGGCAATCACCCGAGTAATCAATGCACCATCAATCTTGGGCCGGTACAGTATGGTGGTAACTACCTCAATCAGTATGCATATGATAATTATGAACAAGTTTGGGGGTATCACCCGAATTCTTCATGGAGCTACAACTATCAAGACCAATACTCTACTCCAAATCCAACATACACGCTTGGGAGAGGATTAATCAAGCGGGTCAATTCTAAATCTTGCGGATCAGATAGAGCAAATGACCAAAGTCATTAACAACCTTCTTCCAAACACTTGGCTTTATGACATGGATGACGAAATTGATGAAGTGCGAGAGCAAATCTATGTTGGATGAAACACGAGATGTTGAAAAGAGGAGACAAGTGGGGATAATGAAAATAAGGTGGGTGAAGAACTAACTATGATTACCAACGAGTAGGAGCCGATGTTATTAGTGCCCCAAGTTCTTTCTCGCCAAAGTTCAAGAATCCAGGTTAGATTTGCAAAACCTTGTCCGCTAGTAGTAGTCAACGTCGTCGGCAATACTCCTTGTGGTAAAAGCGAAGTACAACTTGAAGCCGTGGTTTAATGAGTTGGAGAAGATAGAAGAAGAGATTGTTGTGTCGACAAGCCTCAATGCGAGAATCTATTCATGAGACCTGATGGAAAAAACACCTAGATGTTGGGCGTTCTTTAATGTGATCTTATCTAAACAAAGCATGCTAGGTGACTTTAATCAATGGCTATCGTAAATGGGAACCTACCAAAAGCTATATTATTTTCGATGGATGGAGGGTTCCTCGACTTTCGAAGAGGAATTGGATAACATTGACGAATAAAGTCGGTGAGACTATAAAACAAAGCGCTTATTGGGAGGCAACCCAAGTTTAATTTTTATTTTAGTTTTATTAAGTTTTATATTAGTAGTTTTGAATTTGCATTTATTTAGGATTTAATAAAATTGCTTCTATCATGGTTTTACAAGTTATTCAAGTCAAATTCAAGTGTGTTGCCTAATTTGTTCCATGTGCTTGCTTTATTCTCCAAACTTAGCGAGGCAAGGAGGAAGATTGCTATATTTTCGTGGAAGTCCTCTGCTTTAATTTTTCTATTTCAATCATTGAGGACAATGTCTAGTTTAAGTTTGGGGCATTTTAGTGTCGTATTGCATATAGTTAGTTATTTACATTGTAGTTCGTTATGTTTTCGGGTTATTTACATTTAGTTTTTGCATTAGGTTTTTTTGTTTAAAAAAAATTAAAAAAAAAAATCATAAAAATAGTAGTTAGTTTACTATGTTTGTTGCACTTAGTTTATATTTGCATGATTCAATTGTTAGAGAGTAAAAAGTCTATTTTGGTGATGATGGCTGGAGTTAAGTAGATAAGTATAGTATTGAATATTAGGGCTTTGATGTGATTTCTTGTTATGAATTGAATCTTTTCTGTTTGAAACTAGTATAATTAAGGTTATACGTTATCAATGACTATATTGGTGATTAAGTTTAAATTGATACATAATGGATTTCTTAAGGATAATACTAGTGTGAAGGAATGAAAGACATGAATAGGCGGAGATGGCTAAATTTTGATAAAAACTTAAGTTTGGAGGGAAAATTTGGGATATATAAGCTTCGCTAAAAAAAAGAGAAAAAGAAAAAAATTCTAGTGGCTAGTTTTGTTTGGGGCCTTTGTTACTTGAGTAGAAATGCGCTTGAAGAAGGGGTATCTTAAAACCTAGTGCCCTAAGGTCTTATATGGTGCGGGAGTCGTTGGTGAAAGCTCGCTAAGGGGTGACTTTGTTAGCCTAATGGAATGAGACATTGCATCATTGGCATACCAAAAAAAAAAAAAAAAAAAAGGGAAAAAGCAAAAAGCCCCAGTAATGAAAAGTAAAGCATAAGTATCCGGATTGGACTCTTGAACTTGATGGATGTTTGACTTTAGTTGGATCTAGCTTGTTCGTGAATTTTGTGAGTTTTCACCGTATGATGCCTTTAAAGAGACCTATTATGTGTTAAATTTGATTTTATATCGATTAACATTGTTGTGGAGCACACACGCACTTTATATCGATGATAATGATCTAAGATTTGATGATTGATTGGGAAATTACCGATTTGTTTTAATATGATGTATTATCATGTTTACTTGATTTCTCTAAAGTAGGTTGAATAGACTTGTTTACTGTCATTCTTTGTTGAGTTGTAGGCATATAGATTAGTTTCATTACATTGCATTGCATAACATTTTTGTGTTTTTGCTTGAGGACAAACAAAGGTTTAAGTTTGGGGGTATTTGATGGGTGAGTTTTATACACATGAATTGGATACATTCGGACTTAATTTATTGTTGTTCTCAAGTCTTTTAGGATGTTTTTATGTGTTTGTGTCTATTCAAGCATGTTTTATATTGTTTTGTAGGATTTGGGACAAAAGTTACTTGGATCGACGTTTGGGGTGGCTAGATTCGCGTTTTCGGCTTGCCATTTACACAACAGTCACTTCAGAGCCAATTTGAGTACTTCTACAGACCTTATTTCTAAAATCTTAAAGAATGAAAGTTGTAGATCTACTTTTCTTCTTTCCGGAACATCTTGAATCATCGAAATCGGAGTTCGGACGAAGAAGTTATGGCCATTTTCCCAAAGGACGTCGGAGCAGAAAATGTCAGAACTTGTAACAGCGCCGGGGCGCTATTCTTAGTTCATTTTCCAGCCGGGCGCTATAAGGCAGATTCTCAAAGATCGTGAGCAGTCTTTGGGGATTTGGGAAGAGGTGGGGTGCGGCCTGGACGCGTTTTGGGCGAATTTTGACACCTTTTTGACTCCAAATTGGATTGGGTTTGTTCCTAAACTAAAAATTGGACTTGTAACCTATAAATACATGATGTAAGGCATAAAATAAAAGGAGATTACATAGATTAGACTAGATTAAACACTCCTTTAGATTAGAACATAACCCTAGTTCTTATTAGTTTTGGAGATTGAAGCAACTTGGAGACCATTGAAGATCAAGAGCAAGAGCAAGAGAGGGAGCATCGATTTCTTCGACAATGATTCTATTCTCTTCTCTCATCTTACTTTTATCTTTTAATGTCTATTCAATTGTGGATTCTTGGTTTTAATTCATTAATTATGAACTAATTCTTTTTATTAAGATTCGATGGAACCTTTTATGATTATGAATTGATTATTTAATTTATTCCAATTATTTATGTTGAAGTGAATTGTTCATCTTGCTTTGAGCTTATTGATTAATTATCGATCAAGAAATTCTTGTGTTACTCTAGAAGGAATTGAGAAAGGAATTCTAGGGTTAGAAGCTGGGCATGGTGACATGTGACTTAGTTATTTTGCGCGTGAATAAGTAGGTTTGTGAATAGAATGAGAATATCTATTTGCGCACGTAAACACATAAGGAATTGGGATTAGAATGAGTTTAATTCAATTATTTTGCATAGAGATATAGCAAAATTAATCTGGGTTAAATAGAAGGCAATTGATCACTCGAGAGAGGACTTTTGGCATTTGAGAATTTCTGTTAACAATTCAGTAGAAATAATAATTGGGATAATTGGATAATTGGTTTATAGTTCATAATTGGGGATATTGGAGTCTTAACCTTTATTTATCTGAATTCATTCGTTAAAATCCTAGTTTTAATTGATTAATTTAGTTTTCTTAATTAGAAAATTCACGATTTGAGATTGTTTAAATAAAATTGATTTGGTTAAGAGTTAGTAATTGGTAATTTTTATTAAATAATTCCTCGTGGGAACGATACTCTACTTTTACTTTATTACTTGTTGATTAGTGTATACTTGCGTATTCATTGATTGAGAAATCGATCAACAATGGCGCATAACTAACCAAAGCCATTTCGGTCTTGGTAGCATATTCTAAAGTGTCGACCAGAGCTGACCTTTTCACTAAACAGTGCAATTGAAGTGTAACTGAGAGGGGGGGGGGGGGGTTCAACTAGGGCTTATATATTAGAATTATATCAGTTGTAAAAGGGGTATTCCACCCCTTGGGGGATCAAAGAGCTATTGTTAATTTCTCTCTTCAATAATAGAATAGAGTAGATTAGAATAATTGATTTCTAGATTTAATTAGATATGAAGATTTGAAGCAATTGGAAAACATCAGAGATTCCATCTTGGAGCAGGAGAACAGATTTGCATTTCAGTTCTCTACACTTAACCTCTCTTTGATTCCTATTAATAATTTTATGATGTTTATTCAATATGTGGATGGTGGGTTTGATTGAACTATGATCTAAACTTTATTCTGAGATTGTAATGGATTCTATGGATTAGTTATTTCGGATATATTTCATTGTTAGCCTTATTGATTGCTATGGGCTTGTCTAATTAGATTCATGCTATTTGCTTAGTTAATTGGCCATCAATTACTGTGATAATCCATATGAACTTGAAAGACGAAGTATGGGTTTAAATCTGATCTTATTTGCGTGTGATTGTATGTTCTATAATGCATTGGGATGTATGATTCGTGCTTAGGATAGACATATACCGAACCACCGCTCGCAGTTAATTGAGAATTTGGGCTAAAACCCTAATTGTTTGTAAATCACATATACATATAGTGGTTTAGGTAATGTAGGTGTTCATGTGTATTCTATCAACTGTGGATTATATATGATATGGGTATGGTATATTGCGATATGGCTTTACTTTACTTTCGTGTTCTCGACTAACAATCCGGTATAATTAGTTTGGCTTAACATGAAATATGTGGATTTGAATAAGTCAATAGATGAAATTGTGAGCTCAGGTCTTCATTATCTAGTCTCACTCTAGGAATAGTTAGGTTAATTTAATTTTACAGTTTAAATATAAAATATCAAATCATTCGTTTAAATAAGACTGAAATGGTTATGGGCTAATACTTGGTGAACTTTATTAGTTAATTCTCCGCGGGAACGATACTTTACTTACTCTTTATTACTTGTTAAACGTGTATACTTGCACGCATATATTGATCGGTAAAACGACCAAAACGTTTTTGGCGCCGTTGCCGGGGAATTAGCTAAATAAATTTTTGCCAACATTAATTTCAATCAAATTGGTCATAATTTAAACATTTTTTTGTTTTAATTATCTTCTTATATTTCTCTCTTTTCAGGTACCATGGGTAACTTTGCTTATCAATGGTCTTATGCAAATATGACTCAACCAAGGAACACAAGAACTGAAGGACTCAATGTATTTTCTACATTGTCAGCATAAATTGCAACACTTTCGAAGAGGTTGGATGTTCTTGTAGCCTAACGCACTCGAGAGATAGCAGTTACATGTTAATATTGTGCTGGCGAGCATCCGAGTTATCAGTGCAACATTAGTGTTGGACAAGTACAGTTTGGGGGTGATTACCTCAACAACTATGTTTATCCCAGTTATCATCAAGGTTGGGGGTATCACCCAGATTATGAATGTAATTGTAACTATCAAGACCAAGACTGTGTTCCAAGTCCAACACATCCATCATATTTCTCAAATCCACCTCCAATGCAACAAGAAGAAAACTCAGGGTTGAAAGAATTTATGTCAAGGATTATAGCAGAAAAAGAAGAGATGATAATGAGTCAGGAATTATCCACACAAAATCTTAATAGACAGATGGAACAACTCATTAACTCCTCAATGAATGGTCCTTAATACATGGATTTCGAAACTGAACGAGATAATTCAAGATTGGAGAATTTGGGGTTCAAATTTGTAGCATCAACTGAGGAGAAGATGATTGAGCAAGTGAGGTCAATTCAAAATCTTCAGAATCAAATGGATCAAATGTTCGAAGCCTTGAACATTCGCCCTCCAAACAATTGGTGCTATGACATGGACGATGAAACTGATGGAGAGCCAGAAGTGTACATGCCACTAAATGAACTGAAAGGAGTGGACATTGAGGAGACAACTGGGGGTATGGAAAATGAAGAACATGAGTTGACTTGTATAATACCCCAAGTGCCTTCTCAGTTAGAGTTGAAAATTTTAGTGAATTTTGCACACCCATGTCCCCTTGGTAGTCACATCTAAAGCAAGAATTTCTGCGATTATGAGGCCTCTTACAAACTATAGTGGGCTGAGGAAGAGATAATAGAAGAAGAAAATCCCATTGTATCTTTCATGCCTCAATGCAAAAATCTATTCACAGATACAACGGGAGAAGCACCTGGCGATGCAATGAAACTAGGGACATCATGTACAGGAAATATGCTAGGTGGCTTTAATCCGAAGACTCTCACGATGGGGAACCTACCAAAGCACATGGCGGTTCTAATGGATGGAGGGTTCCTAGCTTTTCGTAGAGGAATTGGATAGCGGTCAAGAAAAGAGTCCAGCTAACGGACTATAAACTGAGCGCTAGATGGGAGGCACCCCATCCAATCTTTCTCCCTCCTTGTTTAATTCTTATTTACATTTCTATTTACTTCTTATGCTATGTTTTATTCTTCATACTATCCATATTTTATAGATGTTTAATAGTTGTAAGTCTTAATAATAGTTTTATTGTTTCTCCTCACAGATTCAATCCAATTGTTATAAGCATTCAGGGTTAAACAGAAGTCAAAAACTAAAGCTGCCAAGGTACAGGGTAGCGCGGCCACACCCAACTAAAACCCAAACATAGCGCAGTCGCGCCATATCTAAGTCATAGAAAATAAACACTGCTAAATTTTTAGATTTTCTGACTCAAGCATTCAGACAGTTAGAAGCCCACACTCAATTTCCAGCTATAGAATATCTCAACCTTATCCATCGCCTAATATACCATCGGATCTTGAGGAGGCGAATGGAGATGACATTGCCACTTAGGGGAGTATTTTTTCACTTTTAATTACAATGAGGGAATTATTTGTTTTAAGTTTGGTGGTATTGGGTTTAGTCAGTAGTTTAGAGCATGTAGTGTAATTGCATCATATAGAGTAATTTCATGTTAGATATAGTTAATTGCATATTAGTAGTTATTAGTTTAATTTGTAGTAAATTTTTTTCTTTTTGTTTTCTTAATATCTGTTTAGTTGCATAACATTGCATAATCCCAGGTTTTTAGTTAGTTGAATTCTAATTTGGCCAATGATGACATAGAACTTTGATAGATTTTTGAATTTAGTAGATGATATGAGCTTAGTTATAGTGTTATACATGATTTAATGCATGCTTGTTGTTTAGATGCTAACAGTTAGCACGTAGGTGTTCATAGCTGTTTGTTAGTTTAAGATTAACTTGTTTGCCTGCTGAGATGAAAACACTATTTTTAAAGATAGGATTGTGTAGGAAGTGAGCATTGACTATGAAAACACTGAAATTTAAATTATGGGGATGCATGGGTATGCTTGCTATATTTAAAAAAATAGAAACAAATGAAAAAATACTGTGGCTAGTCTTGTTTTGGGGCCTTTGTTACCTGAGTAAGTACGCCCGAGGGGATTGTCTCTACACCTAGCGCCCTAGGGTCTTAATAGTCTGGAAGTCGTTGGTTGAAAGCTTGCCGAGGGGTAACACTGTTAGCCGAATGGAATGAGACAGTGCATAGTTATGGGAAATAAAAAAAAATTTCAATAAACACTGCAGGAAAGTGCGAAAATCGCCCTCGTGGGTAAAAATAAAGCAGAATAAACCCTTTGTTGAACCTTAGCTTGTACTGATGTGTTGGAGTTGAAAGTAGTATGCATACAAGCTAATCATGTTTGATGATAAAACATATACTTTGTAACAATCTTATTCATTTATTAATAAAAAGTATTCATTTATTAAAGGCTTTTAATTATCTACATGATGCTGTTTTATAATATGTGATAAACCCATAGTTTTAAGCAATGCTTTTAGAATAATGATGATGATCATTCTAATGAGATCTAAATTCTTTGAAAGCTTAAAACTAAAATAGTTCCCAATCGTTGGATTACTAAATTGGGGATTAGTGAATCCGGATAGATTGGTATATACGTTCTTGCTCATTGGATGAGGATGATTGATCTCATGATCATTTGTGTGGAGACACTAAAGCAAGTATGTAGGTGCTTATTAGAGAATAAGTTCATGAGCGTGGCTCGCTAAGGAATACCTAATGGAGTTTTACTCATGCGTCGATAGGAATTCTGTAGTGATAGTAGTACAAGTGATCCTTGGACTTGAGGTCATCATAGTATCTTGTGTATGATGAGTTATACTTTGACTTATTCCTTAAGACCCTTAGGGTATATCAAAGGGTATGCTTGGGTATAATAAGTTGTACATGGAGATAATGTATGATCAATAAAGAATCTACCACTTCTAATAAAAGAAGAGAAACTTCTAATAAAAGAAGAGAAATGTCCTATGTGATTCGATAAATGACAACCCAGTAGTCCTTGGCCAAGGCAAATGAAATTAGAAAGGAGTTTCTAATTTGCATTATTTGGAGTTGTGCATTCAAGGATCGAAATACATATAATTAAATAAAATAAGACTTGACAGTAATTCCATGTCTTATATTTAATTGGGACATTGTATGGTGGAAGGATTGAATTATACGGTAACTATTTACTCAAAAGTTCTTTTATGATTAATGTTGAAATCTATATTTTCTAGAAAGTCGTTGATCGCTAGGGAGGCTTATCCCTATTGTAGAATAAATATTATTTATTTAAATATATTAATATTTTAATTTATTTATTTAAATAAGATTAGAATTGTTCTAATTGATTTATTCACAACCGGTTTAATATGGAGAACCTAAAGGGTCACACCATAAAAGGAAGAATAATTATTTAAGAAGTTAATGGCATAATCGTAATAATATGTTAAGTATATTTAATTTAATCTATGGTGATAGAATAAATTAAATAGCTTAATATTTATTATTTAATATTTAGAAATATTAAATATATATTAATAAGAGAGTCTTATTAATATTATTACAATTATTATTATTTTAATTTCTAAAAGAGTTTAAAATTAATTAAATATAAGTACTCTCATTTATTCCTAATAGGATTAGGAGGAAAAATTAGTTAAAGGAGTTTAATTAATTATCCCTAATAAGATTAGGGAGCCCATTTAATTAAAAGAGTTTAATTAAATAATACCTTATTTTATTATAAATAGGGTTACCTGATATCTTTATAAGAGGATTCTTATATCTAATATCAAAACATACGCAATTCTAAAAGTTGGAGAGTACGTTCTTTTCTATAGAGATAGAAAACTAGGGTTTTGTCAAATACCCATCTTCTTGAATTCTTCTTCTTCCTTGGTGGATCACCTCTAGAGGCCAAACACTTGGGTGGCTAACGTTGATCAAAGGAAGGAATCAAACCCGGTGGATTCAAATTAAACGCGAAAAGGATTGGAGGTGAACTTGTACCTGAGGAAGCTCGGATCTTCAAAGGTATGATTCTTATTCTTTCTTTTTCATTTAATTAATAATTGTGCATAAAAGGTGATCCGGGTATATGGTTTGTAAAATTTTTAAAACTCTGATTTTCCACGTTTCTGCTTATTTTGTGCAATTTGATTGCGTTCATGAATATTACAAACCTAACAGTGGCATCAGAGCCAAACCTTTATGCGAATTATTAATTATTTTAATTTGATATGTATATTGATATGTGTTTTGAACAATTTAATTGGGCATGATTTATTGTATAAAATTTTAATTAAAAAAAAGTCGATTTTTTTTATTTTTTTTATTTTTATTTTTTTTTTCTTCCGAAAACTGTTTTGTTATTTCGTGATTTGCGTGACTGTCATACATTCTGGTGGAATCATGAAAAGTTCTGAACTTTGATTCACGTGGTTTTTATTTATATATATATATATAATATTTCTATATATATATATATATATATATATATATATATATATATATCACAAGGGTGATTCTTTTAAAAAAAGTTACAGGTGCTTCTTTAAAAGTATCATGTGATCCTGGATTTTGAAATAAGAATCCTGACATCCTGTAGCATGAATATTATATACATATATATATTAAAAGATTAATCCTGTTGCTTTTTTTTTTTAAAAAAGGTCTCCTGATGTATGATTTCCCCATAATCATGTTTACATGTTTTTCTAAGTGGCGAATTACTTAACAGTTTCGTAATATTATAATATATATATTATATATATTACCGTAATATATATACTATGTATATATAATATATATTCTTAATTATTTTATAATTAAAATAAAAAAAATTATTTTGATCTTAAAATAAAAAGTTTATTTTAATATTAAAATAAAAAGATTTATTTTAATTTTAAAATTAGAATTTCATGCTAACTAATTAGAGTTGGAATTGGATTTCATGATAACTAATTAGAGTTGAAATTGGATTCTATATTTCCTTAAATAAAGAGTTTATTTAGATATGAAATAAGATTTCATATTATTCAAAATAAAGGAGTTTATTTGTGAATAAGAAAGAGAATCCTAATTTCCTTAAATAAAGGAGTTTATTTAGATATGAAATAAGATTTCATATTATTCAAAATAAAGGAGTTTATTTGTGAATAGGAAAAGAATATGTGTTTCCTTTAGAAAGGAGTTTTTTATTACATGGAATTGGATTCCATAATTAATTAAAATAAAGGAGTTTATTTTGATTAAAGATTTTGATTAAAATAAAATAGTTTATTTTATTCAAAATTGGATAAATTAAAATAAAATAGTTTTATTTTAATTTAAATTTGGATTAAAATAAAGGAGTTTATTTTGATTCAAAATTAGATTTTATACTAACTAAATTTGTCCATTAAATGATATCAATATATATATATATATATTGAATGTTTATTATTCATGAGATGAATATTATTTATTGATGCATATGGTGATGTGTATGATAATAAATGGGATTGATTATGGACTATTGACCAATGTGATTGAATTTTATTTTAGTTAGATGCATGAATGTATGGGTTTTATTAAATGGGGTATGTGTACCTCGTCTTCTCTAATTTTTCTTGATGTAAATTCTATCTCCCTCCTATGTACTTCCCCTTGACTATTGATCAAAGTTTCTATTTATTTTAAATAGTTTTGTAATAGGAATAGTTAGAATTAATTTTGAAGAATTAGAGATCAAGGAGCAAGGAGCGCTTGAAGACCCGTTTGTAATGGAGCTCGGGTTTAAATGTAATAGATATATTTAAATATTAATTCTTGCACCCCTAGGTTTGACCTTTTGGTTCACTTGGTGGCTCTAGTGAACCAAATTAGAATAAAAGTCCATAATCAATTCGGGTAGAATATAGTATTCTATATGTGCATGCTTGTACTATATATATATATTATATATTATGCAAACATGCTTCGCATGTTAATTAATATGACGCGTATTTTATATATATATTTGCATGCGCGCTAAATAAGATGAGACAAATTAATAACAAATCCCTCAAATTTTTTATATTAAGTCCTAAGAGTTCAAAGATGTTTGGAATATCGAACGTCGCCTTCTAGCATGATAAAATTAATAGAGTATTAAATATTTAATATGAGTTTGTTGTGTCACCACAAGGCAAGTATTAAGTATTTAAGATGTTAATTTATCACATTTGATGCTTATAAAGAAAATTGAACAGTATTATTTTGTTGTGTCACCACAAGGATGATATTTTTCTTTTTTGAATATATGGAGTGCTAGGTTGGACTTAACTTGGATTATTTTAGTTCGGATGTGCACACACTTGACCATTATGATCTAAGAGGCAAAATACAAGGAGTTGCATAGTTGATGTAATTGACAAGAGTTATCTACCTATTTATTTATATATAGTTTGTTGTGTCACCACAAGGCTATATACAATTGAAATGGGATCCTTATTCTCACTAGCATATCTTTAATTAGATATTGCCGAACTATATATATTGAGGGTAATATAGTTTGAAGAAAATAGTGGGAGATACCAATTTAAAATAAGACCTAAATTATTTTGGTAATTAATAAAAGAATGTATGTTAAAATGTTGTTAATTACAAATTTATTTACAGATTTTTACAATGTCTAAATTACTATCACTGCGAAAAATATTAGATGTTAATTAACTTGATTTGAATTACTCAGATTGGTTAAGGAATTTGAGAATAGTTCTCACCATTTGAAAAGCTATCTTATGTATGTCCTTATCGCCTATCCTCGCAATGGTTGCGAAGCAATGCCTCTGAGGAAGAGATTGCTACTTTTAGAAACTGGCAAGATGATGCACAATTGGCTCAATGCATTATGCTCGCATCCATAAGTAACGAGCTTCAGCGTTAGCATGAAACTATGGATGCTCTTACTATATTCCTGCACATCAAGTAGTTGATGGTAAGGAAAGTAGGACTAATAGATATCGGATATCTAAAGAGCTCTTCCGATCTAGAATGACCAACGACACTACAGTACAGACACATGTCCTAAACATGATCAATTTTATTGAACAATTAGGACAACGGGTTTTGTCATGGATGGAGAGTTGAGCCAAGATTTGATCTTGCACTCACTCCCGGACTCCTTTCACAATTGTTATGAATTTTTCATATGAACAAGATAGATATCAGCCTCGCTGATTTGCTTAACATGTTGAAAAATGTTAAGAGTCACTTTCCAACCAAGAAAGACCATGTCTTACTGGTAGGGGCCAAAGGATCTTCTGAAAAGAAGAAAGATTCTAAGAAGGTAAATATAAAGGCAAAAACAAAGGATAATAAGAACAAAACTGATACGGATAGCAAAGGAGTTTTCTTCCACTACAATAAGCCAGGACACTGGAAAAGAAACTGCGAGAAGCATGTTGCAGAGGCTAACCAAAGAAGCTTAGTGAAGTTTTGGTTACAATACAGTTTTTGTTCATGATTGAAATAAATTTTCTTTAAGTCAAGGTTCTACTTAGGTATTTGATACCGGCTTTGGTTATCATAAATATAGATTTATGAAGGGACCAAGCAGAAGTAGAAAGCTAAACAAAGATAAGCAATCCTATATGTGGGAAATGAAGCAAAGGTTGCTACATTAGCCATAGAAACTTATAGTTTAGCACTACCTACGGGCAAGTCTATTAAGTCAATAAGTTGTTATTGTATTCCAGTTCTTGTTGAAAACATTATTTCATTTTATTGTTGGACAATGAAATCTTTGGTATTATATTTAAGAACAATTATTGTTCTATTTATAATAATAATAATGTTTTGTATAGAACTGGAATATTATTTAATGGATTTTATATACTTGACTTACGTGAAAATAATTTTACAAATTGAACAAACTAGTATAAGAAAAGGAGATGATCATTCAAAGAGTTGAATGTATGTATTTGTTGAAATACAAGTGTGAATTCTTTGAAAGGTTCAAAGAATTCAGAAGTGAAACAAATTGACAAAGTATTAAGATTCTTTGATTAGATCAAGGAATAAATACTTGTGCAATAAGTTTCTATATCATCTTAAATGGTTTTCTCATAATGGACGCCTCGATCGTGATAATTAATTGATGTATACGAAAGAAAAATCGTACCTTGTTGGACATGGTACGGTCCATAATGATTTTACCGACATTCCGGTATCCTTCAGGATCATGTCCTAGAAATGGTCGCATATATCTACGAAAAGGAAACCTCAAAATCCGCCCCGAAGACTTCATAAAAGTTATGGACGAGAGGATTCCTAATCTTAAGTATGTTAAGATAAGGGGTTGTCAACTTATGTGAAAGCGGTTTCAAAGGATAAGCTTGGGACAAGATTTGACATGTCTGATTTGTGGGACATCCTAAAGTAAGTTTAGGGTATATGTTCTATAATCCTACTTAGCAAAATGTGTTTATTGAGAAACATGCTACCTTCTAAAATAAAGATGTTTATCATTGAAGGGGCTAGTGGGAGGATAATAGATCTTGAAGAGTTTAAAACCACAAATCACTATAAGTCGAATAAGAGGAACAGATGTAGATAGACCTATTGTACCACCACAACCCAAATCGTAAATCTTGAAATAGATCAGAAGATACCTAGGAGGTATGGATTCATCATGGATGATGATGATGAGAGGTACGCATCATAGAAGATGATGATCCAGAGTTACATACGATGAGGTAAGAGTTCTAGTGTGTACAAAAGGGTCAGTGGGAGCGTCGTGAAATTTCTAGTATTATATGTTGATATACTACGGATGAGGAATAACATACCAATGCTACAATCAGTAAGGATAAAGTTGTCTAAACATTCATCCATGAATGATTTGGGAAGAGTATCTTAATTGGGGATGCAAATCTATATAGATAGATTTAAAAGGATGCTCGACTTAACCCAAGGAACGTATATTCATTTGATGCTAAAGTCGTTTAGCATGGAAAACTCCAAGAGATGTCTCATGTTGATGAGCCCTGGATTGTATCTCTCTTAATAGTCCCCATAAACTCCAAAAGAGAGATCGCATGAGTAACTATCATGTATACAATGAAATGTACGAGACCTGATGTTGATCAGTCATATTCTGGAGAAGTTCATTGTGAGACAGTGAAAAACATCTTAAAGTACTTAACTGGAACTAAGGATGTGATCATGTTCATGGAGGGTCAGAATTAAAACTAGAGGGCTTAACAGACTCAAGTTTTTCAGACAGACCAAGACGACAGAAAATCCACTTTAAGGTAAAGCGTTACCTTGAGCGGTGGGTGCGTTGAATTGGAAAGGTTCCAAACAAAGAAAGAGTTCTTTGGTTTAGTGATAAAGACAAAGTATATAGCTGCAAATGAAGCTACAAGTTGATTGTTTGGATGATAAGTTTATTACAGAACTAGGAATAGTTCCTAAGTTTCATCTTGGATCTAAACATGTGTTGTGGCACTTTCATTTGATTATAAGAATCATTGAAAGATGGGAAACCACTATAGAGATAGTGGACTCTCAAGAACAACATTACATATCCATTAACTAAAGCTTATCCAACAGCAGGATAATCGTCACTTAGAGAAGAAGAGTATGAGATACCATGGCGATTGGCTTTAGTGCAAGTGGGAGATTGAAAGTAGTATGCATACAAGCCAATCATGTTTGATGATAAAGCATATACTTTGTAACAATCTTATTCATTTATTAATAAATAGTATTCATTTATTAAAGGCTTTTAATTATCTACATGATGTTGTTTTATAATATGTGATAAACCCATAGTTTTAAGCAATGCTTTTAGAATAATGATGATGATCATTCTAATGAGATCTAAATTCTTTGAAAGCTTAAAACTAAAATAGTTCCCAATCGTTGGATTACTAAATTGGGGATTAGTGAATCCGGATAGATTGGTACATACGTTGCTTGCTCATTGGATGAGGATGATTGATCTCATGATCATTTGTGTGGAGACACTAAAGCAAGTATGTAGGTGCTTATTAGAGAATAAGTTCACTTTGAGCGTGGCTCGCTAAGGAATACCTAATGGAGTTTTACTTGCATGTCAATAGGAATTTCTATAGTGATAGTAGTCTACAAGTGATCCTTGGACTTGAGGTCATTATAGTATCTTGTGTATGATGAGTTATTATACTTGACTTATTCCTTAAGACCCTTAGGGTATATCAAAGGGTATGCTTGGGTATAATAAGTTATACATGGAGATAATGTATGATCGATAAAGAATCTACCACTTCTAATAAAGAAGAGAAATGTCCTATGTGTTTCGATAAATGACAACCCAAAGAGTCCTTGGCAAGGCGAGAATGAAATTTGAAAGGAGTTTTTAATTTGCATTATTTGGAGTTGTGCATTCAAGGATCGAAATACATATAATTAAATAAAATAAGACTTGTGAAGAATTTAATATCTTATATTTAATTGGGACATTGTTTGGTGGAAGGATTGAATTATCGGTAACTATTTACTCAAAGGTTCTTTTATGATTAATGTTGAAATCTATATTTTACGGAAAGTCGTTGATGCTAGGAGGCTTATCCCTATTGTAGAATAAATATTATTTATTTAAATAAATTAATATTTTAATTTATTTATTTAAATAAGATTAGAATTGTTCTAATTGATTTATTCACAACCTAGGTTTAATATGGAGAATCTAATGGGTCACACCATAAAAGGAAGAATAATTATTTAAGAAGTTAATGGCATAATCGTAATAATGTGTTAAGTATATTTAATTTAATCTATGGTGATAGAATAAATTAAATAGCTTAATATTTATTATTTAATATTTTAGAAATATTAAATATAAATTAATAAGAGGAGTCTTATTAATATTATTACAATTATTATTATTTTAATTTCTAAAGAGTTTAGAAATTAATTAAATATAAGTACTCTCATTTATTCATAATAGGATTAGGAGGAAAAATTAGTTAAAGGAGTTTAATTAATTATCCCTAATAAGATTAGGGAGCCCATTTAATTAAAAGAGTTTAATTAAATAATACCTTATTTTATTAAATAGGTTTACGATATCTTTATAAGAGGAGTCTTATATCGGATATCAAAACATCTGTAATTCAAAAGTTGGAGAAGACGTTCTTTTCTATAGAGATAGAAAACTAGGGTTTTGCCAAATACCCATCTTCTTGAATTCTTCTTCTTCCTTGGTGGATCACCTCTAGAGGCCAAACACTTGGGTGGCTAACGTTGATCAAAGGAAGGAATCAAACCCGGTGGATTCAAGTTGAGCGAAAAGGATTGGAGGTGAACTTGTACCGAGTAAAGCTTCGGATCTTCAAGGGTATGATTCTTGTTCTTTCTTTTTCGTTTAATTAATAATTGTGCATAAAGGGTGATCCGGGTATATGGTTTGTAAAATTTTTAAAACTCTGATTTTCCACGTTTCCGATTATTTTGTGCAATTTGATTGCGTTCATGAATATTTCAAACCTAACAGGAGTAGTTTTTGTTTCATTTATATGCACAATTCTTGATTTGAACCTCAGTTTTCTTTCTTAAGAAGTATAGCATGTGAAATCTTCACCTTTGTCAAGCTTATCTGTGAACACAACACACACACACAACATCTTTATAGCAGGTTAGGATTATCTGATTGTATGTCATTATGCCTGTAGCTTAGTTTGATGCTTTGTTCTTGGATCTTGATACTTCTCTGAGGCATATCTTATTGGAATTCTTAGCATGGTTGGATATCTTAGGATTCATTTGCATAGTAGTGTAGCTTGTATAGCATGTAGATTGCATTATATTGTGTTGCTTGGGGACAATCAATGGTTTAAGTTTAGGGGTATTTGATAAGTAGGTTTTATACCTACTTATCCGATATCTGTTACTTGAATTAGTTACTTAAACTCATGTTTCTTAGTTACTTTTCATGCATTTCGTGTTCATTTTGTAAATCATATGCTTGGGAACGATGTGAGCGACTATTGGTATGAAAACGCAAAGAAAAGCAACCCGGACATCATTTGGGCTATCATGTTCATTTCATGTTCTTGGCTTGGAACTTGGATTATGATGTAGAGCTTCTTCTTAGCTTTCCAGAACATCTTGAATTATTCCAATCGGAGTTAGGATGTAAGAGTTATGACCTTTGTACCAACTAACATTGAACGTCACTGTTTTGGATGGCCATTTGCATAGCTGTCACCTAAACCCCAATTTTCAGCCTTCATCCGTCAATTATTTCTCAGTTATCAAAGAATGAAAGTTGTAGAGCTCGTCGAGAGCTCCAATTTGATAGGTGGCAGGCCCCATAACTCCTCTCGGATCAAAGGTTATGGCTGTTTTACCAGAGGACACTGCAGCAGAAAATCATTAGCGTGGGCGCGCGGATTCCTAGTGTAATTTGAGCGCGGCCGCGCGATTCCCTAGAGCAAAAAAATGTTATCTGCTACTTGAGCGTAGGCGTGCCCAACTCCAGGCCATTTCCAGCGCGGCCGCGCCACTTTTGGTGTTGACCAGAGCTGACTTTTTCACTAAACAGTGCAATTGAAGCATAATTGAGAGGGGGGGGGGGGGGTTCAACTACGGCTTATATATTAGACTTATATCAGTTGTAAAAGGGGTATTCCACCCCTCGGGGGATCAAAGAGCTATCTTTACTTTCTCTCTTCAATAATAGAATAAAGTAGATTAGAATAATTGATTTCTAGATTTGATTAGATATGAAGATTTGAAGCAATTGGAAAACATCAGAGATTCCATCTTGAAGCAGGAGAACAGATTTGCATTTCAATTCTCTACACTTAACCTCTCTTTGATTCCTATTTGTACATTTATGATGTTTATTCAATATGTGGATGGTGGGTTTGATTCAACTATGATCTAAACTCTATTCTGAGATTGCAATGGATTCTATGGATTAGTTATTTCTGATTTATTTCATTGTTAGCCTTATTGATTGCTATGGGCTTGTCTAATTAGATTCATGCTATTTGCTTAGTTGATTGGCCATCAATTACTGTGATAATCCATATGAACTTGAAAGACGGAGTATGGGTTTAGATCTGATCTTATTAGCGTGTGATTGTATGCTCTATAATGCGTTGGGATGTATGATTCGTGCTTAGGATATACATATACCGAAGCACCGCTCGTAGTCAATTGAGAAATTGGGCTAAAACCCTAATTGTTTGTAAATCACATAGATATATAGTGGTTTAGGTAATGTGGGTATTCATGTGTATTCTATCAACTGTGGATTATATATGATATGGGTATGGTATATTGCGATATGGCTATACTTTACTTTCGTGTTCTCGACTAACAATCTGGTACAATTAGTTTGGCTTAACATGAACTATGTGGATTTGAATAAATCAATAGATGAAATTGTGATCTCATGTCTTCATTATCTAGTCTCACTCTAGGAATAGT
This sequence comes from Panax quinquefolius, assembly GCA_020205615.1. Taxonomy (NCBI): domain Eukaryota; kingdom Viridiplantae; phylum Streptophyta; class Magnoliopsida; order Apiales; family Araliaceae; genus Panax; species Panax quinquefolius. The sequence continues at coordinate 76,696,264 of CM035166.1, read as the reverse complement.
TAGGTTTATTTAATTTCACAGTGTAAATAAAAAATATCAAATCATTCGTTTAAATAAGACTGGAATGGTTATGGGCTAATGCTTGGTGAACTTTATTAGTTAATTCTCTGTGGGAATGATACTTTACTTACTCTTTATTACTTATTGACCGTGTATACTTGCACGCATATATTGATTGGTAAAACGACCAACACGGAGAAGGAAATGGATTGGCGGGTGAGTTTGAGAGAGAGTCCCTGAAAGGAAGAGTGAAGTGAAGGGCAAGAGTTAGGGTTTAAAAGAGGGAATAAAAGAGGATAAGATGCGACGACAGTGGGACTTCTAGGTTTGTGATAATGGGGTTTGAAGAGATCTGATACTTGAAACCAAAGGACTTTAATGATCAAAAAATCCAGAAAAGGAATTGACCGAAAGTGGAAGAAGATGAAGATGATGGTTACAGAATATGAGGAGATTAAAGGGACTGAATAGATATGGGATTATAGAGGAGGAGGAGATAAAGAGATTGAGTTTCATAGTGGCACAAATTGTTGTAATCTGCAGTGGAAAGCAACCCAAATCAGTGATGGAGAGGGAAAGAAGGAAACAAAATGAATATATAATGACAAAAAAATTAAAAGTGGAAGAGGAGTAGGAAGAGGAATAGAGGAGGGTGAGGAGATGAAAACATTGGTAGATGATTGGGAAATTGAGAATTGATTCCAAACTTGCATGACAAATTGGAAGCAGAAGAGGAAGGAAGTAGAAGAGGAGGTCTGAATTAAGGGAGAAGAAGAAACAGAAGAGGAAGCCGAAGAGAAAGATCGAATGGACTGAAGTGAAAATTAACTAACTCTTAAATTTGACTCAGCGAGTTTTCCAATCAATTGAAATTAGTGACATCATCATTGGACATGCTTTTATATATAAGAATTGATGCTCCCTCTGTTCCTAAAGAAATTGTAAGACCTCGAATTTTATGAAAGAAAAGTATTAATTTTTTCTATTTAGTAAATGTTAAATTGATAAAAGTTTAAAGTTAAGGATGATATATATAAAATTTTCAAAATACGCAAGTGGTTATAAAATATTCATTGTTGTCAGGGAATATTCGTTTGGTCGTGGAATATTCTTGTTGTCGGGGAATATTCGTACGATGGCGCAACCATTTATGGGCCCTATAACAGAATAACTGTCGGACGAATAAAACGACAAGTATGAGTTTTTATAAATAATGGCGTAATTGTTACCGTTAACACTGTTGGAATACGTGGTGGTTAAAATATAGTAATATCTGGCGTGGTTAAATAGCACACGTTATTTTACGAGTATTTTGGATTATTGATTCTTACGTGAAAGAAGGCTTTACTCAATAATTATTATAGTAATTAATTATTCGATATTTTATTTTATTGATTCAATAATTGCTACGTTGATATTTTATATTATTGTTGTTTCAATAATTATCACTGCATAGTATTTCTCATTATCAGATCAATAATTCATATTATTTGAATAACATTATTAGATAGCATTATTGGCAATGTCTAAGGAAGTTCTGTCTAGGAAAGGGGTTTGGTCACCTAATTGCGCACCAGTGAGGAGAAATCCTTATCGAAAAGCCCCATTCTTTCCTGGGAACGACTTGGTTGTTATAATTGTGATTTTGTAATATTATTTGTGAATAATTAACTATTGATCTATATGATAAAGAAATATTTATTTTATGTGGATATAAATGATGGATAGGGAAATATTTATTTTGTGTGGATATAAATGAATGAATTAATGCTGAGTTATTTTATCAGTATTTTGTCAGATTGGAGGTATTAAAAACCATCTGTATGTGGATTTCGGACATTTTTTATTTGAAATTTGGAAAAACTTTCTTCTACAAAGTTGTAGAGAATTTAATTTTCTATGAAATGGACACAAAAATCATATTTTTCTAATAAAAGGGCTATTTATTATGAATTATTTAAGTTTCAGAAATAAATTTTTTTTATTAAAAACATGGGTGGGCCCCACTTTTGGTTGGTGTGGAAAATCTGAATTTTGGTGGGCCCCACTGGTGGTGGCTGAATTTTGGTCCAAGAGGTGTGCGTAGAAAATTTTTGAAAAAATATTATTTTATTAATTTAGTTTGTTTTGGCGTTCTGGCATTTTCCTATAAATAGGTGCTTATGTTAGATTTGAAAATCACACCAAAATCTGAAGTTTTCTCTCTATAATATCGAGCGTATTTTTGTGAGTATTTAGATACTTTGAGAGTTGTTATTCAGTGCAAGTTTTCTTCAACATTATATTCGATATTCCAGTCAGAAGTATTGTTCTTTTGAGGTAAGGGATGGTAAGGGATGCTATTTTCTTCGTAAATGATATTATTTCTTTCAATATCATTATACCGAAATATCGATATAAATTTTATTGGAAAATTTTCACCTTTTCGTGTCGGGGTTACTATTCACGTATACGGCACTATTCATGTATATGGCACAACACTATTTATGTATACGGTACTATGTATGAATACGGAGTACTATCCATGAGTTATTATTCATGAGTTACTATTCACGAGTTACTATTCACAACAAAATTGGTTTTTTTTTGACCAAATTATCGGTGATTTATGAATCTTACTCTTGAAATTAAATCCATGTTTTGATCATATTATTTTTATTATCATATATAACATTTTTATAACCCTAGTGATAAAATTTCTCTTTCACTGGAGTGTAAAGATGGGTAGATTATTGATATGATCGTGACTATGGGTCTCTTTGGCCAGTAATGTAAAGATGAATTATTAACTGGTATGATCATGACCATTGAATTTATAATTGAATATCTTTAGCTTAAGTGCAAAGGTGAATTGATCAACATGGTTATAATTATTGTTTATATAAATTTTGAAATGAGTATATATTTCTTTGAGATATTAATATCTTTGGCCCATAGTGCAAAGATGACCTGTTGTTGAATATCTTTGGTCGGTAGTGCAAAGATGAATTATTGATGAATATCTTTGGCCCGTATTTCAAAGATGAATTTATTAGTATGATTATGAAAAAGAACTGTGATTTGGTATAACCATGATATTTGATGTTTCAGGTAAAGACATGTAATGAAAATTATCTTCGTCCTAGATGAGAAGAGGAATTTAGAACAACAATTATGATTATGAGTTATTCACATCATTGTGGACAGGAACTGTTGATTGATGTTACAGGGTTAAAACATTGTTGGTGGACTTTTAACATGGAGAAGGTAATAGACTTTATGGTCTATTTGACTCTTCTAATGGATTGTTCATTCCGCTGCAACTATGGTTGAAAAGTTTTATCATATACCATATGTTCTAAATCCCCGATTCATTACTGACGAAGGCTATTGATAATTTAATTATCTTTAGTCATGATGTTCTTTACTGGGCTATTTTTGCTCACCCTTTTATTTCACAAATTTCTTTCAGGTAATAAGAGTGTAGCTGGGTCAAGTAAGGGTAACAAGGGAATAGAACGGTGGTCTATAGCTGTTAAGGTTTCCCCTAAAATAGTATGGAAATAATTTTATTGAGAATTTGAGATAAGTGTGTCGTATTTTATACGTCATTTAACCGTTGATTTTGGTGAACTAAATAGGGTGAGGTGAACCCAACTTTAGAAGGGTGTTTTGCCACTATCATACAAGATGTCTAATGACCTACGACTTCGTGTTATCATAAGACAGGATTGTGCACATCCACTTTCTGATTATATCTATGAGCACTACCTATATAATCTTGGAGTTTGGTTGAAATATAATTCTCAATTGGAGACAATGGAGATAATTATATGGCCAGAGAAAACTCACCATTGGAAAGAACATGATAGCAATCTGCTCATTTTTCTTTGGGGTATATTGGGTCAACAAAGGATAATTCTTGAGTCATATGATATCTATTATAACTTAGATGCATGGCCACCCATGTACGAAGGTTTCCTTGAGCATTTTCCAAAGATTTTAATTTTTAAAACAGTTATTGACTGTACCTTTATGTAAGGTATCAATGTGAGGTGCTATCTAAGTAAGGGGATGAGAGTCACAGTTGGTATTTAAACTCACAGTATATGTGTTGTCGTATTTTGCACGACAAATGTATTAATGATGTTGTAGTTGTTTCTGTACCATGTATTTGGTGACTCAGAATGGGTGGGGTGGATTGGACCTATTTTGGGGGCGTCACAGAAATGATAAAATGTAGAAACGTTTGTGTCCCCAAAAGAATAAGATAAAGTACTCAAAGTGAATGGTAAATATGTTATTAAGTATGGTCCATTAGTATAAAAATATGTTGTTTCTCATAGGCACACTAGAGATTTAGAAGGGGAGGTTGAATAAATCTTTAAAATTTTTTGATTAGTTAAAGATGTATTGCCAAATAATCAGTTAATCATGATTGATTATGCACAACAGAATATACTTAAGAAAAATCCCTTTAAAGATTAAGGAATATCTCAATTCTAAATTTAGTCTTATGGTTATAAGTCACTTAGTAGATATAAGACATAATGTAAATGACTGAAAGTAAATAAAACAAGATGTTTTAAATGGTTTGGAGGCTGAATAACTCCTAGTCCACTCTTCTACTTTAACAAGTAAGATATCCACTCAGGATAGGTCACTCTGACCAGATCACGTAAATCTTATACAACTAAACCACTAAGGTTCCTTCTAGTCACTTAGTCTTAGTAATGGTCACATAGACCAGGTCACTCAGATCTCTATAAGTCACTTAGATTTGGATGAAATTTACTAAGACAATAGATGTTTTGTTGAATGATAGATGTTTGGATTGCTGCTAAGATGTCTTTTCAGCTTCTCTTTCTTCTGGTACTTAGCAGCTTGAATGTGATCATCTTTGAGGTGTTGCTAAGCTTTGCAATGAGGCTTAACTTCTTCTAGTACTTAGCAACTTGTAACACATCTTGAGTCATAGAGTCGAGCTTGCTCTACTTCTGCATCAATTTATCTTTGTGTTCTTGGTGATTTATAAAGTGAGTTCTTGACTCTTCAGAGTTTTAGCTTTTTGATCTGACTGTTTACTTTTACCATAATCACCTCTTAGTTGAATTTGAATTCTTGAGGTCTCTTAGTCTACCAAAAGATTTCCCGTTGTAAAGTATCCGTTGAGCATTTAATTAAAGCACAGATACCTTTGAATCCTTGATGTTGACATTTGTTATTTCAGCTTGCTTTTCAGCTTGGACTTGTCACATCAGTCTGCAGCTTTACCTAGCACCTGATAGTTATTCTTTTCAATAAACTAGAGGTTTAGACATAACCTTTTGAACTTCGATTCTGATCAATGATATATTTTTGGATGCCTCGGGAACTTTAATTCGCAACGTTCCATTGTCTGTCTTCTTGTCAAACTTGACTTTGTTCTACGATTTTTGTTGTTAGTAGAGTGATGAGAATCGTAAAGTTTACCTCTACATTGCTCTATGATTAGGACTCAAAAAATTGCTCTATCATATGCTCTACTCTCTACTCTATGAATGAGTACTCTACGATACTTGAGTAGACTTTGCACACTTCTCTTTATCCTTTGAATACTTTAACATCTCTACGATGCCGAAGAAAACTTTACAATCTTTTTTGTCTCTTTTTAACTTTACTCTTCTTAGTTGCTACTCTACAAACTCTAGGTTACTCTCTGCGAACTGACTTATTCTGTATGAATAGGCAGAGTAACTATACAAATTAATCTTTATAGAGTTATTCTTAATTAGGTCTATACACATCATCATTAGAGTATACTTCTTTGATTAGCCTTCACTTATTCGATCTTCAACTTATCATTATGACCAAAGAGAAAACTCTGTGATCGATCATCTGATGCATTTCATACGGATGAGTTAATTCTGTTATACATGATGACACTATTAATAGGCAGGGTAGCTCTACGATCAGCTGGACCTATAAACTATAGATCAGAAAGCTTCAATAAGATCAACCTAGCAACCTTGATCTTTCTATCCTAAGTTCTTGTACATATTTTTCTCAGATAAGGATTTTACAAAAAATTTAATTACACATAAATTAATCATATTCATCACCAGATAAAGTTAATTCAATAAGATCAGCCTAATAACCTTCATCTTTATATTCTAAGTTCTTGTACAATTATGACATTATTAAGGACTTTACAAAAATTACTAATATAAATATACATTAATCGTCAGACCACATATTAAAAAAACTAGATCAACTCAATAAGATCAACCTAACATGTTTGATCTTTTTATTCTAAGGCATCATACATATGATGCCCCCAAATTCGGGTCTAAACCACGCCCAAAACATAAGTCGCCAAAACCAACACTACTAACAAACATGAATTTTCCTATTTACAACTATTACTAAAACGACAATATTCACACTCAAATACAATAACACTCTACATAAAGGTACAATCAATAACGGTTTTATGAATTAAAATATTTAGAAAACGCTCAAGGAAACCTTCGTACATGGGAGGCCATGCTTCTTGTAAAGCCCCCAAACTCGGGTACTTGAAACCCAAACTCGGTGTTTCACGATACCATTTCTATGAACGGAATAATACTAATAATAATAACAATAATATAAAAATCCAACTTTATTTATATTTATCAGAGTCTAATCCCAATTACGCAACCTTTACTATAATTCTTTACATGATATATAATATATATCATTATCTTAATACAGTCTAACTATTACAAAACATACCATTAAACATGTTCTGTTTGCTTTCCTTTTCACTTGTTCTTGTCTGAACCTTCAGATTGATCATGCTTAGCTGAAAACATTTAAATTTAAGCAAGAATGAGCATTTGGGTGCCCAGCAAATAATAACAATTAGAAATATTATTAGCTGAAAGAAATAAATGTTTTCTTTATACATCACTTCTACAACGAATTTATAGTTGTGAAGTAAACTAAACCGATAATAATAACATAACAATTCTATCTCAAATTTTTGAAACTACGTATTGACTATATATATAGGGTAGTTGACATACTATGAACATTATTTTTAGTTTTCGCTAAGATTTAGCAGAACTTCATCTGCAAACCGTCATAACTTGCGGGCGTTAGTTTGTACTTCCCATGGCCCTGTATTGATAAATACTACATTACAAGAACGATAGGATCGTTCACTCTGTCCGCCTTGGGCGCATAAAAGTTTTCCCTTGATCGGGATGTTCATACTTAGTCTGGAATCCGAACCAAAATAATTTGATTGGATACAAAAAGGTTTTATCGTATTCAACAATATTTTTGAATCGGTGTCTAGCTGGTCAAGTAGCTTAGATGGCTTTATATATATATATATATATATATATATATATATATATATATATATATATCAACATGTGTTTAAATCTGATGATTATCCAGTGGGGACACTTGTGTAACCATGTTTAGAAATTAATGAGCAGAATATATATCTCGAATTACCATATACTATCATGTTGATAAACAATGATCGAAAATAGAATATATCACAATAGGGTTAATAATATAATATAATAATAATATAATTCTGAAACTTCTTACTCATGTCCATTGCATAAAGGAAATGCAAAGGTAAGATACTTGCACGATCACGCTTTGCTTACGATTCAGTAACTTAGTTCTATCTTTATATAACACCTATCAGTAATAAGATCATTTGATCAATTAGAATAACATACTATAACACATAGCACTGCTTATTGCAATCAGCATATAACCTAATTACATTGTCACATATGTTCCACAACCATTGAATCACAAATAAACACATATTTAATCAAATTATCTAAGTCCAGATCAATTTCTGAAATATGTCGGTCTACCGACAACTTTATCAGGTAATTATCGAGTCTAAGACTCTATCCTGTAGTTTAATATTTGTAAGTATCAGTCATATTATTTTTAAATGATTTATAATAATTTTTAAACATTTATTATCTTTTATCACGCATTTTCAAACACCGAAATTATTATTAAATGATTTAAATATTAAACAATTCTATTATCATTAATATTTAATTAATATTAATCTATTAATGAAACCATTGCCAAAAGGTTAAAGTTATTTATAATAACTCAAAATACTTTTAAAGTATTAATATTACCCTTAAATGATTTTTAAAAGAATTAAAATCATTTTAAATAATTATCATTAATATTAAAGTATTAATGTATTACTTATCAAAATATTAAAAGTCCTTAATCATAACTTAAAATATTTTTAATTCATTTATATCCTTATTAAATGATTTTTAAATAAATAAAACCATTTTAAAACTATTTATTTAATATAATTATTAAATAAACTTAATATCATTTATTATTAAATTAATATCATTAATATTAATGAAATTAATGAAATTAACCTTTAAATATTAAAATTTATATTTTATAATTTAAAATATCTTTAAATAATTTATTATCATTTAAAATGATTTTTATAATATTAAAATCATTTTTAAACTAATTTATTTAATATAATTATTAAATAACTTTAACATCATTAATAGTAAATAATTAATGAGTTTTATTTTTAAATATTGAAAGTTATATTTTATAACTTAAAATACTTTTAAAATCTTTATTTTCATTTAAAATGATTTTTATAATATTAAAATCATTTTAAACTAATTTATTTAATATAATTATTAAATAAATCTAATATCATTAATATTAAAATATTAATATTTTTCATGACAAAATATCAAAAGTTATATTTTATAACTTAAAATATTTTATAATCCTTTATATAATTTTAAATCATTAATTCTATTTATTATCATTTATTTAATATATTTATTAAATAACTTAAATATCATTAATATTAATTTATTAATGAAATTTAATCACAAAACATTAAAAGTTATCAAAAATAACTTAAATTATTTTCTTATACCATAATATAATTTTAAATGATTTTCATGTATTAAAATTATTTTAAATAATTTATTTAATTAAATAAATTAAATACTTTTAATATTCCAAAAATATTAAATATTTATGAAATATAGTCAAAATAATTAAAAACTAATTTTTGGACTTTAAAATAATTTTTAATAATTTATTTTGTATTTTTAATAATTAAAAACTATTTTTTTCTATTTATTTAATTAAAATAATTAATTTTCAGAAATTAAATTAATTAAAATTAATATAACTGTCGCTATTGGCCTTTAGCGACAAAAAGCATAGCCTATTGTGTTCTTGAGCCTTCAAAGTCAGTTCTCATGTTAGCATGTTTGACCAAAGATTAAACACTGATCCAGTATGTTTCTGGGCAAGATACAACCTTGATATTGTAGTACTAGTGTAATATAACAAGATCCAACAACAAACATGAACAAAAAACATAGCACGAAAGAGATCTAATCGCCCAAAATAGCTGTCGGATCTGTTCTTCATTTTCTGGGTTACCTAGAAATGAAGAACAGTTCGACAAGCCATATTTGGGTTTCCACAACTTGTAATCCGTATAATATTTATGTGATTAAATGGATCCAGTGTGTAGCCGGCATGACAAGGAAGAGTTTGATTACATAACATCACTATAAAAACAACATAATCGCCATAAATTGTCCGGTCAAACCATGTCAGAAGTCACACCAGAAAACTCAACCCGTGCACTTCTGGCTTGGTTTGACCATCCTCCAGATCCACACTGTTTGTAATATATGAGATATAAAAGCATTAACCTGTAGTATAACTACCATAGTTCAACATGGTTACAACAAAAAACATAAATCCGTAAACACAAGAGAGATCTGGAGGCACAAAGATGCTTTCAGACGGTTCTGGGCCCGTTTCTGGGTTACCCAGAAACGTTTGGTCCTTGTCGGTCAACGCTATTTGACCGTCAATAACTTGCAATCGGTTAATGAAATGACTTTTATTAAAGTTCTAGCGTACAGATATCATGACATACTACAAGTATCAACCTTCAAACAACAAAAACACATAACCAGCAAAGATTAATGAGGTCTGACATTCATTGTCAGACATCATTTTCTATATTTTCCAGATTTTGAAAAGTTTCAAATTCGTGCACTTAGATGTTATTGATCCATCAACTACCAACCCAAATCATCATTATATACTATAACCAACATATTACAACACATAATCATAACTTCTAACACAAGATTAAAGGTCAGATTTGCAATTAGGTTTTATACCTTCAATGGACAATCTTATGATTCTTGGCTACTGATCTGTTAGTGGATTTCATGGGGCTTGATATATGACTGATATATGAAGGAAATTTCAGAGGTTTGGGGCTGAGAGAGTTTAGATAGGTGTTGTGCACAAAATAATCTAGCAAATGCAATTTCTCTCTCTTCCAATCTATTTATAGAAGTTTAGGATGCATGAATTGGCTGATAATGGACTGATTGCTGGCATTACTGAAGTTACAATGTCAACATGTTAGGTTACCAACTCCACATTTGGTAGGATTTGCAAGTTATCTAAATAAATAAATGAAAAAGGGCATTTTGGTCTTTTGTAATATAATTTTAATGGCATTTTGGTAAACATGGAAAACCCCTAGGGTTTAGGGTTTGGGTTAGGGTTTGAACCATTTTAGATTTTAAAAGCAAAATTCTAGGATTTCCAAAATTAGGATTTAAAATTAAATAACAATTTAGTTTCCAAAAATATAAATTAGAGTTTACTAAATATAATTAGTTTTCTAATTCGATTACTTGAACATTTGTGTTTAAATTTACTAATCATAATTAACCTTGATCATTAAACAATTAGGGTTTATAATTAGTAATTAGGTTTTTAAAATTACTAATTAGGGTTTGCTAAAAATAAAAATAATACTAGTTTTTATTTTTTATGAAAATTAGGGTTTCTTAATCGTGCTTAATTTTCTAATTACATTATACATGAACATTATGATTTTAATGTCCACTAATTAGTATTTAGCTCGCAATTAACAGTTAGGGTTACCAATTTAGCAAATTAGGGTTACTAATTTATAAATTAGGGTTTCTAGTTAATTAGGGTTTCCTAATTTAGAAAATTAGGTTTTTCCTAATTAATATAAAAATATATAATAGCTGTCATTAGACACATTATCACAGCATCAAGACTACATAATGACTTAACCAAATCTTAAAGTCGTAATTGACTTTCGAATTAGGGTTTATCAGAAATTCTAGAATTTTAGCGTGAATTACCATAATTGACCAATTATTGTCCATATACACAAACAGTACATATTTATATCACTGAAAAATTAAAATATAATATTATTATATTATTATTCTCATCCCTTGATAAAAATCCAAAATTAGGGTTTGGATTCCATATCTGATTTATTCTTCATATATAACATTATTAATTAAGTTAAAATGATTAACTTAATTATTCTAACATAAATTCATATAATAAAGTAAATATTTATTATAATAATTCTAAAAATCATTTCATATATTATTTAAATAATATAATTATATTTTCATGGAAAATAAATAATAAAAACATTTCACTATAAAATTAATTATTAAAAGAATAAACTTTATAATAATCAATAATAAAATTATTTGTAAACATTCATGTAATAAATATATTTTTATTTATTACATAATTACATACACACATTTTCTTGTACAAATCATCATCCTTAAAATAAAATAAAAAAAATTATATGCAAAATTTCTGATTTATTTATACAGAAAATATCGGGTTGTTACACTTCTAAGTTATAATAGATATCATAGGACTTAAGAATTAACCTTGGCTGACTCAATAGACCCCAAAGAAGAACAAGAAGATTATTATCTTGTTCATTTCAATGGTGTGTATCTTCTTGCTATATAATTATCTCTGTTGGGAGAATGCATATGTTGATTTGATGTTTAAATATAAATGCTCATGATTATTTGTAAAGTCCTTCAAGGAATATATGTACAAGGACTTTGTGATAGATCAAATTTGTTAGGTTGATCTAAGCTCTTAATGTGTATCATTCTGGAAATGAATGTATAGATAGAAAGATTAAAGCTGTTAGGTTGATCTTGAGATGTAATAGATAGGCTTCGAAGAATTCGTAGTGCATCAATCTGATCAAGATTGCAGAAGTCAAGGCAAAAACGTAGTGCTTCAAGAATCGTAGTGTGCCTGCCTTGAAGGGCCTCTTCAAAAATCGTAGAGTGGTCCCAACGTTTGCCGAGCCAACTCAGAGATCGTAGTGTGCTCTTGGAAACGTAGAGTCTACAGCTCAAGAAAGAAAAGATCGTAGTGTGCAAGTATTTAAGAGAAATCGTAGTGCTCTCGGCTGATAGCATCAGACCAAGCACCAGGGCAACAGGTCACCACGATTTGAATCGTAGAGTACCACGATCTGAATCTTAGAGTATCATCTGTCTTGTGTCAGAAGCATCAAGCCTCACGCTTTATGTGGAGACAAACTCCAACATATGAGGAATGGATTCTAAAAGTTGTAGTAATCACCAGTCCCAAAGGCATAAAAGATATCCTTAGTATGCAACAAAGAAGCGTATTGAAGAAGCTAAGGAAAGTACCATTGGTAAGGGGAAAACACCTTTTCAAGTGTTAGGTGAGAAAACAGTCTGTTGTGTGAGTGGGCCAGAATGCAATTCAGAAGATGTGAAGAAAAGTCTACATCAAAGAACAGAAAGGTCAAACGCATTTAATTCTTTAACGGATGGATCCAACGGATAGTTTTCAAGATCACATATATGCAAATCAAGCAGATGAAAGAAGTAAGCAAGCATTGAACAAAAACGTACAAGAACTCTCAACGCTCAACTCTACGATCTGATAAAAAGAAAAACTTGCTCAGCTACTCAGTTCTTTCGAACAAGTGCTTAAACAACAACTGAGTAGCAACCATCAAGAACTCAACATCTACCAATCAACTGAAGAAAAAGTTCCAAGTCAGAAGGACTTGAAGAGTTCTAAGTGAGCTGTAAAAAAGCAAATCTCTTTGGACTTGAAGAGTTCAAGAGTGAACTAAGAAGTTCCTAGGCTGGCTTTGGTCAGAAGGAATCTAAATGGTTCGTGAAAGTGTAAAAGACATCCTTAGTGGATTTCCTACTCGAGGAGTAGAAGAGTGGACTAGGAGCTTTAAGTGCTCTGAACCACTTAAAATGACTGTGTCTCTTACATTCTTATTATAGCTGCTATAACTGCTATATCTGCCTCACTCTTATAAACTCACTATCTTAAGGGAGTTTAAAACTAATATTAATTCCGCTAAAGTTTTAATCATTATCTACTAACAAGTTAAAACGAAAAGATTTTTAAATATCTATTCAACCCCCCCCTTCTAGATAACTATTGTGCCTCCGGGAACTAACAATCTTCATTGTGTAAAACTGAGGATTATATTCCAACCATACTCCAAGATTATATAGGTAATGCTCATAAATATAATCATCAAGTGGATGCACACAACCATGTCTTATGGTAACATGAATTTCTATGTGGTTAAACATCTTGTATGATAGTGGCAACAGATGCCTTAAGTTATTAGTACAATTATTGTCACACTTTCTTATAACTTGATGAGGACAACCACTAACCTGGAACACTATGGTTAGTAACTCGGACCATTAGTCCACTCCCCTACTAGTCCCAGCTACACTCTCATTTATTGAAAAGAACAATGGAACAAAAAAGAATAGGGTGAGCACAAATAACCCAGTAAAGAATATCATGACTAAGATAATAAAGAATAAATTATCTTTAGCATTCAACAGTGAAAAATCTGATAGAATATAAAAGATAACAAGTTTGAACTCAACAACTGCAGCGGAACAAGATTTCCATTAGAAGATTCAAATAGACCATAATGTCTATTATCTTCTCCAATTTAAAAGTTCACCAACAATATTCTTATTCATGTAACACCAATCAAAGTTCCTGTTCATAATCATATCAATTAATAGTTCATGGTTATAATTATGTTTATTAATTCATATTTTCACCCAGGCCGAAGAGAATTTTCATCATCTGTCTTTACCTGTAACTCCAAAGATTATGGTTATATAAACTCACAGTTCATGATCATAATCATATCAATCAACACTTTCTCATTTCCACAAAGACTAAAGAGAACTTTCACTCCATGTCCTTGCCACAAAGGATAAAGACACTCTTTAATCATATCGTCTTTATACCCTACGCCAAAGACATTCAAATGTAATAACAATGGTTATGATCATACCAATCAATTCATTTTTGCCACAAATGCTAAAGAGAATATTTACTATGTGTCCTTGCCATACAGACCAAAGACACTCAACAATCATATCATCTTTACCCTACCCCAAAGACATTCACCAATCACATTATCTTTACTCTCAGGCCAAAGATATTTACAACAAATTGATTCTTTTAGGATTAGTACAAATAAAAGTAATATAAAGGATGAAAGGAAGTTGTAATAAGTTAAAAGAATAAACATTCGAGATTTGACATTTAGTTTGTCAAGAGTCCAATAATATCCAAATTGTCAACATAATAACCAAAATGTGGAGTCGAATTCAAGAATGATATTCAAGTTTCATATTTCAAAGATAACAATTAAAATTTAATACGAAGATTTCGATAAATAAAAATTCAAGTGAAATGATATTAGATGAAATGCAAACCTCAAATGAATTTTTAATTATTTTAAGAATTATAGAAGCAATACGTATAACCATGTTGATCAATTCATCCTTGCACCTAAGCCAAAGATATTCAATTATAAAATCAATGGTCATGATCATACCAATAATCTACTCATCTTTGCACTCAAGTCAAAGAGAACATTCATCGCCATGATTATAAAAATGTTATATATGATAAATAAAAATAATAAGAACATTAAGATCAAGGATAAACATTAGAGATTTGCAATTTAATTTATCTAGAGTCCAAACTGTTATTCAGAAAATAGATTAAAGTTCTTAATAAAATATAAAGTTCAAGACATGTACGCTTCTCAGTTCAAATATAACGATTAAAAATTTAATGGAAAGATTCAGGTCAAACATGTTAGATGAACCAAAAACTATTAACGATATTCTAATCATCACATGAATTTTCACATTTAATTATAAAGCTGTAAAACAAATAATACTTTCCTATCATAATATGAAGTATGAAAGAAAATGATCTCCTTTATGATTACTAAAGAAATGATATCCCTTTAGGAGTATGAAGAAAATGACATACTTTATGTGGAAGAAGGAAAATGATATTCATTTATGAGTATGAAAAGAATGATACCCCTTACCTCGATATTGTGAAACACAAAATTAATAATCAAATAAATCTTTACATGTTCGTCTTTGTAGCAGTAAAGAATCTGACTTTCAGGTCTTCTAGAGTTTTCAAAATCTCTTTGTGTTTTCACAAAAATGTAGCTCTCTAAAAGATATATGAAATAGACTCAAGAATTACTCCATTCGGAGTTAATTATTGGACTTTGGAAATGTAGTCTAAAGAAGTGTAAACAAAGGTTTGGTAGGTATATGGGATGTTTTAATCATATGCAATGGCTTATTGGTTAAGCATTCAGGGTAGAAAAGTCAGGCGTACGACGTACGAACGTTGAAACGTCGAATCGAAGGTTAACAAACTTAAATAGTGTTCCGACTTTTATGAGATGGACATTATAGAACATGAATAGAGTTAAGTAAACCATGAGGGACGTTTATACGTGGCTAATTAATTGGTATGTTTATGTGCACTGAATGTGTAGGACTGTTAAGGAGCGCTTAACGCTAATTAAGGTTATCAATACCGCTAAGGCAAGTATTATAACTACATTTAACTTTTGATTTTAAATG
The DNA here is from genome assembly GCA_020205615.1 of Panax quinquefolius. Taxonomy (NCBI): domain Eukaryota; kingdom Viridiplantae; phylum Streptophyta; class Magnoliopsida; order Apiales; family Araliaceae; genus Panax; species Panax quinquefolius. The sequence goes on along the minus strand of CM035166.1, from coordinate 76,680,431 downwards.
TAGTTTTGAAGAATGTAAATGTATATTCTTATGAATAATTTGTATGTATGTTATGTTTTGCACAATAATTGGATATTGTGTAAATTCCAGACTTATACACAGTCTTTGTTGGTTGTATAAGTGTTCAGCTATGCTATAATGCATCAAATGTTTAAAGCTTCGCTTTAACGCATGAAATGTTCAAGTTTTCAATTTCTGATATGCATGAACTTTTTAAAAAGTATATCAATGTCATTTGTATCGGTTAGACACATGTTAAAACCTTTCAATGATCTAGTTATGATTTTTTTGAATTGTTATTGAGTTTAAGTTAAATATCCAAACTAATTTCTACTTGGTACGGATTCAGTCTGAGAATGAAAAACCCTAATATTGGGAAAATATTTTATGTTGTTGACGTGTAATGTCGAGTGACAGAAGAATGCAAATTAAATCGTTCGCCATGTAGTGTTGATTAATATAGGGTACAATGGGTTGATCACCCAACTTAATTGATAAATAAGTTTTATACCTATGAATTTGATATTTATTAACTAAATTTGTTGCATAAAATCATATTTTGTAGTTACTTTTCATGCATTTCACTTCCATTTTGTAGGATGCATGCTTGCGAACTAATTTGGTGGCATTTGAGGACAAATGGATGTGATGGGTGCTTAAAGTGATTATGACTTGAAGAAATAAGGAAGTCTGCGAAGAAGATCGTAAAAAACAAAGACCGATGCATGTGACACGCAGCTCCCAAAAAAGACTTAGAAGAAGGTGGCCGGCGCATGATTACCTACCACAGATGCCCTGTAGCGCGACCGCACCTAGTGAAGGCTTATGGACAGCGCGACCGCGCCGATTCGACTTAGACCAGAGTTTGAATTTTCATTTTAATTGAGCAATTGGATTGTATCTTGGGAAAGGGGTCAGAATAGGTTTTGGACTCGTATCAATGCTGATAAATAGAAGATATATCAGCTTGTAAGAATTAATTCCTCTTTGGGGGATCCATCTTGTATATTCCATCTTATAAACCATCTTAGGGAGATTCAATTCCATTAGATTAGATTTCATTAGATTAGGAAAAACCCTAGTTGAGATTAGATTTGGATATTAAAGCAACTTGGATCATTGAAGATTCAAAGTAGGAGCAGAAGCGAGATTCAAATTTGCAGAAAACAGATTTCATTCTTTCCTCTACTTCTATTTTTATCTTTCAATGTTTATTCAATTATGGATTATGGATTTTAATTCAATCATGAACTAAACTCTATTTTAAGATTACAATGGATCTTATTGAGTAGAGTATTTTGATATGCTTCCTTGTTAGTCTTGTTAACTATTGTGAGATTTTCTATTATAGTTTGTGTTTATTGCTTAATTGCTTGATCAACAGTTACCGTGATAATCTATATGAAATCGTGAGACAAATTATAGGTTTAGATCTGATCATAATAGCATGTGATTGTATTTTCTGCATGGCGTTGGAATTCATGTAATCTGATAGAGAAATTGTGCTTTAAATCCTTATTAATTATAATTCACATAGAGATATAGTGGATTAGTTAATTAGGGTGTTCATTTTAATTCTATCATATGTGGATTTAAGTTGATTAGTTTATAGTGCATCAAGAGATGGTCATAGATAATGATGTGTTCTTGATTAGCAATTCAGAATAAGTAGTATGACTTCATAGGAAGTGTATTGATCTAGATGAAACAATAAGTGAAATTATAATCTTAAGTCTTCATTTTCTACTTTCATTCTAGTGGTAGTTGTTAGTTCCCAAAAGCACAATAGTTATCTAGAAGGGGGGTTGAATATATATTTTTAAATTTTCTTTTTTAAAATACTTGTCAGATTTGTTAATAAATTAACCAAAGGAGAATATCAGATTTGTTTGTTCCCCTTCAAGATAAACCAAGTTAACAGGTGATAAGCAGTTATGACAGATATAGCAGCTATAGCAAGAATATAAAAGACACAATATTTTTAAGTGGTTCAGAGCACTTAAGGCTCCTAGTCCACTCTTTTACTCCTCGAGTAGGAAATCCACTAAGGATATCCTTACAATCTTTGAATCACTTAGATTCCTTCAAGACCAGCAGTTTTGGAACTTCTTCATTCACTTAGAACTCTTCAAGTCCAGCAGACTTGGAATACAGTTGATGAGAGTTGAGTTCTTGGGTAGTTCTACTCAGTTGTTGTTAAACATATGTTCGAAAGAATTGAGTAGCTGAGCAAGCTTTCTTTTTAGATCGCAGAGTTGAGCATTGAGTGCTCTTCAGCTTTTGTTGTGTACTTGTTTGCTTGTTGCATCTGTGTCTGATTTGTATATAAAGGAGCCTTTAAAATATGTCTATTTGAAGGCGTCAGTTGAAGCATTAAATGCATCAGATATTTCTGAGTACCGATGGTGACTTCCTAGAAATTTGTTGTTTCAAATTAGTGACATTATTAATCGGATTACGACCAATCGTTATCTCACCTAACACCTGAAAAAGTATTTTCAGCAGGCATGCAGTCCTTTTCCTTATTTTCTTCAATATATTTCTTCGATACATACTAAGGATGAGCATTAGGATTCCCGAAAGTCTCAACGTTTATAATCCATTCTACATTTGTAGTATTTTATCCTTCAGCTAATGGACAAGGCTCGATGCTTCTGATGTTGACAAGGAGATACACTACGATCATGATCGTGGTGTCTTGTCATATTCGTGCTTAATTCAAGTTGAATAAATATTTTTAAATTTTCTTTTTCAAAATACTTGTCAGATTTGTTAATAAATTAACCAAAGGGGAATATCAGATTTGTTTGTTCCCCTTCAAGATAAACCAAGTTAATAGGTGATAAGCAGTTATGATAGATATAGCAGCTATAGCAAGAATATAAGACACAATGTTTTCACTACAAAAAATGGGGCTTCAGCAACAATAGATTTTCGTTGCTAAAGGTGCCAAATTTCGTTGCAAAAGGGTTTTGGCAATGACTTTTATGGTCCTTGCGCTTTTCTTTTTGAAAATGCAGCGTTGCTAATTGTTCAAATGAACATATTTTTTTGTTGCCAAAAGTAATACATTTTGCAACGAAATTTGGCTTTCGTACAGAGACATCGATCATTTAGCAACAAAATGTATTGTTGCAAAATAATTAAAATTTCGTTGTTAAAAAGCCTATTTCGTTGCAAAAGCCTTCTAATTGGCAACGAAATGAACTCTTTTTTTTTTTGCAACAACCATGCATTTTCGATTTGCAATTGACACCATTTTGCAAACGACATTTTCGTTGTAGTAAATTATGAAAATTGTTGCGCTAAGCTTACTTTCGTTAATGATTGTAAACTTTTATAGCGATTTTCGCCATCGATTATATTATTTGTAACGACATTATGTTGAATCAGCAACGAAAATGTTTGTTGCTGGTTATTTTTTCATAGCAACGAAAGTCGTCGATTAGCAATGATATTATATGTTGCCATTTTTTTATATGTGCAACGAAAGTTGATATAATTTGCAACGATAAAAAATGTTGCCTTTTATTTTAGTATTAGCAACAATATCCTCTCCGTTGTTATTATGTTAATTTTTCGTTGTCAAATATTATATTTTTAATGCCATTAGCAACGAAAATTTGTTGCTAAATGTATAAAAAATTGTTGCTATATTAAAACTTGTTCAATGCTTTGGTAACGAATTATATTGTTGCCAAATCAAAATTTGACATTCTTTTGTGTACCTGACTGGCTCAATGTCCCCATAGCAAATAATGACAAAAATACAAAAAATTACAATATTATTAACTTAATAAAATCATCCACTACATAATCACTCATTATCTTTACAATTAACCATCTAAAGCTACCACAGTTCTTCAATCAAAGTATATATCTACATATATAGAGAGAATACATTAATGAATACATTAATGTTGTTAGCTTAAAGTTAATTTGCAGATACTTAAGCCATGGTGTATCTCAAGTCAGCATACCACCAGAGTTGGTGACAAGGTTGATACAATAATGTGAGTTTAATAACTTAACACAAAGAGTATGTGGATGTCCTAAAGAATTCAGAATGTATATAATGTCATTCTAATAACATGCTGCATCCCACCACCACCACCACATGAATGCCCACAAGGCAATATCATCGCATCATCCATAAGTGATCCTCTGCATAACCGAGAGAAATAACATAAATGCATAGTGGAAGTACCAAAGACATGCAATAACAGAATCAACAACTCAATTACAAAAAACAGCAGTACCAGGAGTATCAAACCACCAATCAAGCTACGTAAGGAACTTCTAGTCCATCATAAAGAACAAGCAAAGTTGTAGTGTACTTAACAGAAAAAAAGTATTAGAGGGCTATACCTTATCAAAGTGACAAAGCTAAAAACTTCATTATAGATTATACAAAAAGAGGATAATTGCTAAATCTTTTTTCATAAGTTGCACTACTAAAACCTTTATGCTAGAGAATGGAAATAGTCATATCAATGATACAAATAATAGCAAAGAATTATGTACCTAAATAGCTCAAGTGGTTCCACTTAAAAATACTAAATGAGGGGAGTAATTGAAACCCCATACATAGATCTAGTGTAAAATTTCCAAAAACAAAACATTTATTTTATCCCCAAAAAAATTCCAAAAACAAGTACAAAGGGGTCCATGACCCATGTTGGAGCTCAGGGTTCTGTACTTGACTTGAAAGACAAGTTCTATTATGTATTATTTCAACTTCATGAGGTAATACCACTAAAAACAATACCACTATCAATAATTGTCCACTATAGCATCTCTTTCAGTTTTTCAGTTGCGGGACACAACAATAATTCCAAGAAACCATTACAAAACACCAAAAAATAATTATACCTTTTTTAGATACTTTTTGTGTAGTTTCAATGCTCCAGTGCAAGCTTTTTTGGCATCTAGATTTCTTGTCATGTCGCTCAATATATATCTGAAATCAACAAAATAAATTTGTTTTAAATAAAATGAGCTGATAGAAAACAGTCAGGTAGCTACTGGATACATTGTATATATTCTCTTAGACCTAAAAATCACGCACGTCAATAAACTAATTTTTCAACTAACAAACATGCACCTCAAAAAACTAACTCACTGTGACGATGGTACAGTGTATCTCTCAGAACCAACAAGTATGCAAGTAAAACAAATTGTAAAGTTTAAACTGTCTTGTTAAATATGTGTCTACCTAACTGAAACTAACTTTTGAAGTGGACGTTTCTACATAATTAAATTTTCTGAACTTATCAAATTCAACATAGTGATAGACAGACTTGGCACACTCTCTGGAGCAGCTGGGTGTATGTCAAATTGCCATCAGCACTAGGTTCGTTTCCTTCCCAGTTTATTGCAATTTTGTCACCAATCCCAGACTCAATGTTTCTATCCAAGCAATTGTAACATATATTGGTAATACCACCCTTGAACCACTGATCAAAACAAAGACACCCTAGCCAAATTGATATACAAACAAAGGACTAATGAAATTCATTACCAGTGGCATCATCAAGTTGAAAGGAAAAATGCACAAAAGGAAATTAATACCAATAGTAATCCAATACAAATGAAAAATGAAACACTGCAATCAATATTTTCTACAAACAAGTCAATGTGATGGTAAACTAGTATTATTGGCAATTTTAGATAACTAGAGTCAACCCTATTTATAGTGTATTTCGTGTGGGTTAACACAGCTAAAGCTCAACATAAATATGATTTTCAGACCTACTTAACAGCAGAAAAGGATGATGAACTTTTCAAACATTCAGTAGCAGGGCAAACTAGCCCAAAGTTGAAGCCTGCCACCCTTCTTTAGCAATCATTATTCAACCATTTGTCTATTTTTTTTACTTAGCGTTTCTTCTTTTTTTAAGGAGAGTATGGCGAAAGAAGTAACCGAAAGATAAAGATACCAACATTTGAATCCAGACATTTATACCACTAATAAAGTGTGAAGTACCTTAAAAGAGAAATTACTGAAGGAGTAATTGACGGAAGAGCCCGACTCAAACTCCGTTGGACCAGCACATTCATCTCCCTGCTAATCACAGCCACCCATAATCAAAGTCAATGACAAAATATATACTCCGTAATTTAAAAGCCTTTGCCACCATTAATGTTTCTCGGATATAGTTATACTCTACCAGTTCATCATGACGGTTACTAAGGCAACTACTGCTACCACTTATGCTACCATTGTCACTAGAATCCTCGAACTCGCTGGCTGCATAAACATGTTCGTCTGATGGATTCCACGTGAAACGACTTGTGAAGTAGCTAGTATCCATTGGACTCTCTGACGCAGGAACAAATGCAGCCTGAGGAAAAAGAAACAACTTGTATCACTAATCTGAGACATGTAATGTAATAAATTTCTACTCGTTATATGACTAGCAAAGATTGCCACACCTTCTGCCTTGCCAGAGTATCCCAATTAATATCTCTGAAGAATGGATGCTGCTTCACCTGTGTATCAAGTTTGATTAAGTTACTCTATTAAAGATTATCACATGTTTATAAAAGATAAATTTATATATAACAAAAAGGTAACCTCAGATGCTCCTCTAGCTCCAAGTCTCTGATTTGGATCTTCTGTTACTAACCTGCAAAGCCAATGTAAAAGCAGTTCAAAGTTATCATCAAGAAGTAAAGAGTAGAAAGAGAATTAAAGCGCACACACACGTGTTGGCACATAACTGATTCAATGATATTTTATCCCCTTCCTTTTTCTATTAGAAGTGACACTGATAACTAAAGAACTATTGCCTTGCTAATGCGTTTACAATATTTATCTACCCGCAACGCTAAAAGGGAGCTTGAAATATGAGTGCTTAATTTTGTTTGTGTTTAGGTGTTCTGTATTATGCTGCTACCTAAAAGAAGGCGAAAGTTGCTGAGATATGAGAATATGATCTTCAATGCTTTCTTGATATGGACTCCGAACTAGAAGATTAGGGCAGGAGCCTTAAATTGTTCTAAACAAGTAAATTTAATGTGCATACCCACATAAAAGTGACCAATACTTTAGGCTTAAGTGCTATTTAACGACTAATCAAAAAGCAAATTGTCTGAGCAACATAAAATCCACTTACCACTTATGGGATACAAGTGCTCCTGCAGACCACCATTTGCCATAAACACATACACCAACAGTTTGTGATTACTCTCAGAACAGTAACCAACCAAAGTCAGCAAATATGGAGATGCTCCTCTAGCTCCAAGTCTCTGATTTGGATCTTCTGTTAATAACCTGCAAAGCCAATGTAAAAGCAGTTCAAAGTTATCATCAAGAAGCAAAGAGTAGAAATAGAATTAAAGCGCACACACACGTGTTGGCACATAACTGATTCACTGATATTTTATTCCCTTCCTTTTTCTATTAGAAGTGACACTGATAACTAAAGAACTATTGCCTTGCTAATGCGTTTACAATATTTATCTACCTGCAACGCTAAAAGGGAGCTTGAAATATGAGTGCTTAATTTTGTTTGTGTTTAGGTGTTCTGTATTATGCTGCTACCTAAAAGAAGGCGAAAGTCGCTGAGATATGAGAATAGGATCTTCAATGCTTTCTTGATATGGACTCCGAACTAGAAGATTAGGGCAGGAGCCTTAAGTTGTTCTAAACAAGTAAATTTAATGTGCATACCCACATAAAAGTGACCAATACTTTAGGCTTAAGTGCTATTTAACGAATAATCAAAAAGCAAATTGTCTGAGCAACATAAAATCCACTTACCACTTATGGGATACAAGTGCTCCTGCAGACCACCATTTGCCATAAACTCATACACCAACAGTTTGTGATTACTCTCAGAACAGTAACCAACTAAAGTCAGCAAATATGGAGAGCGCAGTCGACTCAGCAATTCCACCTAATATCCATACAGACAACCAATCAAGGAGTAATAAATGAAGTGAAATCAAAAGTTCTAGCACAAAGTAGGAAAGATCAAAAATGCAATATATGAGTAGTTAATAGAGATATAACCTCTACTTGAAATTCCTCTTCTCACTGCTTTCCAGCTGTATCCATCAATTTGACTGCAACCTTTCTCCCATCTTGAAGCATTCCTCGGTACACTAACCCAAACCCACCGGAATGTTATGGAGGACAAGGATCCAAAATCTCTTCTTCTTCCTCTTTTACTAAAATCCAATTTCACTTCCTGCAACATTCTCCTACCCACTAAAAGATGGTAACAACATCAACAATCTTAAACTTAGAAATCAAAACACCGTTATTTGTCAAGTTTATGAGAAGCTATATAGGTCAAGAATAAATAATGAACCATGTTCGACACAGGGAAATGGTGAGGGGGTGAGGGGGTGAGGGGGGGGAATCACATATTCAATTCACTTGGGGGGGGGGGGGGACAATTGAAAGGTACAGTAAAGCCCTTCAATTACCACGTATCAAATTATGTATTCTTGCAGAAAACCTAAAAATCATGTCTAATACTAAAGTAAGGAGTAATTGAGACTGCAGAATCGTACATTTTTCTTGGTGAGCCTGGAATCACCGCCGGTAGCACCGTTGCTCTGTCCACTCAACAAATCTAGGGTTCCTTTAGAGTTCAAATTCGTCGGCTGAAACGCATGCTTATCCGGCACACCACCGGTCACAGACGCCCCAACCTGCCACACCTGATTCACCGTCGTACTATTCCCCTTCTCCGGCAACACCACCGGGATACTCCATACTCATTTTACTCACCTCAAAAGCCAGCTTCGACTCAACTAAGATCTAGATCTACATCTACATATCTTTTCGGTTATGTACAATAAAAAACAATAATAAATTTTAAAATAAAATTTATTAATAAATGAATGTTAATTTTATTATTTTTAATAAATATAATGATTAATGTTTTAAATTATAATTTGAGTTAGTTTGTATTATTTTGAAATATTAAATTTTAAAATGAATACTTTAATTACAACTATAGTTAGAATAAGAAAAAAAATAATGAGTTTTAAAATATAATATTAATGAATGAATGTTAATTTATTTATTTTTTAATAAATACAATAATCAATAATTTAAATTACAATTCAAATAACTTTTCATCATTTTTGAAATTCTAAATTTTAATTTTAAAATGAATGCTCTAATTACAATTATAAATAGAATAAGAAAAAATAATGAATTTTAAAGTATAGTTCATTAATTTTAAATTAATTCGAACCTAACACATTTTAATAATAAAATTATAGTATTCATTCAGTATTGCTTCATATTTATCGCAAGTAAATTTTGAAAGTATAAAATTTGTAACAAGCTAATACCTATATATATATATATATATAATTAATTTATATATATGTGACTTATTAATTATTGAATATATATATATATATATATATATATATATAGTTCTTTGGAATAATCTCTAACAATAGGATTAAGGGTAAGTGAATATGATATTATGTGATGGTTTATATTTGTTTATTATATAAACAAATAAAAGATTATGTGATGGTTTATTTTTAAATCCCTATATGACTAATTTTTAAAATTTATATGAGATTTATCAAAGAGTTCATTAAATTTAATTTTCCCCTAACTTGATAACTTTTAAAGTAATCTTTTACTCCTATGTTTATAAATATAAGAAAAAATTAAAAATGAAGAAAAGAAAAGTTTTTATCTCCATTAACTATAAATTATTACAATTCAATATAGATAGATTATCTACAAAGAATTTCATATATTTTTTTTATATGTAGAGGCATCTCTAGAAATAATAAGTCTAGATAAATTAGTATTTTTAACATTGTATACTTATTATATGAAATTAATTTGCAAAACTCATGTTTTCTTACCTTAGTTAAAAAGAGTTTGGGTATTAGCTAAAGGTAATATTAAATTGTATAATATTCTCAGTACACTAATTAATTGTACATAAAAAGTTATGCACTACTTTAACTCATATATTTTTCACCAATCAAAATGGATAAAATATTTAATTTATGTCTATCCCTAATAAAGAATTTTTTTAAATTTAGTGTTCTAATATTAATTAATTTTATTAATATCTTTATCCGGCGTGAAAAAATAGAATTTGATGATAATATTTTATATAAAGATTTAAATTTTGTCGAAATAATTTTTAATATTATGGTGTGAATTTGAGATAATATTATAGTTGTGGGTAGTATTTATAAATTTTGCAAAAGTATGCAAGTGGTTATATTATATTCGATTGGTCGGGGAATATTCTATTATTAGCAGGAATATTCGATAACTACCAATCATGGTGGACCCACAATAATGTAATTATTGTCGGATCGAGAAAACGACAAAAAATATTTTATTGAAATAACTACATAGAAGTTTTACCGTTGACATCGTTGAACTACTAAGTAGTAAAAGACAAAGAATACGTGTGGTCGTGATAAGTAGCATTACCAGATTGACGATTATCGATGCTTATGTGAGAAGTCACCAGTTTGATTCCATTATCACGATTAATAATATGAATTATTATAGCGATAACGACGCTTTTGTTTTATTCAGATTATTAACGTAATAAAATGTAAACATCTTTTATATAAAATATAATACTTTATTAAAGTTATTCTATAAATAGAATATATTATATTTTATTACGATAGTGTTGCATAAGTGTTTTGATAAAGTGTTTTGTATAAGATTGCATAGTGTTTGATAAGAAATGTTTTATATAAATAGAATATATTATATTTTATTTAAAAGATTTTTCTTTAAATATGGATAATCGATTAAAAGTAAATCAACTGGACCGCTCATGGATTAGTTACTTACGCATTCCATTTTCCTATAAATAAGCTCATTCCTTCATTATATTTTCATTTAATTCATCAAACTCTAGAGAGAGAAATTATAGAGAGAAGTTTATAGAGAGAAAATTATAGAAAGAAGAAGAGTATTCGCTACTTCACTACTTCTATATTCATTTTTTACTAGTAAGGGTGTTATTCTTTCTTCGAAGAGAACTTCGTTATTCCATTCATTATTATTCATTGAATAACTCAGTAAAAGTGGCATACCCTATACATAACCTCAGATACACGTGCAGATACCCTATACTTGGTGAAATCCTTATGTTATTCCATTGCTTATTATTCTCATTGAATAACTCAGATAATGTATGATTTATTCTATACTTGGTGACATTCTTCTATTATTCATTTGGAACATCCTGCTCGTGTTTTTTACACGGATTGGTTCCGCTTTTTATTATTCTCGTTGGAACATCCCATGTCGCAGTGTTTTACACCGGACCGGTTCCGCTCTTTATCATTCTCATTGAATATCCTATCTCGTGTGTTTTACACGGATCCGGGTTCCATCTTTATTATTCTCGTTGGAACATCCCGCTTGTGTGAATTTCACCCGACCGGTTCCGTTATTATTATTATGTTGAATAACTGCGCTCATGCCAAGCACCGCATGCATGGTGATTTCTTTTGTTATTCCATTCTTTATTATACCCAAATTGGTTAAAACTTTGACTTCTATACTCCATGAAATTAGTAGAATATCCTCGATATTTGCGTTTCATCCAAAGATCTTTCATGGAAATATTCTTCCGATCATTCTTGAATTTTACTCTACTTAAACAAAGATCATGTCGACAATTTGACGTTAATAATTCATGGATTAAATAATTTTGAACTTGTTTTATTGAATTATTATGTCATCATCATCATCATGTTATATTATGTTATCTTTCGCTTACGCAAGATAGATGAACTTAGTATGATTATGACCGAGGATCATTCTAAGATAATCACGACTTGATATAAATGATGTGACTAAAGTCCTCAAAGGTATTCAGAATGTCGATGATGGATAGTTTTTGGTATGATTATGACTGTGGGTGATTCTAAGATAGTCATGACCATTGATAATTTGATGAAAATCCTCGATCGTGGGTACGTGGATGATTAGATGTGGTGGTTTATTTATTGTCGAGTCTCAATGATAAAAATTGATGAAAACCTTTTAAAACCTAAAAGATAGTAGACTTTATTTTCTACTTGACTCTTTTAATGGATCGCTTATTCAACCGCAGTTAAACCGGTTGTCTATTGTATTTTATCGCTTTAACATCACAAGGCTAATGATAATTTATTCGCATTATCTTAGTCATAATATTTTTCATCGGGCTAGTTGAGCTCACCTTTTCTTTCACCGTTCTCTCGTGAAATGAGAACATACCGGGACTTAGCTCTGGGAACGTAAGTAATGGTCCGTAGAGGATAAGATTAGTAGTCCCTCACTATTTCGTGAAATAGTGTGATAATAGTTGTAATGAGGACTCCTTTTCGAAGTTTGTATAATATCTAGTAGACAATATTTGTATTCAAACTCACAGCTTTATGTCGATTGCATACCTACGCTTATATTAGTAAGTCAGATTTGAATTTATGTACCGCGTAAGTGGCGACCCAAGATGGGTGACGATACCTAATTTTGGGAGGCCACAGTTGGTATCAAAGCTTAGTGGATACGATCCCCGGCTAAGATGTGAGAATAGAACTAGGAGGGGAGAGACGGGGAATTCTTCGCTAAGATGACCTACCTAAGTTTATTTGGTATTTGATTGGCTCACGAGTATAGTGATAATATGTCGTACGTCAATTAACCCTTATTTTGTGGCGGTGTTTGAAAATGGCATCCGAGAATGTTGAGAATAAAGAATGGAGCACGTGAGACCTGCTGATTCTCCATGTATCAATAATCGTGACAATGTGCAATGACGGGATGGCGATAATCCTCTCAGTAAACAACAACACCGATCAATCGATGAACGACAGACATTTAAAAGGTTTTTAGAATTCATGCAACATCAAAGCAAAAGCGACTCGCCCAAAACGTAGGTGGAAACACGGAAAACTCTCAAGGTCACCGCTAAACAATTCAAGGAGTGGGACCACCGGAGTTTAAGGGAGAGCCAAAACCACTTCGGCGAAGCATGGATAAAAAGCAGATTACCAAGATATTTGATGTCTTGGGATGCTCCGAGGAGCAAAGGTTCCTTTTCACGCTTTTATGTTGCGCAGCGAGAGGCAGACATCGGTGGGAAATCCAGAAACGACTCAACTCATCAGATCAAGATATCTCGGGAGAAGTTCCAGAGTCGTTTCAACGACAAATACTTTCCCGAAAGTATTCGCCACATGTAAGGAGGTGGAGTTTATCAAGTCGAACAAAACAATACGACCGTGTCGCAACACGAGGCAAAATTTGCGGAGTTATCACGATTTCAAGGCCCCACTGGTGGATAATGAAGAGAGAATGACGCGAATGTTTTTAAGAGGTTGAAGCGTTGAGATACGCCAACATCTTATTTCATAAACCGTGTTTTTATTCAGATGTTGTAAATAGGGCTCGGAAGTGGAGCGCGATAACGAGTCAACGAACTAAAAGAGAGAGCAAATTTCAAGAAAATTATAATACCAATGAGAGTAGTCATCGGGCGGTGACAACAAGCGTGGAGGAAATCAACAAAGCCGAGATATGGTAACCACGGTGGTAATCGTGGCCAAAATAATAAGAATGGACATTTCAAGAAAAGGAGATTCAACAATGATGGAAAGACGCCAAAGACCAAAGACCCGCTTCAAAAGGAAGAAGAACGACCACCCATTATATGCTTTCAAATGCGAGAGAGGGACACATCATCCGGATCGCGCCCGCACGTCATCCAAAGCATGTTATAATTGTGGAAGAGAAGGTCACTTAGCTCGATTTTTGTTGCCATCAAGACAAATTCAACTAGGATGGAGGCACCAAAGGTCGCCCTGCATAAACCAAAGCTTGTAGTTTAAGAGAGAGTTTTTTTTTTTCTCATGACGAGGAACCCGAATAAAATTATCACGTAAGTTAATCGTAAGCTCAAAGTCTATACCGTGTTGTAGATACCGTTCTACCCACTTTTTATTTCACCTAGTTGCATTCAACGCTTGAATTGACCAAGAAGTTAAACTTTGATTTTATTGGTTGAAACTTCGTTAAGAGAGCCTTCATATCGCTACTATTTTTAAATCTTGTTTAATTCAAATAAACATTTTCACGCTATTCGTCGATCTTATCTTTTGAAAATACTTGCCTTTGATGTGATTTTAGGAATCAATTCGTTAACTACCATCATGCTTTTCGTAAGGTTGTTAGCTTTTATATTCATAACCAACTCGTATATACTAATTCAAAGTAACCAAACCCTAAAGTTAATCATTGTTATATCAAGCCATAAGTAAAGAGCCCCGAACCTTTCGTTGTTAACTTCCTTGTGTGGAATGCACAATCAAGCCGTGCTTTCTTCAGAGGCGACATCGTGAATGAAGATGGCAAGTTTATAGGTATCATTGTGAGGTACTATCTAAAGTTAAGGGATAAGTCACAATTGGTATCAATGTGACGACTATCCAAGTCTTAGATGAGAGTCACAGCTTTTGAATGATATTTCTATTATTAATAAATTTCTAGCGATTTATGAAGACTTCTTTACCTACTTAGAGCGTGAAATCGAATTTTGTATTGACCCCAAAGACAAAAACCCATTTCTTAAACCCTCAAATAATTCTTCAACTAAAATGAACAGCTTTACGTGGTTTATGATGAAAGTCATAATAAAAGCATAGGACTAATGAAAATCATGGGTATATGAGGTATTAGTAAGTTTTATGATGAGTTATGATGTGAAAACATGAAAGTTTCTTAGAAATCACAAAGAGTTGAAAATCGATTTTGGTAAAAAACGAATATGAAATTCAATTGACCATATCTCCTATTATATTTTGAATTTTTGAATGTGGTCAAGTCCTAGAGTTAGATCTATGAGTTACCTAACTAATCCAAGTGGAATTACTGGAAAAGGTGTTGTAGATTTTGTGTGGACTGATTTTAGCAAAAGGAGGTCAAAGCTGTAAATTTCAAAAATGCTATCGCCCAGAAACTTTAAGGGACTGTTTTGGCCACTTAAATTATGAGAAAAATTCTGGCCTTTTGGGACATGAAGGTATATGGTATAAAGTACCTCCTGTCCAAAAATGAGCTCATTCGACTTAAAATGAGCAAGTTATGACTATTTCAATATTTAGGTTTTTCCGATTTAAAAACGCTTATAACCCGAGTTCTATAACTCACGATGACCATGAAATTTAAACTAGAAGCTCACGTTAACATGTGTGAAGTCCTGCCAAGATTTGGGAATTTTGGAGTTAAACTTGAGGTAGCTAATTTCTTAAGGAATTTATTGAAATTGATTTTTGAAAAATAGTAAATGAATTTTAAAATTCAGAAAATATATTTTCATCATGGGACTATATTATGCTAAATTCCAGAAAAGAAATATTTTTGGACTGATTTGATATTTTTCATGAAAATAGTTTAGTTACTTAACATATGAGTTAAATATGTTATGTGAAGTAACAAAGTTGAAAATAAGATTTTATGGCTAGAGAATCCTATATGTAGTATATGCATATTTTTCGAGAGATTTGATAATTGGTGATGATATCTTATGAGTATGACATTTTGAATGATTAAATGCATTATATGGTAAAGTGTAAACAATTAAGATAAATTGTTTATAAATTTAAGTGATTAAAATATTGTTATAATATTAATGTTATTAGATTATGAGATTATTAAATGATTGATAACATGGAGATATTCTTGAATCCTCGGATAAATTATATTATAAATGTTTAATATTTATCCTTTATCTCATTTGATTG
This sequence comes from Panax quinquefolius, assembly GCA_020205615.1. NCBI lineage: Eukaryota > Viridiplantae > Streptophyta > Magnoliopsida > Apiales > Araliaceae > Panax > Panax quinquefolius. The sequence goes on along the minus strand of CM035166.1, from coordinate 76,664,675 downwards.
ATTATTTATATCATTATCCTCACGTTTATATTATATGTTGAAAGTCATTCACGTGGCCCGTAAAGTGCGAGATGATTCAATGATGATGGATTAATTATCGAAATGAGTCTCAAATGAAATGAAATATTAATTCATGGATGTGTTCAAAGTCATTTCACGGCTTACATATAGCATGGATGGACTTGGTATGATTATGACTGAGGATTCGTTTCAAGATAATCATAATCAGAATTGAAAACACAATTATCTTCGGTAGTAGTGCATGGATAATTTGTGGTCGTGATACTAATGAATATCCTCGGCCCGTAGTAGGTGGATGATTCTATGATGTGGATTAATTATCGAAGCGAGTCTCAAAGAATGAAATATTAATTCATGGATGCGCTCAAAGTCATCTCGTGGCTCACGCATAGATGGACTTGGTATGATTACGACTGTGGATTGTTCTAAGATAATCATAACCAGAATTGAAAAACACAATTATCTTCGTCAGAAAGTGTATGGATAATTTGTGGTCGTGATACTAATGAATATCCTCGGCCCGTAGTGTGTGGATGATTCGATGATGTGGATTAATTATCGAAATGAGTCTCAAAGAATGAAATATTAATTCATGGATGAGTTCAAAGTCATCCATGGCTTACGTGCATGGGATGGACTTGGTATGATTACGATTTGACCAGGATTGTTTCAGATAATCATAAACGATTGAAAAACACGAATATCCTCGCCGGTGAATGCATGGATAATTCGTGGTCGTGATACTATTAAGTCTGCGTCTTAGCATTATTGGTTTTACAGCTTGTATATCTTTAGCCCAGAAAGCAAAGATGAATTGTTAATGAATAGCTTCAAGCAGATTTCAAAGATGAATTTAATATTTTAAACGATAAAGGTATTCAAGGTATCCTCATCTCTTTATCATACCAGTATCGCATTCTAATTTCGAGGGCTTAAATTCCATAAGGAGGGAGATGTGAGACCCAGATTTTATCAATAAAGATTTAAATTTTGTCTAAAATAATTTTAATATTATGGTGTGAATTTGAGATAATATTATAACATGGGTAGTATTTATAAATTTTGCAAAGTATGCAAGTGGTTATATTATATTCGATTGGTCTGGGAATATCTGGTTTAGCAGGAATATTCAGACAACTACCAATCATGGTGGACCCCATAATGTAATTATCATTTTGATCGAGAAAACGACAAAAATATTTTATTGAAATAACTACGAAGTTTTACCGTTGATACTCGCTGAACTACTAAGAGAGTAAAAGTAATAAAGAATACGTGTGGTCGACAAGAAAGACACACACCAGTATTGATTATCGATGCCATGTGAGAAGTCACTCGGTTTGATTCCATTATCACGATTAATAATATGAATTATTATAATGATAATGACGCTTTTGTTTTATTCAGATTATTAATGTAATAAAATGTAAACATCTTTTTTTATATAAAATAGAATACTTTATTAAAGTTATTCTATAAATAGTAATATATTATATTTTATTACGATATAGTGTTGCATAGTGTTTTCAGATAAGTGTTTTGCATAGTATTAGATAAAGTGTTTGCATAGTAAAATGTTTTTATATAAATAGAATATATTATATTTTATTTAAAAGATTTTCTTTAAATATGGACCGTCCGATTAAAGTAAATCAATCTGGACCGCTCATGGATTAAGCATTATGCATTCCATTTTCCTATAAATAAGCTCATTCCTTCATTATTTTCTTACTTAATTCATCAAACTCTCTAGAGAGAAATTATGAAAGAAGCTATAGAGAGAAAATTATAGAAAGAAGAAGAGTATTCTCGCTACTTCACTACTTCTATATTCGCCTTTTACTACTGTGTGGGTGTTATTCTTTCTTCGAAGAGAACTTCGTTATTCCATTCATTATTATTCATTTGAATAACTCGTAAAAGTGGCATACCCTATACATAACCTCAGATACGCCAGATACCCTATACTTGGTGAAATCCTTATGTTATTCCATTGCTTATTATTCGTTGGAATAACTCGATACGCGCTTAATTCTATACTTGGTGACATTCTTCTATTATTCGCTGAACATCCTCGTCTGCAAAGGTGTTTTACACCTGCACTGGGTTCCGCTTTTTATTATTCCATTGGAACATCCCGTTCGCAGTGTTTTACACCGACTGGTTCCGCCTTTTTATCATTCGTTGAATATCCTATCTCGTGTGTTTTACACCGGATCCGGTTCCATCTTTATTATTCTTGTTGAACATCCCGCTTGCGTGTGAATTTCACCCGACCGTTCCGTTATTATTATTATGTTGAATAACTGCCTATGCGCCAAGTACCGCATGCACGGTGATTTTTTTGTTATTCCATTCTTTATTATACCCAAATAAGTTAAAACTTTGACTTCTATACTCCATGAAATTAGTAGAATATCCTCGATATATTCATGTTTCATCCAAAGATCTTTCATGGAAATATTCTTCCGATCATTCTTGAATTTTACTCACGAAACATTATCATGTCGACAATTTGGACGTTAATAATTCATGGATTAAATAATTTTGAACTTGTTTTATTGAATTATTATGTCATTGTCATCATCCTCATGTTATATTATGTTATCTTTCGCTTATTGTAAGCATAGATGAACTTAGTATGATTATGACTGTGGATCATCTCCGGTATAATCATGACTTGATATAAATGATGTGACTAAAGTCCTCAAAGGGTCTCAGAATAATGCGTACGTGATGGATAGTTTTTGGTATGATTATGACTGTGGGTGATTCTTTAGATAGTACCATTTGCTACTCGACTCATTTTTAATCGATAATTTGATGAAAATCCTCGATCGTGGGTACAGGATGATTTAGATGTGGTGGTTTATTTATTGTCGAGTCCTCGGCCGATAAAAATTGATGAAAACCTTTAAAACCTAAAAGATAGTTTGCGTTTATACCCATGAATGACTTATAAAATCGTTACGATTTAAAAATCAACGGTTACAAAATATAAATATAAATTAATACGATTATCTCCACTTTATTTAGATCATCAATTAATTACCATTTAGCTACATCATTTTAAAAGTCATTTTTTTATTATTCGTTTATCCAGCTTTAAACTTTCTAAACGAAAAGTTTAATTTGGTAATATTAAATTGTAATATTATTGAGAAAGCTTCAGAAGCTTAGTTGGTTCGAGCATTTGTTTAGGAGCGGATTTTAGAGTTGATCTCAAAAGGATATTGCTTTTGTTAAAAACGCCTTCACGTCAGGGGTCCGCCCCCATTCTAACCTTTACCCGTAGTGCCTCATTTTTCACCCCAATATTTTGCTCCTACTGAATTAGTCAATTAATTTAGATATTAATATTTATTATTATTATTATTATTATTATTATTTGCAGCGGTATGTGCTATTATTATTGTTATTATTATTATTATTATTTCATTTTATTATTATTATTTTGAGTGAAATTATTATTATTATTATTACTGTTAATACTGTAACTATTATTGATATTAATGTCGTTCGTTATTATTATTATTATTATTATTATTATTATTATTATTATTATTAATTATTATTATATATTATTATTATTATTATCTTAATTTAAGGCAACTTATAAAATATGAACCTAAAAATAAAAATTATCGCTAATGAATGTGGTCCATATTAGGCAACGAAATATAACAACAAAAATTTCATCATTTTGGCTTAGAGAAAAAAGAATTTTGCGGCTAATTTCAAATTTAATTGCTTTCCAAATTTTGCAACTATTTATTAATTTAGATTGTAAAAAGTGAAAGTTCGACATAATCTACAATAAGGACAAGTTTCACATAAACATACACTTTTTAGCAACGACTTATAAAATCGTTGCTTTAAAAATCTCATCATAAAGCCTCATTTTAGCACAAAAAAACTTTCGTCCACTTGATTAGTTAAGCGTTATGGCCGATAATTTTGTAGTAATTTAATTTCTAACGAAATCTTTTTTCCCAATGAATTAGCAAACGTAAAATCGACTTACGTAATTTCATTCAAAAAGTGAAAAGGATAATCAGAATGAAGGATAAATTTCACATAAATCATATTTTTTAGCAACGACTTATAAAATCACTCGCCGCTAAAGGCCCATTTTTTGTAGTGTTTTAGTGATTCTTCGAAGGCTCCTAGTCCACTCTTCTACTCCTCGAGTAGAAATCCACTAAGGATATCTTTACAATCTTTGAATCACTTAGATTCCTTCAAGACCGTAGGTCTTCAAACTTCTTCATTCACTTAGAACTCTTCAAGTCTAGCAGACTTGGAATACACTTGATGAGAGTTGACTTCTTGGGTAGTTCTACTCAGTTGCTATTAAACATATGTTCGAAAGAACTGAGTAGCTGAGCAAGCTTTCTTTTTAGATCGTAGAATTGAGCATTGAGTCTTCAGCTTTTGTTGTGTACTTGTTTTGCATTGTTGCATCTCAGGTTCAATTTGTATATAAAGGAGCCTTTGAAATATGTCCGTTTGAAGGCGTCAGTTGACGCATTAAATGCATCAAACATTTCTGAGCACCGATGGTGACTTCTTGGAAATTTGTTGTTCAAATTGTCTCGACCCTGATCGGATACCACGTGCATCGCTATCTCACCTAACACCTAAAAAGTGTTTTCGTGAGTAAAACAAATTCTTTTCCTTATTTTCTTCAATATGTTTCTTGATACATACTAAGGATGAGCATTAGGATTCCCGAAAGTCTCAACGATGTATAATCCATTCTTCATTTCAGTATTTTATCCTTCAACTAATGGACAAGGCTTGATGCTTTCGATGTCGGGGAGATATACTACGATCACGATCGTGGTGTCTTGTACATTGCGCGCTTAATTCAATGAGAGCAGAGGAGAACACTACGATTTCTCTTAAGCACGGTAGACTACGATCTTTACTTGCTTGTTTTGCGAAGATGTCCTCGACTTCTTAGTGGTTATACCATGAGGTGGTTGGCACTAATGTTGTTTCATTACGTGGAGTTTGATGGTGAGGCTATCTCGAGAAAGGACCTCAAGTTTTAGCAATTTGTTTTCCTTTGCTTCGCTTTGCCTTTTCTCCCTACACTTTATTCTCCCCTTTATGTCAAGAGATCAGGGTTGAATGTCTTCTAACGGATGATTCACGCCTTTAACAAGTTTGTGGAGCCGATTCCTTGACTGAGAAATGTCTTCACGATTTTCTTGAACCAGAGAATCAATTTGGGATATGTGCTTTTGCAGAATGGCCAAGACAGTGTCTATTTATTTCATTTAATCCATAGAAGTATGCTTGGAATTGATTCATGGAAGATTGTAAGCTTGAGATGTTGTCCATAAGGAGTTTGTTTGAGCCTCCCGAGTCTTACGAAGAAGGATAACTGCTTCCTTTGCTTCCAATTAGATTGAAAGTGAATTTGATCCTTTAATTTATGTTGTGGATGTCCTTGATGATTTCCAGAGCTTCTTTATGAGTTTAGAACTCAAGTTGCTAGGAAGAGTGTTGGCATCATCTCTCAAGTGGTTTAACCGTAAATAATGCTGCAGAGAAGTGAGTTTCAGATCTTCTTGAATTTTTGTGGTCACTTTCTGTGATGCACGAGTCGAAACAGATTTGGTGGGATGGTGATAGATGCTCAAAGATTTTTTGAATATACGTATTGAGAGGTTCTCAGATTTTGTTCTTATAGATTTGATGAACAAGAGCAAGATTGAAATAAACCGTTGGTTGATGAGGAAGGAATGTCCAGAAGGAGGTGCGGTATGGAGGTTTGAGGTGTGGGAGTAGAGGTCGTGAGACTGTAGAGCAAAGACTCTCTTTTTACTATTTGAGTGGGATTAATTTGTGAAGATTGGGCTATTATGAATTTAAGTATTTTGGTTCATCAATTATATAATCTTGGGATTCAGAATCGAAATTGATTTTGTGGTTGAAGAACCACTTCCAACCATCTTGACAATTCATAGAATTGGTTGAAGTTTGATGGAGGACAGTGATTAACTCTGAAAGGGATGGGAATAAAGTGTACCTCACACTCAACTTCTAAAGAAGGATAGTTAGTGATCAGCTTCTGAGCAAAAGTGAGGTTTCTTGGAAATCCATGAGCTAGCACCGAGATCTTTGGATAAGCTTTAAAGGTCCGTAACACGTGATCCCGTGAGTTGAGAATTGGGGCTCAGTGGATAGGATATCATTGGCAAGTAGGAGAATAATTGATTGTAGTCGACTCTCTTATATCCATCCCAAATTCGAATGCAATAATCTCAACTTTTTCATCCTCTTCTTCTTCCCAGTCTTCATTTTCTTCATTTAAAACTTCCACCACATTAATCATCTCCTCATTTCTTCTCTGTTTTGCTGCCCTCTCCACCTCTATAACTTCAATGCTCTCCATTTCCAAAGTTTAAGAGGCTAAGATCTTTTGAGGGACTGAGGGAGGTTTATGATTATCTCTTTACAGCTCCTCCTCAGATGTAGCCTTTTCTGACATAGGGACTTCGCGAGGCTTCCCCTCAATGTGATCCTCTATATGTTCCAGTCCTTCAGGAAGCTCCTCCTCAGCTAGAGCACTTACTTGTACAGGGGCTTCAAGAAGCTCCTTTTAATGAACTATTTTTCTTTCTTCTTCCTTCAAGGCTTTCTCATTAACAAGAACATATTTCTCGACAAGCTTTCTCTTTGTCTTTTCTAGGTGAGCCACAACCACAACACTCTCTTCAACTTTTTAGCTCATTTTGTTTGTTTTAGCCGAGATATCACATAAAGATCCACTCGATGGGTTGCAGTCCGGACTCTCTACGATCGATATAAGTGAAGACTTCTTTGATTTATGGTCATGCGTTTCCTTCTTAAGCAACCGAGAGATGATGAATCATCTTCTTCCTCTTCAAGATATCTTTGCTCTTCTTCTTTAGAATCTTATTTCCTGAACTTTCTTGGGGAACATCAGTGGTTGAGCCTTGAGGCTCTTCTGTTATTTGATCATTAAATTTCCTCTTACCCTTACTTTTTTTTTACCAAAGCTATGGGTTCCTCTTGATTGACTTCTTCTTCTTCTTCTTCTTCTTCCTTTCACAACCCGATATATTTCCGGTGTAGACCGGATATCTTTACTTCACCATTCGTCCTTTGGATTCTAAAACATCATCCTCACATTTTCTGTAGGTTTCTTTTTTGGGTTTTAAACAATGGTCGTTCTTCTATTAGGATTGATGGGTTCTCCTTCCTTATCTCAAATTTTGTCACCCAAAGCATACTGCATGATTATGCTTATGTACATCTCCCATAGAGAATTTTTCCAGAGCTCTTTGTATTCTTTGAGTTGAGCATCCATTTCCGATCCAATCTATGAAAGCAGAGCCCCTATAGTTGAGTTAAATTTCAAAAAGATTGTTGTCATGAGTTTCATTTGGACCTTGTTCACGTAATCGCGGGCTTAACTTTTGCAAAAGATATGTCATTTTCCAACAATGTCACTTTAAATTCATACTCTAGGGAAACTCTTTCTTCTTCAGAGCTTGATTACTCTGAGACTTCGTGTGGTGCATTTAAGACCCCAACTTTTATGAATAAAGATTAATTTTTCTCAAATATATTTTTTGAATATTATGGTGGATTTGATATAATGTTATAGTTAGTGGGTATTATTTACAAATTTTGTAAAGTAAGCAAGTTGTTATATAATATTAGATTGGGTAGGGAATATTCGTTTTAACGGGGAATATTAAATACGACTAAGACAATCATTAGTGGACCCTACAATGGAAGTATTGTCAAGTAGTTAGAAAATGGCGTAATTATCTTTTATAAAAATAATCTTACGAAAGTTTCTAAAGTTGAACTACCGCATTGGTAAGAAATACGATGTCTGAATTAGTTGCAAGGTAGCAAGGTATTGAAAGATGCTTACGAGAAGTCACTTTCGATTATACGCAATTATTACTCTGATAATTCTTTGCGTAATATATCTCATATTATTGATTCAATTATGTCTTATCATCCAAGATAATATCTTATATTATTAAATCAATAATTGAAACGACAAAGTTATTCATATTATTATTCGGTAATATTGATATGTCAGAAGTATTATCGATGAGAGGTTTGAATTCAATTGCTTAGCGATAGAGAAATCCTTATCGGAAGCCCCTCTTTCCGGAATGATCTGGTTGTTAAATCAGGAGTTATAATATTAATGATGAATAAGTTAAATGTTGATTAAAGATGAATTTGATATTTCCATTAGGTTGGGATTATTTAGTGCTAGTGGAAATCGACATCTATTAATGATAATCTGATATCCGGAAGTTATTGACGATCGGGTAATTATTCTTGGATGATGAGCAATTAATTGCTATTAATTCTAATCTTATAACTATTTGTTCACATGTGTGTACTATTGATTCACGCATGTACTATTAGGGATGCTGATAATACTTGCATGACTAAATTCCGGAATGATCCGTCAATAATTGCATGAGTTATAATATTAATGGACTAATAGATGTTAAGGAGGTGTCGATTATAAGTACTCATAGATGAATGATATTTTCCAGGAGGTTGGGAAAAATTGATAATATTAGTTACTGATTAGTTTAATTGACCAATGGAAATGAATTATTGGATAAATGAACATCTGAAGTATTATATTGACCAATTCATGTTTGATGATAAAGCATATACTTTGTAACAATCTTATTCATTTATTAATAAAAAGTATTAATTTATTAAAGGCTTTTAATTATCTACACGATATGAAAATATTTTATAATACGTGATAAACCCATAGTTTTAAGCAATGCTTTTAGAATAATGATGATGATCATTCTAATGAGATCTAAATTTTACAATCTTATTCATTTATTTAAAACTAAAAATAGTTCCCAATCATTGATTACTAAATCGGGGATTAGCAATGCTTTTGAATGATGATGATGAGATCTAAATTACATAAGCTTGCTTAGTTCCCAATCATTGGATGAGTGATGATAGATGATCTCACGATCATTTCGTTGTGAGGGAGACACTAAAGCAAGTATGTAGGTGCTTATTAGAGAATAAGTTCATCGAACGTGGCTCGCTAAGGAATACCTAATGGAGTTTTACTTACCGTCAATAGGAATTCTTCAGAGTGATAGTAAAGACAAGTGATCCTCGACTTGAGATCATCATAAGATTCTTGTGTATGATGAGTTATACTTTGACTTATTCTTAAGACCCTTAGGGTATATCAAAGGGTATGCTTGGGTATAATAAGTTGTATATGGAGATAATGTACGATCAATAAAGAATCTACCACTTTATTAAAAGAAGAGAAATGTCCTATGTGATTCGATAAATGACAACCAAAGTCCTTGGTTAAGGTAATGAAATTAGAAAGGAGTTTCTAATTTGCATTATTTGGAGTTGTGCATTTAAGAGTTTAAATACATATAATTAAATAAAATAAGACTCGACAAAGAATTCCATGCCTTATATTTAATTGGGACATCAGATGGTGGAAGGATTGAATCATTTTAGAACTATTTACTCAAAGGTTCTTTTATGATTAATGTTGAAATCTATATTATCCTGGAAAGTCGTTGATCGCTGCAGGGAGCTTTTATCCCTATGTAGAATAAATATTATTTATTTAAATAAATTAATTGTTTAATTTATTTATTTAAATAAGATTAGAATTATTCTAATTGATTTATTCACAACCGGTTTAATATGGAGAACCTAAAGGGTCACACCATAAAAGGAAGAATAATTATTTAAGAAGTTAATGGCATAATCGTAATAATATAGTTAAGTATATTTAATTTAATCTATGGTGATAGAATAAATTAAATAGCTTAATATTTATTATTTAATATTTTAGAAATATTAAATATAAATTAATAAGAGGAGTCTTATTAATATTATTACAATTATTATTATTTTAATTTCTAAAAGAGTTTAGAAATTAATTTAATATAAGTATTTCTATTTATTCCTAATTGGATTAGAAGAAAAATTAGTTAAAAGAGTTTAATTAATTATCCCTAATAAGATTAGTGAGCTTAATTAATTAAAAGAATTTAATTAATTAAATCCCAATTCCTTAATTGTTAAGGTGGGTTGCCCACATCTATAAATAAGAGGAGTCTTATTATGGGTGGTGGGGTTGTTGATTTTTATACATAATTCCAATTTGTTGAGAGAATACTCCTTTTCTATGTAGAGATAGAAAATTAGGGTTCGAGCCAAATACCCATCTTCTTCAAATTTTATTTTTCCTCGTGGATCACCCCAGAGGCCAAACACTTGGGTGGCTAACGCCGATCAAAGGAAGGAACCAAACCCGTGGATTCAAGTTGAATCACGTAAAAGGATCGAGGTGAACTCAGACCGAGGAAGCTTCGGATCTTCAAGGGTATGATTTTATTCTTCATATCTTTTCGCTTAATTAATAATCAGGCATAAAGGGTGATCCGTATATGGTTTGTAAAATTTTAAACTCGATTTTACACGCTTCCGCTAATTTATGCAATTTGATTGGTTGGCTTTTGAATATTACAAACTCCAATAAAGTGGTATCGAGCCAAACCTTTATGCGCTAATTATTAATTGTTTTAATTTGATATGATATTGATATGTGTTTAGAATAATTTAATTGGGCATAATTTTATCAGATAAAATTTAATTTACAAAAAAAAAAAAAGGAGGTTTTTGATTTCGTGAGTCACGCCTCACATAACAAGCAATCAACCATTGGAATTATTAATCCTTGCTTGTCTAAAAGTATAATTAACGTGGTACTCATGATTTTTCATGGTGTCATTCATTTCATGTAATGCTTGAATGAAATCGGCGGTACTTATTTTTTTTCAATGCATATATCAAAAAAAAAAAAAAAGCCATCATGATATCGTTGACTTTCAATGAATGAAAAAAAAAAAAAAAGTGCATCTTTAGACTCACGGATTAAAGGTCATACAAATTTGATAAAAGCAAGGCCAATTGTTTTTATAAAAGGAATACGTATGCTTAAAAAAAAAAAAAAAAAAAAAGGCCAAGCAATATTTTCTTATTTCTGAATGACTAGATGAATATTACTTAAAGTATATGTTACTTTATAAAAGTTATATATATATTATATATATATATTAATTTTATATATATATTATTTATATATATATATATATATATATTATATATATATTTATATATATATATTATTCTCAATAATTTTATTATTAAAATAAAAGTTTATTTTAATTTTAAAATAAAAAGTTTATTTTAATATTAAAATATAAAATTTATCTTAATTTTAAAATTAGAATTAATTACTAATTAGATTGAAATTGGATTCCATGATAACTAATTGAGTTGAAAATGGATTATATGTTTCCTTAAATAAAGGAGTTTATTTAGATATGAAATAAGATTTCATATTATTCAAAATAAAAAAAGAGTTTATTTGTGAATAGGAAAGAATCCTAATTTCCTTAAATAAAGGAGTTTATTTAGATATGAAATAAGATTTCATATTATTCAAAATAAATGAGTTTATTTGTGAATATGAAAGAGAATCCGTGTTTCCTTTAATAAAAGATTTTTTTTTTATATGGAATCGATTCCATAATTAATTAAAATAAAGGAGTTTATTTTGATTAAAGATTTTGATTAAAATAAAATAGTTTATTTTATTCAAAATTGGATAAATTAAAATAAAATAGTTTTATTTTGATTTAAATTGGATTAAAATAAAGGAGTTTATTTTGATTCAAAATTAGATTTTATACTAACTAAATTTGCCCATTAAATGATATCAATATATATATTAAATGTTTATTATTCATAAGATGAATGTTATTTATTGATGCATATGGTGATGTGTATGATAATAAATGGGATTGATTATGGACCATCAATTAAATATGATTGGATTTTATTTTAGTTGGATGTAATGAACGTATTGAGTTTTATTAAACGGGTCACAGACTCGCCTTCTCTAATTTTTCTTAATGTAAATTTATCTCTCCTCCTATGTATTTCCCTCGATCACGATCAAGGTTTCTATTTATTTTAAATAGTTTTGTAATAGAATAGTTAGAATTAATTTTGAAAGAATTGGAGATCAAGGAGCAAGGAGCGCCAAGACCCGGGTCAGTAATGGAGCCGGGTTTAAATGTAATAGTTATATTTAAATATTAATTTTGCACCCTAGAGTTTTGACCTTTTGGTTCACTTGGTGGCTCTAGTGAACCAAACTAGAATAAAAGTCCATAATCAATCCAGTAGAATATAGTATTCTATACGTATGCTTATACTATATATATATATTATATATTATGCAAACATGCTTGTCAGATGTTCATTAATACGACGCGTATTTTATATATATATATATACGCCACTAAACAAGATGAGACAAATTAATAACAAACCCCTCAATTTTTATATTAAGTCCTAAGCGCTCAAAGATATTTGGAATATCGAACGTCGCTTTCTAAAGATGATAAAATTAATAGAGTATTAAATATTTAATATGAGTTTGTTGTGTCACCACAAGGCAAGTATTAAGTATTTAAGATGTTAATTTATCACATTTGATGCTTATAAAGAAAATTGAACAATATTGTTTTGTTGTGTCACCACAAGGATGATATTTTCTTTTTGAATATATGGAGTGCTAGGGTTGGACTTAACTTCGATAATTTTGATTCTGATGTGCCACCACTGATCAAAATAATCTAAGAGGCAAAAAGAAAAGGAGTCATGATAGTTGATGTAATCGACAAAAGTTTGTCACCCATTTATTTATATATAGTTTGTCGTGTCACCACAAGGCTATATACATTTGAAATGGGATCCTTATTCTCACTAAAGCAAATCTTTAATTAGATTTTGGCTTAACCATATAAGTGAGGGTAATATAGTTTGAAGAAAATAAAGGGAGATACCAATTTAAAACAAGACCTAATTTATTTTCGTAATTAATAAAAGAATGTATGTTAAAATGTTGTTAATTACAAATTCATTTACAGAATTTTACAATGTCTAAAATTACTATCACAAAGCATATTAGATGCTAAATTAACCGCAATCGAATTAAATCTGGATTGGTTAAGGAATTTGAGAATAGTTCTCATAGGTGAAAAAGCTATCTTATGTCCTTATACGCTATCCCCGCAATGGTTGCAGCATAATGCCTCCGAGGAAGAGATTGCTACTTTTAGAAAGTGAAAAGATGATGCACAATGTTTCAATGCATCATGCTCGGATCCACGAGTAACGAGCTTCAGCCACAAGATGAAACTATGGATGCTCCTACTATATTCCTCGCACATCAAGTAAGTTGATGGTGAGGAAAGTAGGATAGATAGATATCGATATCTAAGGAGCTCTTCCGATCTAGAACGGCTAATGACACTATAAAGATGCATAAAAAGTCCTAAACATTATCAATTTGATTGATCAATTAGATAACGAAGTTTTGTCATGGATGGAGAGTTGAGCCAAGATTTGATCTTGCACTCACTCCGGACTTCTTTCATTAATTGTTGTGAATTTTCATATGAACAAGCTAGATATCAGCCTCACTGATTTGCTTAACATGTTGAAAAATGTTGAGAGTCACTTTCCAACCAAGAAAGACCAAGTCTTACTGGTAGGGGCCAAAGGATCTTCTGAAAAGAAGAACGATTCAAAGAAGGTAAATAGAAAGGCATAAACAAAGGATAATAAGAACAAAATCGATATTGGATAAAGAAAGGAGTTTGCTTCCAACGCAATAAGCCTCGATAATCGGAAAGAAACTGCGAAGAAGCATCTTCGCAGAGGCTAACCAAAGAAGCTTAGTGAAGTTTTTGCCATACAATACGCTTTTGTTCATGATTGAAATAAATTTTTCAAGTCAAGGTTCTACTTGGGTATGGATACCGATTTCGTTATCATAAATATAGATTTATGAAGGACAAGTGTAAGTAGAAAGTTAAACAAATATAAGTAATCCTATGTGGGAAATGAAGCAAAGGTTACATATTAGCCATAGAAACTTATAGTTTAGTAATGCTTATGGGCAAATCTATTAAGTCAATAAGTTGTTATTGTATTCCTAGTTCTCGTTAAAATATTATTTCCATTTTATTGTTGGACAATGAAATCTTTGGTATTATAATTAAGAACAATTGTTGTTCTATTTATAATAATAATGTTTTGTATAGAATCGGAATATTACTTAATAAATTTTGTATACTGATTTCTATGAAAATATATTTTGTAAATCGAACAAACTAGTATAAGAAAAGGAGATGATCATTCAAAGAGTCGAATGTGTATTTGGTTGAAATACAAGTGTGAATTATTTGAAAGGTTCAAAGAATTCAAAAGTGAAACAAATTGGCAAAGTATTAAGATTCTTTGATTAGATCAAGGAATAAATACTTGTGCAATAAGTTTCTAGATCATCTCAAATGGTTTTTCATAATGGACACCTCTCGATATGTATAATAATCGATTGATGTATCCGAAAGGAAAAATTGTACTTATTGAACATGGTACGATCCATAATGATTTTACCGACATTCCAAAAGATCCTTCAGGATTTCATGTCCTAGAAATGGTCGCATATTCACGTGAAAAGGTAACCTCAAAATCCCTGGCCAAGACTCCATAAAAGTTATGGATGGAGGATTCCTAATCTTAAGCATGTTAAGATAAGGGTTGTCCAACTTATGTGAAAAGGTTTCAAGGATAAGCTTGGGACAAGATTTGACATGTATGATTTGTGGGACATCCTAAAGTAAGTTTAGGTATATGTTCTATAATTCTACTTAGCAAAAGGTGTTTGTTACTGAACACACGCCTTTCTAAGATAAAGGTGTTTATCATTAAAAGGCTAGTGGAGGATAATAGATTCAAGAGTTCAAGAACCACAAAACACTATAAGTCAAATAAGAGGAACCCCGAGATAGACCTATTATACCACAACTCAATCAGTAAATCGAATAATACCAAGATACCGGGAGGTATGGATTCATCATAAGATGATGATGATGAGGTACATCATCATAAGATGATGATCCAGTTACATACGATGAGGTAAGTGTTGTAGACATCGTAGAAATGGATCAAGCAAGTTTCTCAACTATGGAACATTCGCTTTGATGAGGCAATCAAAAGAGTTTGATTTTATCAAAATAAGAATGAACCTAGTAGTGTACAAAAGAGTCAATGGGGAGCATCGTGACATTCCTAGTATTATATGTTGATATACTACTATAAGGAATGACATACTAATGCTAAATCGAGTAAAAGATAAAGTTGTCTAAACATTCCTCCATGAATGATTCGGAAGAGTATCTTAATTGGGGATATAAATCTATATAGATAGATTTAAGAGGATGCTCGACTTAACCTGAGGAACGATATTCATTTGATGCTAAAGTCGTTTAAAATGGCAAACTCAGAAGAGATGTCGTCATCGG